>JAIGNY010003789.1:505000-603770 GCA_020152595.1 Chiridota heheva
AATCAATACACATTTCAAATGATTGGACAAATGTGGTATATAATTGCTTTGAAAATTATTGAGGCCATGGTTCCCTATGTTGGGCCTCTGCTTGAAAGGCTGTATTCAAAACAGATACATCACTACAGGGGTGTTGTGGTGTCTCACATCAAACTGGATGTTAGTTAGAAAATAAACATGACTTGGTAATTAAACCTTTCCTCTTCGGGCACCCCCTTCCCTCCCCACCAGTCTGAAGATCCTAGCGACGTAACGTCGTGGGAGTCTTGGAACAATGGAGGTTTGTAAAAACCAAATGCTCTAAATATTGATATAATATAGCCAAGCCAAACCAAGGACACAAAATTTTGAATAACTTATTTCAAGCACATTATAAACAAAACCTAATGATATCTTTTCCTTAAAAAAAAGGCGCAGAACCTTTAAGCCGAAGTCAAATTTTTGGAGTACCAGCAACAGGTCTTCAAGAAGAAGTAACAGGTCCCAGTTGGCAGGAAGTAGAACCACCAGCTATCAACGAAACAGCCACCAAGCCAGTCATCGAACCAGCTACTGGGCCTGCTGTCGGGCCAATCACCGAGCCAGTCTTTGACCCAGCTCTCGAACCACCCACTGAAACAGACATTGAGCCAGCCACTGGACCAGCTATCGAGCCAGTCACTGGTGAAACTGTCGAGCCCATTGACCATGTGGGTGAATTTTGGTGCATGCCTAATAGCCTAATGACAAAGGATTTACCCTATAGCAATAAAATTGGGAACTTATTGAAATAAAATTGATAGGAATGTTGGTCAAAGTTTGCAACATTTCCTGAAAATTTAAGAATATTTCCTGGAAGTAAATTTACCAGTGCAAATTTTCCGTTTGTAACCAGGAAATGTTTTGGTTCTTGCCCCCTACAAGCTGAACCTTCCTTCGCCACTAAGCGCACCCAAAGGAAAACTGAGCTGACATCCAACAAAAATTGCATAACATCTGTGTACGCTTAGATGCCTAAATTATCAATTTGACATTGGGCGCTTGTTTCAATTTTCAAAAAACGCTTTTTTGATTATAGCTAAATTACCACTTTTTGGGTGGCATAAATTTTAGACTTTAAACACTGATAGCAAAGTGTTAGAACTTTGTCCGCTTGGAAATTTTATCCAAACTTTATTTCATTTAGACATGGCAATTACCTAACTTAATATAACTTAATCCGAAGTTGTAGATCTTGATCCATGTTGATTTCCAAGATTTTTGGCATTTAATTTGTTTAAAACTTGAGAATTTTAGAAATCAAGATTTAAATTTTTTGGTTCAAAATTTGATATTGTTGCCATTCAAAATTGGAGATCCAATATTGAAGGGGGTGGTCACAATTTTGGTGCCAATTGTCCCACTGAATCACAATTTCATTATTTTAAACATTTTTTTCTTTAAATCTTCCATCAGTCCATATTTAAATGAAGTTGAATTTGACGGATAGAAGTGTTGTATCTCCACTATAGCAGAAAATCGATTTCAAGATCATACTGCGTGTGTACAACTGCATTAAAAAAAAAAATGTGCCTTCATACCTTCAAGATTTGCTGCATATTCATGAGCCTGGACGCGTTGATCTAAGATCCAACAATGATGTCACTCGCCTTGTGGTGCCAAGAACTAATCATGTCAGTGGGGACTGCGCCTTTTCTGTCCTGGGACCACGTTTGTGGAATAATCTACCTATAGCAATCCGTCAGGCTCAAACTGTTTATACTTTTATAAAGGCCCTTAAGACTCATCCTTTTCCTACTGATTAAATTTTATGCTGTCTATAATATTTATTTTCTTGATTTATTATCTAGTTTTTAATTTTTACCAATTCTTTTATGCTTGTATATTGTCCTGCAATTCTTTTATTTTTTAATATTGTATATTAAGAGTTTGTCTATGTATTATCAATTTGATTGTAAAGCACTTCGATCCACGGGAGAGGCGCTATATAAGCAAGTGCAATAATAATAATAGTAATAATAAACTGCTCATACTTCTATAAAGTTTACTAGAACAACTCTTAATATAGTTTTACCTCTCTTATTTTTCTTCACCTAGCCTAACTGCTGGAAAAGCACAAGCATTTGTACCATGTGAACTTCATGGAGGTTCGGGGTAGAATTAGATTCAGTTGGCCCAACCGAGAAGATAGGTTGTGGGTGTCACAAGGACAGGTTATACAAACGTCGATGTCACATACAAACGTGGGTGTCACAAGGACAGGTTATACAAACGTGGGTGTCGCAAGAACAAGTTATACAAACGTGGGTGTCACAAGGACAACTTATACAAACGTGGGTGTCACAAGGACAACTTATACAAACGTGGGTGTCGCAAGAACAAGTTATACAAACGTGGGTGTCGCAAGAACAAGTTATACAAACGTGGGTGTCACAAGGACAACTTATACAAACGTGGGTGTCACAAGGACAGGTTATACAAACGTGGGTGTCACAAGGACAGGTTATACAAACGTGGGTGTCACAAGGACAGGCTATACAAACGTGGGTGTCACAAAGACAGGTTATGCAAACGATATATTCCTGGCAGGGAGCTCTGGCATCTCCCAACAAGGTCTTCAGGAGTTTGAAGCTATAAATAACAATTTTGATATGCATGAATGTGGTCACAGTCGTTTGTTTGGTATCTTTCAGTCTTTTAATTTGAGGATTTAACGAGGAAGTTGTCAATATTTGTTCAACGACAAGTCCCCAAAGTAGTGAATCTATGATTTACTGATCAGACTATAGAGCAGAAGAATTATGAACCTGCTATCTGACCCAACTGCCTCCATTAACTCCATTAATTGAGATAATTTTCATTTTAAAGCTAAAAGCCATTTGAAACAGATGCTGGATAAAGGAGTGATTCAATAAAGTCAAGCCATGGGCGGCACCGATTGTTTTAGTCAAGAAGAAGGATGGGAGTATACGCTTATGTGTAGACTATAGATGCTTGAATGAGAAAACAAGGAAAGATGCCTACCCCCTCCCTAGGATAGAAGAATCATTAAATGCACTAGGTTCTGCAAGATTATTCTCTACCTTGAATTTAGCCAGCGGTCACTGGCAGGTAGCCATGCATCCAGAAGACAAGCCCTGGACGGCCTTCACCACTCCGATGGGCCTTTTGAGTTTAATCACATGCCATTTGGACTATGTAATGCCCCAGCTACCTTCCAACGCCTTATGTGAGCTTGCCTTGGGGATCTCAATTTCGAAAGTGTCCTTCTTTACCTAGATGATGTGATTGTATTTTCATCAGATTTTGACTCCATCTTAAATGAATGGGGACCGTCCTTAGCTGCCTGGCAAAGCATGGCCTGAAGGCAAAGCCGTCGAAGTGCCACTTAATAAAAAGAGAAAGGTCAGGTACCTTGGACATGTTGTATCGGCATCAGGTATTGCAACGGAACCAGAGAAATGCAAAGTGATTAATGACTGGCCTATCCCTACCTGTGTCAAAGATGTGAGGTGCTTTTTTGGATTAGCCGGGTTCTACAGGAGGTTTGTCAAAGACTTCTCATAGGTAGCCGGCGCACTATCCGAGCTCGCCAATAAACCCAAGGGCACAAAGGCGAGAAAGAAAGCAAAGTTTGTGTGGACCCAACGATGCCAAGAAGCATTTGACCAACTGAAATCTTGCTTATCATCTCCCCAGCCCCCAAAAAAAAAAATTCTTGTGTATGCTGACTATTCTGTACCCTTTATTTTATACACAGATGCAAGTGCAGCTGGGTTGGGTGCAGTCCTAACACAAGTCCAATATGGAGTCGAGAAAGTTGTGTCATTTGGTAGCAGAAGCTTGAGAAAGTCAGAGAATGACTCAAATTACAGCGCCTTTAAATAGAATTACTGGCACTCACGTGGGCGATCACCCAAAAGTTAAAAGATTACCTGATGGGATCAAAATTCATGGTGTATACTGACCACAACCCATTAGTTCATTTATCCACGGCATATTTGGGAGTACTTGAGCAACGATGGATGGCCAGATTAGCCAACTTTAACTTTAGGGTCCGATACCGCTCAGGACGGAATAATGCCAACGCAGATGCACTGTCACGCATGCCGCATGTGGAGAGTCATGAAGAAACTGAACCTAATGGAGAAACTGAATCTGAAGTGTATGGCTTGCAACAACAGGCAGAAGTAGTGACAGCGTTAAACAGCACCACCATAACAAAGTATTATTTGGTTATTCCAAATCATCAGAGTTAATTGTTAAACAGCAGTCTGACACAGCCATAGAGAAGGTGAAAGGTTTGTAAGGAAAGGAAAAGGTCCAAGATGACGGAAAACAGAACCAAAGGAAGTTAGATCTCTACTATACCAGTGGAATAAATTGCAGTTGATAGAATGCTGTATCGTTCCTACTAAACCAATTTCTATGCTGAACCTCAGAATCAGTTGGTTATCCTAGGATGTGCTCAGAGGGAAGTGTTACAAGGACTCCATGATCAAGCAGGTCATTTTGGTGCAGAAAAAGGAGAAGATTCTACTGGCCAGGGATGTCCAATGATGTGAAGTTGTATTGTAACAAGTGGGAGCGCTGTAATTTACGTAAGCCATCACCTCCAGGCACGAAGGCACCCTTGATCAGAATACAGACGTCAGCTCCCTTTGAGCTAGTGACCACAGACTTCCTCAAAGTCGATCGATTAGCTGATGGGTATGAAAACGTCTTAGTAATGACAGATCACTTCACCAAGTTTGCTATTGCTGTTCCTACTCGTAATCAGACCGCTGTCACTACCGCAAGAGTACTATGGCAATTGTTTTTGGTCCGTTATGGCTGCCTAGCAAGGATCCATTCAGACCAGGGGGCAAACTTTGAGTTATGGCTGCCCTGCAAGGATCCATTCAGACCAGGGGCAAACATTCAGACCAGGGGCCCTGCAAGGATCCATTCAGACCAGGGGCAAACTTTGAGTTATGGCTGCAAGGATCCTCAGACCAGGGGCAAGGTTATCTCCATTCAGACCAGGGGCAAACTTTGAGTTATGGCTGCCCTGCAAGGATCCATTCAGACCAGGGGGCAAACTTTGAGTTATGGCTGCCCTGCAAGGATCTATTCAGACCAGGGGGCAAACTTTGAGTTATGGCTGCCCTGCAAGGATCCATTCAGACCAGGGGGCAAACTTTGAGTTATGGCTGCCCTGCAAGGATCCATTCAGACCAGGGGGCAAACTTTGAGTTATGGCTGCCCTGCAGGGGCAAACTTTGAGTTATCTATTCAGACCAGGGGCAAACTTTGAGTTATGGCTGCCCTGCAAGGATCTATTCAGACCAGGGGGCAAACTTTGAGTTATGGCTGCCCTGCAAGGATCCATTCAGACCAGGGGGCAAACTTTGAGTTATGGCTGCCCTGCAAGGATCCATTCAGACCAGGGGGCAAACTTTGAGTTATGGCTGCCCTGCAAGGATCCATTCAGACCAGGGGGCAAACTTTGAGTTATGGCTGCCCTGCAAGGATCCATTCAGACCAGGGGGCAAACTTTGAGTTATGGCTGCCCTGCAAGGATCCATTCAGACCAGGGGGCAAACTTTGAGTTATGGCTGCCCTGCAAGGATCCATTCAGACCAGGGGGCAAACTTTGAGTTATGGCTACCCTGCAAGGATCCATTCAGACCAGGGGGCAAACTTTATGTCCTGACTCATCGCTGAACTATGCAAACTTTATGGAATTCAGAAAAGCCACACCAGCCCTCATCATCCATCTGGCAACAGTTTATGTGAAAGGTTCAATAGGACATTAATTAGCATGATTCCTTCTTTGCCACAGAACAAGAAGAAGTACTGGCCTTCAATGTTACCTGAATTAACCTATGTGTATAACAACATTCCTCCACAGGCTATTCACCATTCTACCTTCTGTTTGGATGACATGGTCGTTTACCAATAGACCTTGCTTATGGCCTAGGGAAATCTCAAAACACTGCGATACAGATGATTGAGTAGCCAGCCACTAGAGACGCTACCAACATGCTCATCATCAAGCAGAAAAAGAGCAGGCAAAGGCATCTAAGATGCAGAAGAAACTGTATACAAAAGACAAAAAAAAACTTTTTTCTTTGTGCAAAGGTGATAGAGTTTTAGTCAAACGTAATGACCTGAAGAACAGACAGAAAATTGAGGATTGCTGGTATTCAGCTCCATATCTGGTAGTAGACCAGCCTAACCCTGATGTCCCAGTGTACAGAGTCAAGCCTGAAATTGAAAAGGCATAACAAGAACTCTACACAGAAACAAGCTCAAGCCATGTCCTGTCCTGTATAATCGTGCAGACGGACACAATAGCACTAAGGAAACTATACAGGAAGAAAGCACTGCAGAACCTCTGCCTATGACACCAGTTATAGCAGTCCCTAGTTTGACATATCCTGAAACACAAGGAATTGAAGCTTCGCAGTCTTTACCACAACAGAATACAATATCACCTTAGGCAGTCAAGAAAGTTTAAGGAAGAGTCACACACAATGTGAAGAAACATCTCAACTGACAGAGGATTCTATCTTACCTGACCAGACTTCGGAAAACCCAACACCGTAACCCATAGACCCACAGTTTGAGCTTAGAAGGTCAAACAGAATAAAGCATTCCACCGGAAGAACTTCAGCTTAACAGTATTCATTGCAGGCTGGCACCCATTGTGATAACTTTTGATTGGCTCAATCTGGGGTTAGAGATAGCTAAGATTGGCTCAATCTGGGGTTAGAGATAGCTAAGACTGAGGATTACTTGATTGGTTATAAAACCAACTTTAAGCGGTGGGGATGTAAAGGGTATCAGTAATATACATTGAAGACATGTAGCTTTAAAAGTAGGATGCTTGTTCTAGTTACTTAGATTAGTTACATTAATGATAGATGCCTTTCCTTTCCCCCCTATCTTTGGTTACTTTCACTCAAATTATTGCAGAATACTTTTGACCAAAAATCTTACCATGCTCTACTTATTATTATTTTTGTGTGAGAATGCCTTTGGAATTCCTCTCAAGTCACATACCACAAATATTTCAGTGTTAATTAGTTCTTTGTTTCTTGTGAGTCACAGAGGAAGGTACATCTATTTTCAATTTTTTATTTGGGATGAACTGTAAGCATTGTCCCACTCAAGAACATTCTGGAATATGCCCATATAAGGACTGATTTCATGTACTACACCACACCCTGGCCATGTGATTGTTGCTCTTTGACCAATAGGATGATGCCACCAGAATATGCTCATGAATATTCGTATGGAAAGTTTGTTTCCTTCCAGCATTTCTGCCCCTACATGGCATGGTCTGAAGGCAGATGAGGAAAACAAAAAGGACTGGTCAGACCAGTTGGACATGTTAAAGATTGATCTACCCTCTGATAGAAAAATTATTAATTGAATCAACATGTGTGTAAATTAAGATTGACCGCTTATACTTATTTTCCTCCTGTTTGTGTTTTGTCTCTCTAATTTAGTCTCCATACTAACTAGGAGAGTGCCCCATCATCATCAAGTACATTCTTGGTTATTTGTGTTGCCCAGCGCCTTACATAAAGACATGACCGATATAAACATCAGGGTGTTGTACCATGCTTCACGAATGGCACAAGTGGGTCATAATCCTACAGGTGATGTTTACAGTTATGCAAAAATGTCTTCAACATAAAATAGAATTAGATTCAACAAGGTTTATAAGGTATGTCCTGAATAAAATCCTGTTTGATTAGATATATTTCAATTAATTGACAAACTTGAACCTTTATTTGATAACTACTTTTTATTGATATTCATGAAATGCTAAATTGATTATTTTCTAACAATTCTGCATACTTTTTATATATGTCCGAGCAATGCCTTCTTTGTATTGCAATTCTTTCTATCGCTGTGTACAGTAGGTATCCAATAGTATGAGGGTGAAGTACTGTATCTATTGCTGTGTACAGTAGGTATCCAATAGTATGAGGGTGAAGTACTGTATCTATTGCTGAGTACAGTAGGTATATAATAGTATGGGGGTGAAGTACTGTATCTATTGCTGAGTACAGTAGGTATATAATAGTATGGGGGTGAAGTACTGTATCTATTGCTGTGTACAGTAGGTATCCAATAGTATGGGGGTGAAGTACTGTATCTATTGCTGTGTACAGTAGGTATATAATAGTATGGGGGTGAAATACTGTATCTATTGCTGTGTACAGTAGGTATCCAATAGTATGGGGGTGAAGTACTGTATCTATTGCTGAGTACAGTAGGTATATAATAGTATGGGGGTGAAGTACTGTATCTATTGCTGTGTACAGTAGGTATCCAATAGTATGAGGGTGAAGTACTGTATCTATTGCTGAGTACAGTAGGTATATAATAGTATGGGGGTGAAGTACTGTATCTATTGCTGAGTACAGTAGGTATATAATAGTATGGGGGTGAAGTACTGTATCTATTGCTGTGTACAGTAGGTATCCAATAGTATGGGGTGAAGTACTGTATCTATTGCTGTGTACAGTAGGTATATAATAGTATGGGGGTGAAGTACTGTATCTATTGCTGTGTACAGTAGGTATCTAATAGTATGGGGGTAAAGTACTGTATCTATTGCTGTCTACAGTAGGTATATAATAGTATGGGGGTGAAGTACTGTATCTATTGCTGTGTACAGTAGGTATATAATAGTATGGGGGTGAAGTACTGTATCTATTGCTGAGTACAGTAGGTATATAATAGTATGGGGGTGAAGTACTGTATCTATTGCTGTGTACAGTAGGTATCCAATAGTATGGGGGTGAAGTACTGTATCTATTGCTGTGTACAGTAGGTATCCAATAGTATGGGGGTGAAGTACTGTATCTATTGCTGTGTACAGTAGGTATCCAATAGTATGGGGGTGAAGTACTGTATCTATTGCTGAGTACAGTAGGTATATAATAGTATGGGGGTGAAGTACTGTATCTATTGCTGTGTACAGTAGGTATCCAATAGTATGGGGGTGAAGTACTGTATCTATTGCTGAGTACAGTAGGTATCCAATAGTATGGGGGTGAAGTACTGTATCTATTGCTGTGTACAGTAGGTATCCAATAGTATGGGGTGAAGTACTGTATCTATTGCTGAGTACAGTAGGTATCCAATAGTATGGGGGTGAAGTACTGTATCTATTGCTGTGTACAGTAGGTATATAATAGTATGGGGGTGAAGTACTGTATCTATTGCTGTGTACAGTAGGTATATAATAGTATGGGGGTGAAGTACTGTATCTATTGCTGTGTACAGTAGGTATATCCAATAGTATGGGGGTGAAGTACTGTATCTATTGCTGTGTACAGTAGGTATCCAATAGTATGGGGGTGAAGTACTGTATCTCTTGTAAGGAATGTACCTCGTTGTTTATTGTGTGCAGGAACCCCTGTGGTACAAGACATGCAATACTGTTGTGTTACATAATTAGCAAAGACTCTAAACAGTGAATACCAAGCTCAAGCTGCTCACGGCATATTCATTGAACCAAAGTTGAAAATAAAAATAAATAAAAACTCCTTTTATTTTTCTCTGATTTTGTCAATAGTAATTAATTTTCAGCATCTACCTGTACCACAAACAATTTCCACAAGTATTTTAAAGAATTATTCCCATGGAATTTCATTTATATGTATCTGATAGAGAATAATGCAATAAAACGGATTGGTAAAAACAAAACAATTTGATATCTCATTCCTGGAAGAAGTTATTGAACTGAATTCAATCACCAATTTTTATAATTCGAATATAAAGTTACAAGAACAGATTGGAAAGCATTATTGTAAATTTTATTCCACAGAATCTACACTATTTTTAACTTAATTATTGCAGTAAAAAATGTTCCCAATTATTTAGAAAATAGGAAAATAATTTTAAAAGAAATATATAAAGAATACTACAGAAGTGCTGTGATGACATCATAATGATGATTAAGACTCGAACCAAAAATCTCTTTTTCAATACTTGCAGCCTTGCAATGGTTTGAAGAAGATGTACAACATCTAGATATAAATGCATCAAAACCAAAGTGGCATTTTTAATTATTATATTTCAGCATACAAGAATATCAGTTACAAAAATGATCTTCATTTACTTGTCACAAAAATGAATCGACTAGAAGTGCATTTGGGTATATGCAAATGAGGTATGATGTCACAGCCATGCTGACTTCTGATTACTCTTCCACAATCACTTCTTGATGTAGATGGCAATGCGGAGCATCAGGGTTATGGCAAGTTGGCAACACGGAGCATCAGGGTTATATGGCAACGTGGAGCATCAGGGTTATATGGCAACGCGGAGCATCAGGGTTATAAGGCAAAGGCACTTGCTGTGCAGTTGAAGCAAATTGATAATGAGAGGGAAATGACATAAATTGTCACTTCCATTGTCCATGATAATGCCTCAAAGCACAAAGAAATTGGTAACCTCGCTCTCCAGACTGTTGACATCAGTAGGCTGTGTAGCACACGCTCGCATCAATAAAAAGCTCTATTCTAGCAGACAAGGAGGAACAATCCTTGTGGATCGTTAGGTCAAAAGATCAAACTTTAGGGTCAGTTATCGTGCCCACTAAGAAATCCCTATCTCACAGATGCGGTTTAAAAGTTAGTCAAATGGATGGCTTTCTGCCTACAAACACAGGTATTAGAGAATACATTTTTAAACAAGAAAGCAATTTGATGGATCCTAGAACAGAAGTGGAGCTATTTTCAATTGTTTGTTGTTGTTTGTTGAGGTTTAATGGTATTGTGACATTCCGAGTCAAATGTGGCAAGAGGGTATTAGAAAAGCACGGTGCTAAAATAAAGAGAGCAAAGAAAATGATTTTAGGATAGGAGGGTCCAGAGGAAGGAATATAGTTGTCTATACAGTGTGGATATTAGTGCTGTTGATACGTGATAAATTCACTAAACGTTTAATCGCCACAATTTGTGAGCGTTTAGCGATTACTCGCAAGCAACCCAAAAATCGGTAAAAAGAATAATATAAGTGTTTAATGAAATTTTCGTGGAACTGGTACAGCTCCCACACTGAGACCATGCATTTTTAGAAAACAAACAGGCCAGGATTCTCACCAAAATGCAACGTCTTAAAATTACCTAGGGATGAATAATCTAGTTGAAAATAAAGATCCTGGGATTAGACGACATTCAAACAGGTGTAGAAATAAAATACCAAGAAAGAAATGTTGCTGGTTTTTGCACTGCTGAGTTTCACTTCCCTCGTCAGACAGGTGCTGTTACACAATTTGTTAGTTTTTAAAGAGCCCTACCACTTAAGTTGAATTTAGAGCTGCCCATGGTTGTAGCTCATACATGAGACAGTATGTTCACAATTAATCATTTTAAAGTTTGAGCAATTAGCAATTTCATTAATAGGTGTCATGGAGTCTCTCCCTATATTTCTTTAAGATCATTATAAAAGGACTTAGGACATGAAGTGTTCTTGTGTCCTACTTATCATCATTTTATGATTACCTGGCAAACCTTTAACAACTGATGTGCAATGTAATCTGGGCCAAGGGCTGATGGACCATCATTTTATGATTACCTGGCAAACCTTTAACAACTGATGTGCAATGTAATCTGGGCTAAGGGCTGATGGACCATCATTTTATGATTACCTGGCAAACCTTTAACAACTAACTGATGTGCAATGTAATCTGGGCTAAGGGCTGATGGACCATCATTTTATGATCACCTGGCAAACCTTCCACAACTGATGTGCAATGTAATCTGGGCCAAGGGCTGATGGACCATCATTTTATGATTACCTGGCAAACCTTTAACAACTGATGTGCAATGTAATCTGGGCTAAGGGCTGATGGACCATCATTTTATGATCACCTGGCAAACCTTTAACAACTGATGTGCAATGTAATCTGGGCTAAGGGCTGATGGACCATCATTTTATGATTACCTGGCAAACCTTCCACATGTGATGTGCAATGTAATCTGGGCCAAGGGCTGATGGACCATCATTTTATGATTACCTGGCAAACCTTTAACAACTGATGTGCAATGTAATCTGGGCTAAGGGCTGATGGACCATCATTTTATGATCACCTGGAAAACCTTCCACAACTGATGTGCAATGTAATCTGGGCTAAGGGCTGATGGATTATCATTTTATGATTACGTGGCAAACCTTCCACATGTGATGTGCAATGTAATCTGGGCTAAGGGCTGATGGACCATCATTTTATGATTACCTGGCAAACCTTTCACAACTGATGTGCAATGTAATCTAGGCTAAGGGCTGATGGACCATCATTTTATGATCACCTGGCAAACCTTTAACAACTGATGTGCAATCTAATTTGGGCTAAGGGCTGATGGACCATCATTTTATGATCACCTGGCAAACCTTCCACAACTGATGTGCAATGTAATCTGGGCTAAGGGCTAATGGACCATCACTTTATGATTACCTGGCAAACCTTCCACAACTAATGTGCAATGTAATCTGGGCTAAGGGCTGATGGACCATCATTTTATGATTACCTGGCAAACCTTTCACAACTGATGTGCAATGTAATCTGGGCTAAGGGCTGATGGACCATCATTTTATGATCACCTGGCAAACCTTCCACAACTGATGTGCAATGTAATCTGGGCTAAGGGCTGATGGATTATCATTTTATGATTACCTGGCAAACCTTCCACATGTGATGTGCAATGTAATCTGGGCGAAGGGCTGATGGACCATCATTTTATGATTACCTGGCAAACCTTTCACAACTGATGTGCAATGTAATCTAGGCTAAGGGCTGATGGACCATCACTTTATGATTACCTGGCAAACCTTTCACAACTGATGTGCAATGTAATCTGGGCTAAGGGCTGATGGTCCATCATTTTATGATCACCTGGCAAACCTTCAACAACTAATGTGCAATGTAATCTGGGCCAAGGGCTGATGGACCATCATTTTATGATTACCTGGCAAACCTTCCACAAGTGATGTGCAATGTAATCTAGGCTAAGGGCTGATGGACCATCATTTTATGATCACCTGGAAAACCTTCCACAACTAATGTGCAATGTAATCTGGACTAAGGGCTGATGGACCATCATTTTATGATTACCTGGCAAACCTTTCACAAGTGATGTGCAATGTAATCTAGGCTAAGGGCTGATGGACCATCATTTTATGATCACCTCGAAAACCTTCCACAACTAATGTGCAATGTAATCTGGGCCAAGGGCTGATGGACCATCATTTTATGATTACCTGGCAAACCTTCCACAACTGATGTGCAATGTAATCTGGGCTAAGGGCTGATGGACCATCATTTTATGATCACCTGGCAAACCTTCCACAACTGATGTGCAATGTAATCTGGGCTAAGTCTGGGCTAAGGGCTGATGGACCATCACTTTATGATCACCTGGCAAACCTTTAACAACTGATGTGCAATGTAATCTGGGCTAAGGGACCATCACTTTATGATCACCTGGCAAACCTTTCACAACTGATGTGCAATGTAATCTGGGCTAGGGGCTGATGGACCATCATTTTATGATTACCTGGAAAACCTTTCACAACTGATGTGCAATGTAATCTGGGCCAAGGGCTGATGGACCATCATTTTATGATCACCTGGCAAACCTTCCACATGTGATGTGCAATGTAATCTGGGCTAGGGGCTGATGGGCCATCATTTTATGATTACCTGGCAAACCTTCCACAACTGATGTGCAATGTAATCTAGGCTAGGGGCTGGTGGACCATCATTTTATGATCATCTGGCAAACCTTTCACAACTGATGTGCAATGTAATCTGGGCCAAGGGCTGATGGACCATCATTTTATGATCACCTGGCAAATCTTCCACAACTGATGTGCAATTTAATCTGGGCTTAGGGCTTATGGACCAGGGATAATGGATTTACAAACTATTTTCCCTGTCATAATGACATCATATTTTCTTGTTTTGTTTATTAGCTGGTTAGTAAAACCCTTTCCCATAACCTGGAATCAGTGTTTTTCATGTATTTCTCTAAAGCAGAGACAGAGAGTATTACCATTATTGACCAGCTGGGTTATGTCATCTTATTGTATTCCTTTCATTTGAATTCGGACATTGTGACAGCCTGCTCAAGTGCTTATGACATCAAGAATTCTTTGATTTGTCTTGCTAGAGTAACTAATAGTCTTGTATTAGGCATCAATAAAATTGTGCTTATGTGCAAATTTTGGCCTCCACCCAATCTTGCTGATTTGGCAGATTGTGACTTCTGTCCAATGAGAACACTTCTAACTCTTCTTGCATAGATCAATATGAAATAAGGTCAGGTAACTAAGATTGTGATTGGTCAATTATTAGGCATGGGCCTAGCAAAATGTTTGGTTCAACCAACAAAAACAGTTGGTGGAGAATATTTCTGGGAGAGCATGGGTGGGCTTTTTGCTGATACCTCTGGGATAATCATGATACGTTAATATATATCTTGTGAACTTATGAATTTGTAATCCTCGGGCTGTTTGGCGTTCTGAAATATATCATGGACATGAGCAATACTTTTGTGTACTTTGTATTTGTAAAATGAAAGTCTGCCTATTGTTGACAACAGGTGACTATAAGGATTCATTTAAGCATGATCAAACCCAGGTCTTAGAGGTGACCATGGAATTCGGAAGGACTGAAACAAGGTTGCTTAAGCCTAAAAGCATATATGCTATTTCTCGAGAAAATATGGTGCAACAAGGCTGCTTAAGCATAAGGTTTAAAATACAGCTAGTACAAAGCTTAAAAAGTTAAAAACATATGCTATCTCACAAGAACATGATACAAGAGTTACCGAACACAACTTTGAACCTTCACAGGACGGTTATTAATTTATGTCATCAGGCTCGCAAAGTTTTCCCTCGAACTTTAAATTTTTAATGTAGTTAAATCATGTTGTGTACACTTGAGGAATATAAAATCAGTTAGTCCCTATCTTACAATTGAAATGAGCGAACGTTTAATCCATGCTTCTGTGACATCCCAGCTTGAAATCTGTAATTCCATTTGTACTGGCCTGCCCACAAATCTGCTAAGACGTTTACAAAAACTCAAAACTGGGCTGCTAAACCAATCTTCCAACACACCATGTCAATGCACATCACTCCTCTTCTTAGTTTGCACTGGCTGCCGACGCAACCATCAAACAAAGTTTATTACGCTCCTGTTTATTACGCTCCTTGTTCATAAACCAAAGGTATTAATGAGTTTGCACTGGCTGCCGATGCAACCATCAAAGTTTATTACGCTCCTATTTATTACGCTCCTTGTTCATAAACCAAAGATATTAACGAGTTTGCACTGGCTGCCGCGCAACCATCAAACAAAGTTTATTACGCTTCTGTTTATTACGCTCCTTGTTCATAAACCAAAGGTATTAATGAGTTTGCACTGGCTGCTGATGCAACCGTCAAAGTTTATTATGCTCCTTGTTCCTAAAACCAAAGGTCTTAACATGTTATTGTTGTATTTCTTTGTGTTTTATTAGATTTATATGAACAGCGCTTTTGACAACTAAATGTTTATAATTAGCGCCTTATAAATGAGTTATTATTATCATTAAGAGTTCAGTTGGAAGACATTGCACATACATTCATCTGTTTCTAGAAGGTCAAACATTGAACTTCCTTTCCTTCATCATCTGCTAGTCTTTGGAAGTCTTCAGAGCCACATAAAGGAAGCTCAAACTGGCACTAACCTTACTCAAAACAATGTCAAAAATACGTCTCACTAGTCCCAACTAAACTTCCCTCCAGCCCGTTTCTTCCTGCCTCGCATAAACATACTAAAATAACTATGATTATAGGACTAGAATAGACTTGAATGATTGAAATTGTGCTAGCCTTTATGTAAAATAAACTAGCCCGGGCTAGTGGGCTTATGCTAATTTTGAGCACCTATCTTTGAATAGGCCCCTTTTAAGGTATGAAAATGTAACACTTTTTACCAATAAAAGAACATTAAATTCTGAGCAGAACAAGTCTTTAAATGATCACAATAGCACTTAAAATCTTTAAGATATGGCAAATCAAAGTTTGTAAAAATATTCAGCATGTGCAAAAGTGACAACATATAAACAGGAATACAGCTTAAGTTCTTTCTAACATTTCAAATATAAAAAAGTTCTCCAATTGCGGTCTACTACTAACCCAACTTCTCCCATTCAAAATGTTTGGGGAAGGAGCGAAAAGCAATTTTCTAGCTGTTCTGTTCTGACTCTGAGGTCACACAATTCTGCACAATTTTTAGAACGCTGTAAAATGTGTCGATTGTAGCTTATTTTTATGGTTTATAGTACATTTAATCGCATGCTGTTGCCACCTGTTCATATACCTTTTAAGAAGATGAATAAACACTATCAACTACATTATTGAAAAATACAACAAACTTAAAAGATTTAACTCCTCCCAGCTCTGTTGATGGTTTCTTACATTACTTACTCTTGTACTGAAGCCAAGCAGGAGTGAGATAAACACCTCACTCAGCAGGCACTACTTGCAAGGCAATACTTGCATACTGAGATAAACACCTCACTCAGTAGGCACTACTTGCAAGGCAATACTTGCATACTAAGATAAACACCTCACTCAGCAGGCACTACTTGCAAGGCAATACTTGCATACTGAGATAAACACCTCACTCAGTAGGCACTACTTGCAAGGCAATACTTGCATACTGAGATAAACACCTCACTCAGTAGACACTACTTGCAAGGCAATACTTGCATACTAAGATAAACATCTCACTCAGTAGGCACTACTTGCAAGGCAATACTTGCATACTGAGATAAACACCTCACTCAGTAGGCACTACTTGTAAGGCAATACTTGCATACTAAGATAAACACCACACTAAGTAGGCACTACTTGCAAGGCAATACTTGCATACTGAGATAAACATCTCACAGAGTAGGCACTACTTGCAAGGCAATACTTGCATACTAAATGAGACAACGCACTATACACTACTAGCATTGAAAACCACTCGGACAACAACAAATAATAAAATCATGAAATGAAACCCTTCTCACACTGACAAAAGTACTTACAAGCTATAATTTTGATTTAATTAGCATCTTGAAACTTAAAAATATCTTTTAAACTAAAATACAAATGAATTGATGAACATTTTGTACGTACACAACTTCTGAATTACGGAGAAATGACATTCCGATCACTTCACACATCCCACTTTTGAAAAAGCTTACACAATTAGTGCACATATCATCCGAGTGCGCTGACATCTGCTAATTTGAGAATGCTAAAATGTTATTATTCGCATGTGCAAGCAGTGTTCGATTTGAACTAATTAGGTACTGTACATCCAGCTTGGCGCTGTTTGGAAGGTACGTAAGCAGAGAAGGCACTAGCACAAAATGCAACTTCAGTTTTCTTGATTAAACTCACACCCAAAACATAAGTGAGTGGCTCATTATAGTAATAGTGAATATATACATTTAATTTGTATTACGTAAAAGTGATCCATGACGATAAAAGGCATCGTCAAAAGTTGAGTTTAGATAATCGCAGAAAGGCCTAGTTATTCTATCACATAGTTGCCAAAAGTTGAGTTTAGATAATCGCAGAAAGGCCTAGTTATTCTATCACATAGTTGAAATTTATCTACACTTCTATGTTAAGCCAATGCAACAATTTTAACGTTATAAAGTATATAGCGTTTTCGGACAGTGTATAGCAGCCATGTAGTGGCTATAGCGTATACTACAGTCAGAATGTTATCTGACTACGGTCAGAATGTTATCTGACTAAGGTCAGAATGTTATCTGACCAGCTGAGCAGAGGCATACAGCCCCTAACACATCCTAAGGGAATGTATGATAATCTAACATGCATACCAACAACACCTTGTCCTACTCCATACCTCAGATCTTCATAATAAGATGTCTTAATTTCACCCAGCAATCTCAATACCTGAAGATGAAACCTGTCCCAAAAAGACTCTGAGGTACTTTGCATCCCTTGAAACATTAAGAAGGTTATTCTGCATTCCTCAAGACTTGGAAAAACACTTCGCTTTCCTCGAGACCTGCATTTCTCCTCTGGATCATCTCAAGATTCATCTGGTGGCGTACTCAGCTCAATCAGTATACAAAGTCCTTTTGTTTCAGTCGCTTCATGAATGTCACCTCATCATGATTTCGTATTCCATAGCTGTAAGGATAAACACAAAAACATTAAAGGAAACATAAAGTCTGCTAAAATCCTTTTATTCTTCTTTAATATGATAGAATTAAAAATAAGAAATCTTCTCAAAAAAGGTTCAAAACCCTAAGCAATCTAACACATTTTTTTGTAATAATTAAAAACTGTAATACAATACATGTAGGAGCTGCCATTTTGATTTTAAAAATGCAGAAAATGACGTCTTCAGCCCCTGGTCATGGATAACATGTAATATGTCTTTCAAATATGTTCCTTGCAAAATAAGTCAACAACATTTCTTCTGTTCCACTAAAAGAATAAACATGAGCTGACATTTGAAATTTATGTCGGTTTTCAGGCAATATTTTTATTTTTTGACCAAAAATCATCAAAATTGCAGAAAAAATAAGGCAACATGTAAAAATTTAATTTTAGTCTTGATATTTTCCACACATAAATTTTACACAAATCAATTTGGTAAAATATATATACAATAAAATTTGGTGGATGTTGGTTGATCCAATATCTAAAAATATTCAAGAATTTATGCAAATTTTAGGTCCATTCTGAAACATTTCTTTAAAAGAATTAATGCAAACAAAGTGTGTGATTTGGACACTTTCATTGTGGTGTGAGCATTTTTGTAATTTCAGTATGATGCAAATATGAGAAAATCAAAATATGTTACATAAGCAAACTCACTCCTTGATGGGCTTCTTGTCATTTGACAGTTTCTCTCCCTGAAAGCTGAGCCAGTATGTCTTCCAGATATATTTCCTGAAAAAAGAAAAAAAGCTAACGAAGTGAATTTTTTCAGTTCCCAGGAAGGGGGAGGGGGTTCTTACTTTGTTGGGTTACACCATCAGATTGTAATTCCATGGTCACAGAGATGGGGAAAGGGTTCTTACTGGGGGGGTTCTTACTTTGTTGGTTTACACCATCAGTTAGTAACTCCATGGTTACAGAGATAGGGAAAGGGTTCTTACTGGGGGTTCTTAGTTTGTTGGGTTATACCATCAGATAGTAACTCCATGGTTACAGAGATAGGGAAAGGGTTCTTACTTTGTTGGGTTACACCATCACATAGTAACTCCATGTTTACAGAAATGGGGGAACGGGTTCTTTCTTGTTGGGTTACACCATCAGATAGTAACTCCATGGTTACAGAGATGGGGGGGGGTTCTTATTGGGTTACACCATCAGATAGTAACTCCATGGTTACAGAGATGGGGGGGGGGGGGTTCCTATTGGGTTACACCATCAGATAGTAACTCCATGGTTACAGAGATGGAAGTTCTTACTTTATTGGGATACACCATCAGATAGCAAATCTATGGTTACAGAGATGGGGAAAAGGCTTCTTACTTGGTGGTTACACCATCAGATATGGTTACAGAGATGGAGGAAAGGGTTCTTACTTGTTGGGTTACACCATCAGATAGTAACTCCATGGTTAAGAGGTGGGAAGGGCTTCTTACTTTGTTGGGTTACACCATCAAATAGTAACTCCATACTTACAGAGATGGGTGGGGTTCTTACTTTGTTGGCTTACACCATCAGATAGTAACTCCATAGTTACAGAGATGGGTGGGGTTCTTACTTTGTTGGCTTACACCATCAGATAGTAACTCCATAGTTACAGAGATGGGTGGGGTTCTTACTTTGTTTGCTTACACCATCAGATAGTAACTCCATAGTTACAGAGATGGGTGGGGTTCTTACTTTGTTGGCTTACACCATCAGATAGCTCTATGCTTACAGAGATGGGGTAGGGTTCTTACTTTGTTGGCTTACACCATCAGATAGCTCTATGCTTACAGAGATGGGTGGGGTTCTTACTTTGTTGGCTTACACCATCAGATAGTAACTCCATAGTTACAGAGATGGGTGGGGTTCTTACTTTGTTGGCTTACACCATCAGATAGTAACTCCATAGTTACAGAGATGGGTGGGGTTCTTACTTTGTTGGCTTACACCATCAGATAGTAACTCCATAGTTACAGAGATGGGTGGGGTTCTTACTTTGTTGGCTTACACCATCAGATTTACCCCGCTAAGCGTAGCGGGGATATTTACGAGAGTTATACTTACCTTCCATGCTATAATATGCAATCTGGTCACACGACCTGATTCTAACGCACTTCTAACCGAACCTAAAAACGCAGTAACCAGCCAAGCCCTGACCTCCATAATACCTCTGTACCACCTCACTCAACATTCCACTGAGGCCTGAACGAGAGGGGAGGCGGGCGGGATGCATGGAAGGTAAGTATAACTCGTAAATATCCCCACGCTTAGCGGGTAAATTTACTTCAAGTTATACCTTACCTTCCATGCTATAATATGCAATCAGATTGCAACCGAGGATAGGAAGGAAGGGAGTTCAGATCGCCGCACATTTTTTTTTTTTTTTTTTTAATGGCTGGTACAAAAACTCACACGAACCGAATCCCGTTTAAGGGCGAAATTCCTTCACCTCGGAAGGATGAAAGACCTCAAGAGTGGGAGGAACTAAAACATAGGAAACCACGGCGAGGTACAGTCAAACCGAACAAGGCACCATTTGTTGACAGTAACGGAGGCAAACCTCGAAAGAACCTGAGCGTAAAGCCCAGAAAAACAAGCCAACCGGAAGAGCGTTTGGACACAATTACAGCAAAGTGTCCACAAAAACGCCACAAGCCACACTGGATTGGTCACGAGACAGAACGCGAGGAAACTACGATTGGGAACGCGTGTACCAACGAAACGAATTGAAGAAATCCCGGACAAGGGAAAAATTCGTTAGCGCATAACGCGTAAGAGCTAAAGTTAGCGGGGAACACGAACGTCGAAAAGTGAGTCAGACCAAAAACAAGAGAAAAACAAAAAGCGGTTTCTCGAACGCCGCACGAGAGATCCCGTGAAAAGAGGTTATGCCCGAACCCGAGTGCATACGCGGCCGTTCTATGAACAGTTCAGACTACTTTAACAGAAAGCCACTGGATGATCTATCGGAGGAAAATGTCACATGACACACTACGAAGAGATCTCCCAGAACTCACCAGTGGTCGCGAGTCAAAGACCGTAGACCCCACCGAAAAACCCTGGTGGATAGCTGCAAGGTATCCCAGAGCTCATGACGGAACTAAGCTGGAGAGGGCCCACCTCCACAACGGGGAGGCGAACAACCCCTCAGAAAAGCCATGCTACGTCGAGGAAAGGCGGGCCGAGGCCACACCATCAAACGGCGCCCGGGACTGAGATGCAGTCCGCCGGAGCCCGGAAAGAGACAAAAATCGTCCCTGACCCGAGGCTCGTCACGTGAAGCCTGCAAGGTCTCGAGCAGCCAAAGTTCGTCCTGCGCCGAGGCGAAAAAGGGTCAAGTACCCGCCCAAGTTTCCGACAGAAGGGGTCACAAGAAAAGTGCCCCGACCTTGATCAAGAAGCCCCGTCGGCACCGACGGTGATATCTGACGGGTGAAAACCGTAGCAGTTGCGGGATCGCGTAGCTCCAGGCCACGCCTATCAACAGCGAAACTTGTCGAAGAAGTTGACTGGAGAAAGTGTTAACGTACACGATTATAGTAACAACCTTGAAACCGCTGGAGCCTACGGCCACGGGCGCGGAGAAAACGAATACCGTATGTCTGTGCGGGCAGTTAAGTAACAGGCCGTGAAACCGCAAGGAAGCAGCTGTAAGGTGTTAAAGTATGGAAGGAACCATACGTGCCGTTGTTGGTAATAGCTACCCCAAACGTAAGGTTGTCTACCAAAAGGCCACCTATGGTCAAGAAAAATATCCTTCATGGAGGTAATATTGACAAGTAGGGGGTAACGTACTCACGTCAACCGTATGAGTCATCAACCCCAACACTGGGGTAGAAATCACGAAAGAGGTGGCGTCCTGTGTATACTACACGGACCGTTAAACACCCTGCACCACGGAGCGGAAAAGCGGCGTGGCTACTGGGGACTTACGCCGCGTACAAAGTCGCAACCCGTTAAGTATAATAGATCCGTTATGGGTCTACAAAGGCGTCAGCATGACAAGTAAAAACCACGAGTCCACCGCCAACGATGTCGCTGTGCACCACGGAGCAAAAGCTCGTGGCTACGAGGGGACAACTGGTACTGGTACGTGTCCCGAACGAAGTAGCTATCAGTACCAAAGGACCGTCTAGGTCCACGATAGCGTGAACGCGTACTACACCTGTAACGTGAGTCGTTATCTCATTATACCTCTATTCACCACGGGCCACCGAGTAAGTGGCGACGCGCGAGGGAAGAAGTACACAGCACGCGTTCCGTTGAGAATAGGTAAAATATATATAAACTGAGGCCGTAAGAAATGCGGAGGAGTTCACGTGCCACGCAAGCTATACGAGTCGTAAACTGAGTTTGTTCCATCACGGACTCTGAAACCAGTAGCTGCGTGGGGAAGAGGGGACGACCGTCGTACTCAGCACGTGTCCCGGTAAGAGAAAGCGGCCGCGGAACGCAGTAGTTCATGGCTACTGGTCCTCTACCACACCGCGCCGCTGGTATAGGCCGTTAACTCCGTTTGTATAAAATCACTCACGGAGCCGCGAAGCCGGGCGGCTACTGGCGTGGGGACTGCCGTCGAACGCTAAAAACGCCCCAGCAAGAAAAACGACCGCGGAACACTGCAACACGCGGCTAACGGTCGCAATATCCCGAAGTTCCGATACCGGGTTTATAAATGCGTTTACGTAAACCGCGTTAATATCTGTAGAATGTGAGCCGAGGGTCTCGTTCGACGCAAGAATCACATTCAGAGTAGTTTGAACGGTCGTGGAACTACGAACACGGAGGGAATAGCTCTCGTGATGGTATGCCTCCCGTAAAGAAGGAAATCTTATCACCCGAGCGCTAGGCCTCGAAACCCGAGCAAGCGCTAACACGCGACGCATCCTGGGAGCGTGGCGCATCGACAAACGGGACTCGTCCTCGTGTCCATGAACTGGTGAAAAACTATGCGGAACCGTGGCGTTCAACGCGAAAATCTCACCAAGTCAGCTCACACGGACGGGGATCTCGAAACTAACGGGTGTGGCGACGTTTATGCGTTACCTTGCTGTAGAACTAAGCAGCACTACCGACCCAAACGTCATCCCATGCCCCGGACGGAGTCGCAAGTTGTGTTACGGACCCGTGCGGGCCGTAAAACAAGCCGTGGGGGCCGTATGGAACCGATTACGGAGCCGTCACGGACCCTAATGGACCCGATGCAAGGAATCCAATGGCTCTACAACTAGCCGTAAAAAGGGGACTAACTCACGTAAGACCCGTGAGGGCGCCGCCTCTTGTTGGCCGACGGTCCCATCGCGGAACCGAGGACCACAGCGGTACACGGGTTTGAACAAGTCGATAACACCAAAGCGCAACCTAAGAAGCGTTTACATGCGACGCACCGCAGGACAGTCAAGGCGCGTACGCACCGACACTAGGGACCTGCCCGTCGTGTCGGCGATGATATAGGCGCAAAACATCGCGGAACTGTGACGTTCAACGCGGAAAATCCTACAGAGGCAGTTCACACGGCCGTGGGACAGCGTAGCTATGACCAAGCAGCTTCCTAGCTAGCGAACTCAACCGGGGTTCATCGTACAGTGTCACGTTATCCCGTTGCAAAAACTCCAAGTCGTACAGGCCCGCACGGTCTAGAGAAGCGTTTGCACGCTATGCAAAGCGGGACCTCTGAGGTGCGTAACGCATACCCGGCCGCACGGAGGCCTGTCCTCCGTGCCTACGATACTGGTGAAAGTAATTGCGAAATGTAACGTTCAACGCGGATAATCGTATAAATGGTGTTCACATGATCGTGGAACTGCGTAGCTAATGGCCACGGAACCATGAATAGAATAGCTCTCACGGCGCTATACTACTTGTGAAGATTATCACTTGTCACCTGGCCACATAGCTCGTAGCTAGCGGGTGCATATCCGGGTAAATCGTGACGTTACGATATCCCGTTACAAAACTACGGAGCCGTGACGCATCCGAACACCGAGCCGCACGCTCTCGGTCGCACCTTGAAAAATACCGGTCGCGGTGGAGTCTGTGCTCGACCACGCCGCTGGAACCCAATCGCTGCAAAGAGTACCACGAATGGACTCGCAGCATAATCTGCACGCCGTAACGCTTAGCGTGAGATGGATGTGACCGAGCGTAAAGCAAAGAAGCGTTATCACGCTATGCCGGGTCATCAAGGGTGTGTAGAGCATCGACGCCGAGGACCTGTCCTCCATGTCCATGATACTGGTGAAAATAATTACGGAACGGTAATGTTCAACGCAGACAATCTTAATTTGCGTTCACACGAAGTCGTGGAACTGCGTAGCTAATGGCTACGGGACCAAGAAGAAAATAGCTGTCCTGATGCTATACTTCTTGTAAAGAAAGTCATCTGTCACCTGACCACGAGCGTAGTAGCTAGTGGGCGATAACCGGGTGAACCGTGCAGTGCACGTTATCCCATTAGAGATAAGTTCCGCTCACTGGAGCCGTCCAATGGAAGCGAAAGGACCCGTGAAACGCGGACCGTGGACTCGTATGGAACCGCACGGGACCGTAAACACGGGCCGCGGAACCGCCCAATGGAACCGCACGGACCCGTAAAAACACGGACGTGGAACCACGGACCCGTAAACATGGGCCGTGGAACCGTATAACTGTCGTGAGCCGTTGGCTACGGGACCAAGAAGAAAAATAGCTGTCTCAATGCTATACTTCCGGATGAACGTGCACGGTGTACGTCTTTCAGAGGCGCTCCGCTAGGAGTGGGCGGCGGCCCGCCTCCCTAGCTTTGGACCTGGGTGGCGGTGGGGAGACGAAGAGGGCCTCTCAGACCGTCGCTTCTCCACTTTCTCCGCTCTTTGAAAGTACCGGTCGCGGTGGAGTCTGTGCTCCGACCACGCCCGCTAGATCCCAATCGCTGCAAAGAGTACAGGGATTTGACTCGCAGCATAATCTGCACGTAACACGTGAGATGGATGTCACCGGAGCGTAATTTAAAGAAGCGTTTGCACGCCACGCATCACGAGACATCCTGGGTGTGTAAAAACATCGACACTCGGGACCTGTCCTTCATGTCCATGATACTGGTGAAAATAAATACGGAACTTGTAACGTTCAACGAGACAGTCTTAATTGCGTTCACACGAGCCGTGGAACTGCGTAGCTAATGGCTACAGGACCAAGAAGAAAAATAACTGTCAATGCTATACTTCTTGTCAAGAATGTCACCTGTCACCTGACCACGTAGCTAGTGGGCGTATAATCGGATTAAACCGCACGTGCGATGTCGTGAACCCGTTAAATACGGACCGTGTAAACACGGGCAGCGGAACCGTCAATGGAACCGTCCGCCCGTGAATAACGGGCGCGGAACCGTATGGAACCGTCCAATGG
Organism: Chiridota heheva; assembly: GCA_020152595.1. Taxonomy (NCBI): domain Eukaryota; kingdom Metazoa; phylum Echinodermata; class Holothuroidea; order Apodida; family Chiridotidae; genus Chiridota; species Chiridota heheva. Next base: position 530,600 of record JAIGNY010003789.1, read on the forward strand.
AACCGCCCGCCCGTAACAACGGGCGCGGAACCGTCCGCCCGTAACAACAGGCGCGGAACCGTATGGATCACGGAACCGTCAATGGAACCGTCCGCCCGTAATAACGGGCGCGGAACCGTATGGACCACGGAACCGTCCGCCCGTAACAACGGGCGCGGAACCGTATGGATCCCGGAACCGTATGGATCCGTCCCGAACCGCACAATGCCGCACATAGGGCTGCGGAACCGTCAGGATGGTCCAACGGAACCGTATGGAACGGCCGCCCGAATAACGTGGGCGCGGAACCGTGCACGGGACCGTCAATGGAACCGTCCGCCCGTAACAACAGGCAGCGGAACGTATGGAACCGCCCAATGGAACCGTTAGCCCGTAACAACGGGCCGCGGAACCGTATGGAACCGTCCAATGGAAACGTTCGCCCGTAACGGGCGCGGAACCGTATGGAACCGTCCAATGGAACCGTTAAGCCCGTAACAACGGGCGCGGAACCGTATGGAACCGCCCCAATGGAACCATTAAGCGTAACGGGCCGCTGAACCGTATGGAACCGCCCAATGGAACCGTTCGCCCGTAATAACGGGCAGCGGAACCGTATGGAACCGCCCAATGGAGCCGTTAAGCCCGTAACAACGGGCCGCGGAATCGTATGGAACCGCCCAATGGAACCGTTCGCCCGTAACAATGGGCGCGGAACCTTATGGACTCACGGAACCGCCCAATGGAACTGCCGTTAAGAACAACGGGCCGCGAACGATATGGACTCCGAACCTTATGGAACCGTCCCGAACTCACAACAACCGGCGTTCAGCGTTACAAGGGTTGTGGAGTCGACAGGGACTGTCCAATGGAACCGTTGGAACCGTTTTTACAACTTAGGCGTTCGTTAACGCCCTAAGAGGTTCTCTCTCTCTCTCTCTCTCACTTACCGTTTTGGAACCGTCCAATGGAACGTTAAGCCCGTAATTTTTACGGGCAGCGGAACCGTATGGACTCCGGAACCTTATGGAACCGCCCCCGAACTCACAACAACCGGCGTTCAACGCGCGTTACAAGGGTTGTGGAGTCGGTTAGGACTGTCCAATGGAACCGTTTGGAACCGTGTTTACAACTTAGGCGACGTTCGTTAACGCCCCTAAGAGGTTATCTCTCTCTCTCTCTCTCTCTTCCGTTACCGCTCTAGGCGCAACGCCTCTAAGAGCGTAACCTTCTCAGTGAATCTCTTTTATATATCTGAAAAGAGAAGAACATATATCCATGCGTACATACACAAATACGGCAAAGTAAGTATGATCTTACGGACACGCTAAAGAGAGACGAGGCCTAGCAGTCTAAACAGAACATCAAAACTCTCTTAAACAGAAAAAAATTTTACTGGAAAAATAAATTTCTTAAGAGAAGAACGTAAGTCCAAGCGTACAAACCTAAACACGGCAAAGTAACTATGATCTTACGGACACGCTAAAGAGAGACGAGGCATAGCATTCTAAACAGAACAACAACACTTGCTTTAACAGAAAAAAATTTAAAACCAAAAAATTTTCTATCTGAAAAACTTTAGAAACCCGAGAAAACGCATCCAACGTAATGACTTTACTAGCGCGGGGTAGCGTGGGAAACACCAACCACTGTGTACTTGAGGTCTGTAAAGATAAAAGGAAAGATTATTTTCCCTGTAATTAGGTCGTCGGAGAGACCCACCCACGGTCTCTCCGACACCCCAATTTCAATCCTGAAAATTAAATATTTTATCTCCAAACTGTGTGAGAAAAAATAAAAATATTCATATGCTGTTAACGTGAAAACGAAAATAAGCTCGCTAGTAACAACTGTAGCTCCCTAGAGTTGTCACAGGGCGACCCACATTTACCCAGCGGTGACTATGACCCAATGCGCATGCGCCAAAATCAAAAAAGGAAATTGGCTTAATGCATACGAGAAGGTGTACTGAAATATCCTAACGTGCTAAACACTATACATAGTATAACGCTAGGGTCACCTCGAGGCGGGTGGGGCTAAGGAGAAAAGACTAATTCCCGGGGCAAGAGGTCCCTAGACAGGCACAACCTGTGCTCTAGGACCTAAAACACCCACCACGAGTAGGGCGCTCCGAACTAGCCACTCGCTATGTACGAATGGAGACAAAACCCGCTATCCTAAGTGTAGGCTACACGGGTAAAGTCGTGTAGGTCGGCAAGAAATCTCGGACCCATGGCTATCTCACCCTTCTCTCGGAAGACTTGAAAAGGCGAGCCAGATGAGAACGGGCAGCGTAAAACCCTTCAGGTAGAAGCTGCGAAGAGAAAAGAGTTAGAAAGGTTAATTAAAAATAAAATAAAAGTGACCAGTTTTCAGCGATGTTAGTGAAACAAACGCGCTGAAAAAGAGTGAGGTGGTACAGAGGTATTATGAAGGTCAGGGCTTGGCTGGTTACTGCGTTTTTTAGGTTCGGTTAGAAGTGCGTTAGAATCAGGTCGTGTGACCAGATTGCATATTATAGCATGGAAGGTAAGGTATAACTTGAAGTAAATAGCTCTATGCTTACAGAGATGGGTGGGGTTCTTACTTTGTTGGCTTACACCATCAGATAGTAACTCCATAGTTAGAGATGGGTGGGGTTCTTACTTTGTTGGCTTACACCATCAGATAGCTCTATGCTTACAGAGATGGGTGGGGTTCTTACTTTGTTGGCTTACACCATCAGATAGTAACTCCATAGTTACAGAGATGGGGTAGGGTTCTTACATTGTTGGCTTACACCATCAGATAGTAACTCCATAGTTACAGAGATGGGTGGGGTTCTTACTTTGTTGGCTTACACCATCAGATAGCTCTATGCTTACAGAGATGGGTGGGGTTCTTACTTTGTTGGCTTACACCATCAGATAGTAACTCCATAGTTACAGAGATGGGTGGGGTTCTTACTTTGTTGGCTTACACCATCAGATAGCTCTATGCTTACAGAGATGGGTGGGGTTCTTACTTTGTTGGCTTACACCATCAGATAGCTCTATGCTTACAGAGATGGGGTAGGGTTCTTACTTTGTTGGCTTACACCATCAGATAGCTCTATGCTTACAGAGATGGGTGGGGTTCTTACTTTGTTGGCTTACACCATCAGATAGTAACTCCATAGTTACAGAGATGGGTGGGGTTCTTACTTTGTTGGCTTACACCATCAGATAGTAACTCCATAGTTACAGAGATGGGTGGGTTCTTACTTTGTTGGCTTACACCATCAGATAGTAACTCCATAGTTACAGAGATGGGTGGGTTCTTACTTTGTTGGCTTACACCATCAGATAGTAACTCCATAGTTACAGAGATGGGTGGGGTTCTTACTTTGTTGGCTTACACCATCAGATAGCTCTATGCTTACAGAGATGGGTGGGGTTCTTACTTTGTTGGCTTACACCATCAGATAGTAACTCCATAGTTACAGAGATGGGTGGGGTTCTTACTTTGTTGGCTTACACCATCAGATAGCTCTATGCTTACAGAGATGGGTGGGGTTCTTACATTGTTGGCTTACACCATCAGATAGTAACTCCATAGTTACAGAGATGGGGTAGGGTTCTTACATTGTTGGCTTACACCATCAGATAGTAACTCCATAGTTACAGAGATGGGGTAGGGTTCTTACATTGTTGGCTTACACCACCAGATAGTAACTCCATAGTTACAGAGATGGGTGGGGTTCTTACTTTGTTGGCTTACACCATCAGATAGTAACTCCATAGTTACAGAGATGGGTGGGGTTCTTACTTTGTTGGCTTACACCATCAGATAGTAACTCCATAGTTACAGAGATGGGTGGGGTTCTTACTTTGTTGGCTTACACCATCAGATAGTAACTCCATAGTTACAGAGATGGGGTAGGGTTCTTACATTGTTGGCTTACACCATCAGATAGTAACTCCATAGTTACAGAGATGGGTGGGGTTCTTACTTTGTTGGCTTACACCATCAGATAGCTCTATGCTTACAGAGATGGGGTAGGGTTCTTACTTTGTTGGCTTACACCATCAGATAGTAACTCCATAGTTACAGAGATGGGGTAGGGTTCTTACATTGTTGGCTTACACCATCAGATAGTAACTCCATAGTTACAGAGATGGGTGGGGTTCTTACTTTGTTGGCTTACACCATCAGATAGTAACTCCATAGTTACAGAGATGGGTGGGGTTCTTACTTTGTTGGCTTACACCATCAGATAGTAACTCCATAGTTACAGAGATGGGTGGGGTTCTTACTTTGTTGGCTTACACCATCAGATAGCTCTATGCTTACAGAGATGGGTGGGGTTCTTACTTTGTTGGCTTACACCATCAGATAGTAACTCCATAGTTACAGAGATGGGTGGGGTTCTTACTTTGTTGGCTTACACCATCAGATAGTAACTCCATAGTTACAGAGATGGGTGGGGTTCTTACTTTGTTGGCTTACACCATCAGATAGTAACTCCATAGTTACAGAGATGGGTGGGGTTCTTACTTTGTTGGCTTACACCATCAGATAGCTCTATGCTTACAGAGATGGGTGGGGTTCTTACATTGTTGGCTTACACCATCAGATAGTAACTCCATAGTTACAGAGATGGGTGGGGTTCTTACTTTGTTGGCTTACACCATCAGATAGCTCTATGCTTACAGAGATGGGTGGGGTTCTTACTTTGTTGGCTTACACCATCAGATAGTAACTCCATAGTTACAGAGATGGGTGGGGTTCTTACTTTGTTGGGTTACACCATCAGATAGTAACTCCATAGTTACAGAGATGGGTGGGGTTCTTACTTTGTTGGGTTACACCACCAGATAGTAACTCCATAGTTACAGAGATGGGTGGGCTTCTTACTTTGTTGGGTTACACCATCAGATAGTAACTCCATAGTTACAGAGATGGGTGGGGTTCTTACTTTGTTGGCTTACACCATCAGATAGCTCTATGCTTACAGAGATGGGGTAGGGTTCTTACATTGTTGGGTTACACCACCAGATAGTAACTCCATAGTTACAGAGATGGGGTGGGGTTCTTACTTTGTTGGCTTACACCATCAGATAGCTCTATGCTTACAGAGATGGGGTAGGGTTCTTACATTGTTGGGTTACACCACCAGATAGTAACTCCATGGTTACAGAGATGGGGTGGGGTTCTTACTTGGTCGGGTTACACCATCAGATAGTAACTACATGGTTACAGAGATGGGTGGGTTCTTACTTTGTTGGCTTACACCATCAGATAGCTCTATGCTTACAGAGATGGGGTAGGGTTCTTACTTTGTTGGCTTACACCATCAGATAGTAACTCCATAGTTACAGAGATGGGTGGGGTTCTTACTTTGTTGGCTTACACCATCAGATAGCTCTATGCTTACAGAGATGGGGTAGGGTTCTTACATTGTTGGGTTACACCACCAGATAGTAACTCCATGGTTACAGAGATGGGGTGGGGTTCTTACTTGGTCGGGTTACACCATCAGATAGTAACTACATGGTTACAGAGATGGGTGGGGTTCTTACTTTGTTGGCTTACACCATCAGATAGCTCTATGCTTACAGAGATGGGGTAGGGTTCTTACTTTGTTGGCTTACACCATCAGATAGTAACTCCATAGTTACAGAGATGGGTGGGGTTCTTACTTTGTTGGCTTACACCATCAGATAGCTCTATGCTTACAGAGATGGGGTAGGGTTCTTACATTGTTGGGTTACACCACCAGATAGTAACTCCATGGTTACAGAGATGGGGTGGGGTTCTTACTTGGTCGGGTTACACCATCAGATAGTAACTACATGGTTACAAAGGTCACCCTTATTTGATAGATTTTCTGTCTTGTGAAGTGGACGACTGTTTTCTTAGCCCTCACCATCACACAACTATTTAGCACCACTTACTAAGGTTTGGTTTGGTTTGTTCATTGGGTTTGGTTTGGTTTGTTGATGTTTAACTGCACCGCGACAGTCAGAGTCACGTGTGCCAAGAGGGTGTTGATAAATTATGGTGTAAGAGTAAGGATGGTGAGGAGATGAAAGGTTGGTAAGGGAGATAAAGGGAAAAAGCTGAATGTGGGAGAAAGCATTTGGTGAAAAGTGTGTGATTTTCACTGCTGTAGCTTGAAGGTCATTTTCAGTGATATCTTATGCTATGAACTCAATGTTAATTCTTAAGATCTTGCAAGAAAAGCAGTTGTTTCTAATTTTTCAACAGATTTTCTGTGCAAAAACTACTTACTCTGTTCACAGTGAAAGCAATAAGCCCTACTGCAATACTCACTCTCAAACATCATCAGTAAGTCTATAAGCGTATCAAATAGGGCAGAGCTTGGTTGCAAAATTATCTGAAATACAGTAGTTAAGTGGTCAGTGGGGCATCAAACTTTGCAAATAGTCAGGAACATAGATTTATGAAGCACTTTCCATTACCACCAGACTGAGATTAACTTCTTGTGACATAGTGAATAATATAGATAAATAGCACTATATGGTTTGAATTTTGACCCATCTTTCTCACTTTGAAATTAGCCAGTTTACAGAAACCAAAACTTCCCATGGCTATCTGAAAATAAATTGTCCCTGTATCAGGTGGCCCACCCCTGTGTAAACTTAACCAATTCAAATGTCTCTTTCTAACCAGCTGACATGCCTAGGACTCCCTCCCCATCTCAGGTGGCTCCCCACCCCTGTGTAAACTTAACCAGTTCAAATGTCTCTTTCTAACCAGCTGACATGCCTAGGACTCCCTCCCCATCTCAGGTGGCTCCTCACCCCTGTGTATACTCAACCACATCAAATGTCTCTTTCTAACCAGCTGACATGCCTTGGACTCCCTCCCTATCTCAGGTGGTTCCCCACCACTGTGTAGACTCAACCATATCAAATGTCTATTTCTAAGCAGCTGACGTGCCTTGGACTCCCTCCCCATCTCAGGTGGTTCCCCACCCCTGTGTATACCCAACCACATTAAAAAATGTCTCTTTCTAACCAGCTGACATGCCTTCAACTCCCTCCCCATCTCAGGTGGCTCCCCACCCCTGTGCATACTCAACCACATCAAATGTCTCTTTCTAACCAGCTGACGTGCTTTGGACCTCTCTTCCCATCTCAGGTGGCTCCCCACCCCTGTGTATACTTAATTACTTCAGATATCTCTTTCTTACCAGCTGATGTGCTTCGGACGCCCCTCCCTCTCAAGCTTGAGGGTCATGTGACGTCGGATGGCTTTCTTCAAATCCAAAACTGTTCCTGTGTGCATCACAACTACAGCTGGAGAAACCAAAACATATACATTTTATGGTAAACACAGTTTTGTTCTTTGAATTTACTGAACATTTGCCAAGATGCTCATAATAGAAAGTACAAAACATCACATTGACTAAAAATTAAACTGTAAATCATTGTGATGTCATGATTCAACCAAATAAGTTGGAGCTCGGAAAAGGGATGCACAAAGTAAGCCCCATAATTTAATTGGTTTTATCATTATCAAAATAATGTATAATATGCAATTTGTATAAACGAATTTACTTTTCCTTTTTGAACAAATACTACACGAATGCTTTCATCAACATCTGCCACTTGAAGGTACAGTATATGCACAGGCAACAGTAGTTTAAACTGATTTAAAATCCACGAGAAAACATGAAGAAAATCAGTTACAAATTGGCCTATTATTATTAATATAGTTCTTTGAAGATTTTTGTGCAAATTCATAAGTGCATCTACTGTATGCAAATATTTGTGATAGGCTACTCTTGTATCCTTATTTTGTGTGCATGTTGCTTCTTCATGTGGGCTTTGAAATAAGTATTTCTTTTTGCCTAATGTTTGCCATTTTTTAAGTTTGCAAACAATGTGCTGCAAGTGTATTTTTTAAGTTCTATGCCATTTCTAAACTGAAATAATAAGTATTTTTTATCTTGTTATTATTGCTAATTTTTATTTGTTAAGACTTTTAAATTCTAACTCAAATGATATTACCTGGTCCCTACAACCAGCTCCCTGCTTTAACTTACTCACTAATACTTTAATGAAAACTGTTTATTCTCATACATTTCTCAGTTTAGACTTCCCTTAGAGTATTCAGTTACATCTAAGGTGGTCATTTTCTCTCATCTTGTGTTTAATTGGTGGTTCTGATTATTTCTCCTTCCTGTTTTCATCGGTCAATCAAAGTCTGGACAGAAGAAGAGTTTCCTTTGTTTGAGAGTATTATGGGATAGCCATGTAAGGTAATATCATGGGATAGCCAAATGTAATATTATGGGATAGGTCACATGTTCTAGTCAAAAGCCTAATTTTAGATTTTTAAAAGACATTTTCAGGAGGCTGGTTAATGCAGCTGTGTAACAATATAGCCGAGAATTATCTTTGGAAAAGGAATTATTTTTGGAAAAACTGTACATAATGTATATATACCTTGAGCTGTAGAAAAATAGAATTTAGTTTTGATGCACCACAAATATTACTCTCTTGTTTTCTCCTATCGTGTAACTATGTTATCTCTTTATCTTCTTCGTTTTTAAGTAAAATCAAATGTAGTCATCATACTACGAGTGCTGGCTCATCCCAAAAACGTGTCAGCTGTTGCAAAACCCCACAGCGAGAGCATTTCCTCTCAGCTCACACCTCTAAAAATAGGAAAATAATTCCAATGAAAAGGATTTGATCTTTGCCCATACATGCCCAAAACCAATTGAAAATATCAGGAAAAACAAAAGCATTTTATAAAGAGCGAATCTTGTCTCAGAAAAATGGGTAAAATTGCGATGTTTGTATCTTTTATGTCACTTCCGGTTGAGGATCTTTTTAATTAAGTACATGGTTTGGTTCGTTTGTTAATGTTTAACGGCTGGCACCGCGACAGTCAGAGTCAAATGTGCCAAGAGGGTGTTAATAACTTATAGGGTAAGAGTTAGGATAGTTAGGAGATGTACATGATTAAGTACATACTGTATGCATTGTGTGTGTATGTACAGTGTGCAAGTCACTTCTGCCGTGGTTATTGATTGGTTGACGATATGTGTGTTTGACCAATCAGAAACGTTGACTTGTATTGTACATTACTGTCCATCTTAACATGATTCAGTAGCAGCATCTGATCTGTCAGGTCCTATCCTGTTCATACATCACATTTTTTTAATATATTAATAAGTGTTTAAACCATAATTACTCATCATAACTTGAAAACTGCACACGCTTTGTTTAAAATCCAAGACTATCAAACCCACAATTGGAAGCTCTTTTCGGGAAGTGGTTGAAAAAAAACCACTTTTGTACCTGTCCACAGACCTTAAAGAACCATTTACATTAGACTGGGTGTCACAGATTAATAGACTGGGTGTCACAGATTAATAGACTGGGTGTAACAGATTTATAGACTGGGTGTCACAGATTAATAGACTGGGTGTCACAGATTAATAGACTGGGTGTCACAGATTAATAGACTGGGTGTCACAGATTAATAGACTGGGTGTCACAGATTAATCGTGGTTAGAACTTAGTAACCTATCAAATTGTATTATTTTTTTTGCCACATATACTTCACTTTCTATAGTAATGTGAGGGGGATGATGACTGGGCTGAACATTACACAATTTGCCAGCATCTACAGAAAGAGGACTGCAAATGCTGGTGGATTTCTCAATCACAGAATAAAACGGAAAGAACGTCACAGGAACAGATAGATGAGACAGAAAAATATTTCTAGTTCAAAAACAATGCAAAGTCTATTTCTACCACACATACTGTACGATATTTACAAGAGTTTTGAAGAGAATTCTGTATTTAACAAGCTACATACATGGTGATAATTCAATTTTACTCAATGGCCTGATGACAGTGTCTCCTAAGAAATTTAGAATTACTCTCTTTTTTTAACTCCATGCTCCCACCCACACAAGTGGCTATCCCATAATATTAATCTGAGAGCCAAAAACAAAGAAGAAGTATTCTTTCTGGACAAGAAGATGTTGGTCCAGGTATACTGTTATAGAACAGTATCCCTGGTTGGTCGCATAATAAAAGAATGAAGCATGATTAACCAAGGCTACTAAATCAAAACAGATGAGTGGAAGGAAAAGTGACCTTTTGTTGTGAAATTAAATACTCCAAAGGGACAGATAAAAAGTTAAAAGTTTTGGAGGATGGAATAGCAAGATCTGTGAGAAAGTTAAACCAGGTAAAAATCATTTGGATATCAGAATTTGTAATTCTACAAAAAACAATTACTGTACCAATCAATAGCATAGAGCTTGGAGGTACCACTTTCAAGCTTCACTTGCAGTAACATAGCAAACCCATAGGCAGAAGAAACAATTAATTTTAAGGCCCACACTACATAGTAACAGCAAGTGAAAAAAGCTTAACTTTTGATATAACATCCTAACAAAATGAAAAAGAGCGTTTTCCAACTTCTTACTGTACAGTAACGTGATACCATGTAGCTACATGAATAAACTGAAAGCTCCATGGTGATACTTACGTAGTATTTCGTTGTTAGCCTTTCTTACATTAATTGTGAACGCTTGACCGTGAGCAAGGGCAAGCTGCAGGTTGACCTCTTCTGCTGTGACATCAGGTGAAAGGTCATTCAGTAATGGATCCTCCAGCAGCTGAAATAGGGACGTGAAAAGGCTGAGTTGGGTATGCAGTAACATGTACGAAAATATTGGCTATGGTATGGCCCGGGCCAGATAGGTGGGTCCATTGCATGTAGCTAAGTATATCATTTAAATCTATTGAAAGATGGACACTATGCTGGTACAGTAGAACAAACAGCTTTATTCAGTCTGTATATGACGTCTAAGCGTGCAACTTAAGCTAAACTCAAAATTCCCTGCAGCATCATAATACATTCCCTGCAGCATATAATACATTCCCTGCAGCATATAATACATTCCCTGCAGCATATAATACATTCCCTGCAGCATATAATACATTCCCTGCAGCATCATAATACATTCCCTGCAGCATCATAATACATTTATGTTTTGCATCTCCGGACATGCTAAGGACACTGTACAATAGTTTTGCATCTCCGACATGCTAAGGACACTGTACAATAGTTTTGCATCTCCAACGTACTAAGGACACTGTACAATAGTTTTGCATCTCCGGACATGCTAAGGACACTGTGCAATAGTTGTGCATCTCCGGACATGCTAAGGACACTGTACAATAGCTTTGCATCTCCGGACATGCTAAGGACACTGTGCAATAGTTTTGCATCTCCGGACATGCTAAGGACACTGTACAATAGCTTTGCATCTCCGGACATGCTAAGGACACTGTGCAATAGTTTTGCATCTCCGACGTGCTAAGGACACTGTACAATAGCTTTGCATCTCCGGACATGCTAAGGACACTGTACAATAGCTTTGAATCTCCAGACATGCTAAGGACGCTGTACAATAGTTTTACAGAGGTTTGAATATTTGTTTGTAGGGAATGTTTGTTAAGGAATTTTACTTATCTTACAATTTTAATGAGTTTAATGATCAATGATGGGATAGTTTAAAGAAGCAAAAATAAAATCAGAGCATTACTGATGCAGACATTATATGTCTGGGACGGGGGGAAGGGGGTAGGAGAAAGGGAAAAATTCCCCCTTGTTTTGAAAAAAATAGACAATTATTGGGGCAGCAGCAGTGTTTTTCAGGCAGAAGGGTAGATTGATAAAACAAAAATTGAGGACTTCTGAAAATTTAATTCCAAAAAAAAACATAAATTTTTTCAATGAAGGAAATTTACCAAAAATTGAACTTGGAAATTTCAAGAAAATTGTAAGAAAACTTCTTGAAAAAAGGAAGACATTTTCTGAAAAATGAAGGAAATTGCACTAATATTGTAGCATGTTTCATGAAAATGAAAGCAAATTTCAATACAATTGAAGTAAAATTCACAAAAATGAAGGACAATTTATGAAATTTGAAGAAAATTTCCTGTAAATTGATAGAAACTTCGAAAATGAAAATAAAAATTTCCATAAAATTTGAAAATTGCACAAAAATAAAGCACTTCCACGATAATGAAGGAAAATTCGAAAATTGAAAAAACTTTGAAAATTCAAGATTTCCCAAAAATTTAGGATTTCCAGAATGACTCTTCCTCAAAATCAATTTCTTAAAATTTCATTATTTGGGAAGGGGGAGGGAATTTCATTATTTGGGAAGGAGGAGGGGAAGAGGGGAAGGAGGGGGCAGACCAAGAGGTGACATGTTTGATTAATCAGGGAGTTGTTATAGACAAATTTTTCAACAAAATCCAACAATTGAGCAATTTAAAGGATGGTATCGTAATTTTAGAAGTGAATGCCGCCGTGCTGGGACAGCACTTCCGGTTTTCAGTTTTGCTAATTGATTGCGAGAAATCCGTGATGTTATCGATAAAACATTGTAGGCCTCTAAACTCGGTCCATCACGATAACATCGCAGACTTCTCGCAATCAACAGGGAAAATTGATAATGAAAGTGACGTTACCAGCATGGCGAAGTTCATGAATGTATTTGTGGGAGGATACCATTCCTTAAACACATACCAAAATTCGGGCAATCGCTTAATTTTTGGAGCAAAAGTCGTCTTGCCCCTCACCCCCACAATTAGGCACGTGCCCATACGCCTATGGAGGCAGATTTACACCTATGGATGCAGATTCTCAACCCTTTAAACTTTGAGTAAAGTTTTTGAGTGTCCAGCCTGTGGTCATAAATTGTTGTCAATAGTGCTGTCATGACATCGCAATAACTCTTTTCCCACAACATGAAATATGCCTCTCAACACATATCGTGAAACCAAAACTACTACAGATTTACGAAATTTTTGCGCAACTAGGCTACATGTAGGCTACTTCATATGTTATTCTCCTGCTATACATACATGTATTGAGCCAGAATATATGATGAGGATCAGTTTCAAAACGTCATTGTCATATTCAATTCATTCACACATGAAGCTATTCCACTGTTTATAACAACCAAGGCCTAAAAATTAAAACTGATATAAATTGGTTAAATTTCACTGATTTTGATGAAAATGTTGACTAATTTCATGTTTTGTAGCTTATTCTAGTAAAGCTCATGATAAATCATGGAGATACTAATTAAGCTTAATCTACCTGTCCATATAGATTTTTTATTTCATTAAGTTTCATCAGGGAGTTGCTCCCTGGTTTCATACGGTACAAGGCTTAATCTACCGGTCCATATAGATACCGTACAAAGCTGCGCTTGCAATTGGAACAAGATTAAGTATCATAGCGCAATTAAGATGAGGAATCCCCAAATAGCATCTCTGTGAGTTAAATAAGCAATGGATCATATCAGGGAGCTGGTTTATTTCCTGATGGTTATTCATGCACGGTGGACAGTTTGACAAGAGAAGAAATGCCTGAGGGGAGCTTGTGTGAAACATTACACCATTAAAAATCTCTAAAATTCTCTTAAAGTATGAAACTTTTGCTCCTTTTTTATCCATCAAAATCACAATGATTTATGCACTTGACAATTGTGTGACTCTCCCTATAACCCCCGGACAACGTGAATCATTGCACCAAGGTGGGTGGTCAAAACAGCCTCAGTCACTAAAGTGACTTACATTTCTTGTGCAAATAACCAAAATCATTCATCTCTGTACCAAGTCAATGTGTCTGCAATAACATGACTCATCCCAGAATTACTCTGGTGACTGACAATGACGCACATGTGAGTCACTGTTTCATATATCCATGATCCACCTTTGACTCACATTGCCGGTAGTAAGGGTGAATCATACAACTGACAAGTGCATTACACCTAACAAAATACAAGGATTAGAATTTAAGATAACATCTTTTATGAGCCAAAATATCAAGACCAGAGGTGTCAAAACAAAGAAAGTTTAAGCATTGTGCAAAGGTTGGGAAAGAGATGGTTGGAAATGGAGGAAAGGATGAAGAGAATTGAAAGTTTGTGAGGAAATAAGTTGTAGAAGAAAAAGTGGTAAGAAGGAGAAAGGGAGAGGGATGTGATATAGGAAAGAATGTGGGTGTGGGGAGATAAAATCAAGTGGAAAAGGTTGCTGTTGCGGAAGAAAATGATAATGTTGGAGGGGGGATTGTTTTTAAAGAAGTCAGAAATAGTGATGGTAGCAGACAGGAAAGATTTGGAGTTGGTGTAAATCAGACAAGTGAAGGCCAACAAGTGAATTTGCTGTTTGATTTTAAAACCGCAACCCAACAAGTGTTGGTTGAGATAAAAAACAAATTAATTCAAGTTTTTTGAAGCCGAACACGAATGACCTTTAATGTCCAACTGTCCAAGCACTGAAATATACCATATCCAATGTTGAAAAAGGGTGTACCCAAAGAATGTGAGTAAAAAGCAATACACCTGCTATGTTAAGTAGAGGAAGTGACAACATTACTGCCTTCAAAAAGGATGAAATTTATAGCCATATAAGGTTTGTGCCCTTTTATCTGTACTTCTGTGACTCTTTGTTTAAATTTATTTTTACTCCACGGAACAAGTATGTTTCATGTGACAAAGATTTAACATCAATATTATTTCAAATTCACATTTGCAAATAAAGAACATTTACTGACACCTGCAACTCTATTCTGCATCATTTTGATGGCATCCTTATTGCTACCTTGTAAATGCCCTGTTTGTCGCTGCCAACTTGCCCCATTCTGCATCATTTTGATGGCATCCTTATTGCTACCTTGTAAATGCCCGTTTGTCCCTGCCAACTTGCCCCATTCTGCATCATTTTGATGGCATCCTTATTGCTACCTTGTAAATGCCCGTTTGTCCCTGCCAACTTGCCCCATTCTGCATCATTTCGATGGCATCCTTATTGCTACCTTGTAAATGCCCGTTTGTCCCTGCCAACTTGCCCCATTCTGCATCATTTTGATAGCATCCTTATTGCTACCTTGTAAATGCCCGTTTGTCCCTGCCAACTTGCCCCATCCTGGTTCAGCTAGGCGTGTGTCCACAAAGAAATAACATAACTGACCTTGGCAAATGGAAAATATTTATATACTGACCTCTGCAATTCCTTTCTGCATCATCTTCATGACGTCCTTATGACTGAGTGAAGGCTGGCCATTCTCAGGGTCTGCCATGACATTCTCAGGGTCTGCCATGACGTTCTCAGCATCTGCCATGACGGCACAGCAGCTTTGAAACACCTTCACAGTGTCTAAACAAAAGACAGATATTATTATTATTAAAGGGTTACTTTGTCCAGAAATTAGGCTATTAAACAACTGCAACAAAATTGTGCACAATGCTTAAAACTAAGATAATTTTAACTATGATCATTAAAAGATTAGTTCAGGGGTCAAGCAAGTTTATCTTACATGAAAGAAGACCTTTAGAGAAACAAAATGGTGAAGAAACCTACTTTATTAAAGGAATTTTCTCATGGATTTTCATTTTTTTATGTATGATAGAGAAAATTGGCAGAAAGAAAGGGGCAAAAAAACTATAGGAGTGAAAAAACTATAGCGGTGAAAAACTATGTTAATATCTTATTCAGTTTAGAAGTTATAACAATTTAAAGAGTTTAAAAATGTAAAACCATGTCGTACAGTATATGTCCTTCAGCTTGGTGATGTCATCGAGGCAGTTCCAGCACAGTTCTTATGTATTTCTTATAAATTTAATCACACTTTTTTGAACAACATTTTTGGTTCATTATAGCGATAGGGTGGAATATATCATTTACAAGAAAACATTTTTTTTTTTAGGTGTAACATCACATTTACAATGATAAAAAAATCAAAATCACTTTAAAAGAAATACAAAAGATATTTTGTACAAATTGTCTCTATGACATCACAGATGTTGACAATCAGTCACTTTTGTTTCAATTCAAGAATACTTTAAAAAAAATTGTAACTTTAAATGGAATAAGATATTAAGATAGTTTTTTCATGACTTTGTTTCTGAAATTGTTCTCTATCATATATGAAAAAATAAAAATCCAAGGGAATAATCCTTTAACAGACCCCCAGCTTGATTTAAAAAGGGGCAGGGTTGTCGAGGGGCACATTAATGCATGCACGAAGTGCTGCGTCTTTTCAGCATGGAGTCTAGAGGCCCCCTTAAGGCTTAATCGCATGGTGAAGAAGCTCTGGGATTTTAGCTATAATCATACTTTTGTAGGAATCTGAGACTGTGAAGTCACAACTAGTCTGTATGCAGTCATTTTTACACAAATGATACCAAATCTAAAACTTAAATATCTCCTAATGGAATAAGATTTTTGAATGCTTTCTTCACCATTTTCTTTTGAAGAAGATTTTCATAATAAGATGAGACTTGCTTGACTCATGAACTAATCCTTTTATACATCATTTGTGATCTAAAACTTTAAAAATCACTAATTCTCCATGTTATGTATGAGGGCGCCATTCTGTTTTGATGAGCGCTCTTGACGGAACCACGAGGAGATGAAAAATAGACTTGCTTCGAGCACCGGAAATTAACCGTCTTTGTCTATTTTATAGTAGAAATGCCCTAACAAGGACATAACAGTTTGGCGACGAGTGCGGAATTCGAACTAACACGATGGTTTTGATAATTATTGGAAACTCACAAGGCAAGTAAGTCAACTTGCAAAGCATGCAAGCCGCGTAATTTTTCATGAACGATAGCCTATGTAACGCTAGGCTGATGACTAACGTTAGATGGAACACGTTTGTGCAACAATGTTGATAGCCGGCCAGCCGGAGGAATAAGGGATTGTAATATCCACGAGAATGATAATTTTCACATAATATAATATTAATAATTCTTTCATGGACTCAATATCCGTGTGATCTGCAACTGCCAATTTACAACGTGAAATAAAACTGAAACATTTTTTTATGAAAGTTGGGATCCGATAGCTAATTTTAAACCAACAGCAAGACTGTCGAGTACCAATGCTAGTTTCGCGAAAGAAAAAAAACAAACAAAAAACAAAAAAACAAAAACGGATAATGTTTTCTATTGTCAGAGACACTGAATAACTTTCAACTTTTCAAGCATGTTTTTATATTCGGATTACAACAGTCCAAAGGCTAGGCCTATGGTGAAGCCAGTGAATATTTTCATATATTATTAGAGTGGAATCATTTTAGCCATGCCCAACAATCAATTTGATAAGTGGATGATGAAGCCAGCCAGCAGTAATTTCTACCAGCGGTTCAAATTGAAGTTGAAGTCAGCCAGCAGTAATTTCTACCAGCGATTAGGATTGAAGTTGAAGCCAGCTTAGCCCTGCTGTTAGCCTACAGAGAATGTGAGATATTGTGAACTGCAAACATTCCAGTTTTAATTTGGCTTATTCCACAAGAACCCTTGAACATCTCATATTTATTTTATGTGGAGTGAACTATGAACAATTTTGCCTGATCTTTTATGATGATATCAGTGTTGATAACTAATGCAATTGTATGCCTTTCGCCTAACGTTAAAAGCCTAACACGTTAAAGCCATTAATATAGCCTATATTTATATTCATATCAGATCAGATTCAGTAATAATATTTTATTGTTCAATCGTAGGCCAATAGAGATATATAAATATCAATCATGCCTGACCCACCGCCAATGCCTATAGTGGGTACAGTACCACAATTTGATACATATGCCAGTTTCGAAGAGTGGACTGAGGTACTAGATGCTTGGTTCGTTTCGAATGGTATCAAAGATGATGCCAAGAAACGGGCAGTATTTTTCACAAGCATTGGTAGCAAAGCGTACCACCAATTAAGGGCGCTGCTACAGCCAAATAAGCCAAGTGAAAAAACATACACTGAATGTGTAGCGGCTCTGCAGTCGCATTTTTCTCCAAAACCTAGTGAAATTATACAAAGATGTCGTTTCAATACATACACGCAACGCAATGGAGAAACAATTGGTCAATTTGTTGCTCAATTGAGACAATTAAGTGAAGGCTGTAATTTTACAGATTTGCAAAATATGCTAAGAGATAGGTTGGTAGTCGGGGTCAAAGATGCAACCATCCAGCGCAAATTGCTGAGTGAACCCTCTCTCACTTTTGCCAAGGCCTTATCCATAGCGACAGCCATGGAGACGGCACAGAGAGATGTGGAAGACTTGAAAAGGATAGGGGTAGTCAATGAAAGCATGCATAAGGTCCAGCCCCACTCCTTTAGAAAACCTATGGCCCGCAAACCTAGGAAAACAGGGAAGCCCCTAAATTTTCTGAAAGAGTCAAAACAGGCCAATATAATCAAGCAAGCCAGAGGTGTTGGAGATGTGGGTCGGTAAAACACATTCCAAACCAATGCCAATTTCAGAATGAAAAATGTTTTTCCTGCGAGGAAACAGGACACACAAAATCCCAATGCCAAAAGGTTCATGACTTCAGAAAACGAAGGGGAAAATCAAAATTTCATTATCTAGTGGGGAATTCTGAGTCGGACAACGCAGACAAACAATCACCCTATGCATACTTACCTGCAGCCTCGGGTAGTAGTAATGAACTTAGACACCTGAATGGTGGGCAAGTAAATAGCCTTGGTCAGATTAAACCATACCTTTTAGAGGTTGAGGTGGAAGGCAAAACTGCCTCATTTGAGTTGGATACAGGTAGCCCATGGTCCTTAATGTCTAAGGAAAATTTCCAAAAGTTGGGCAACTGAGGCAAATTAGCTAAGACAAATGCTCAACTTAGACCCTATACTAGCAACCCAGTACATATCTTGGGGGAGGTTTTAGTCAATGTAGCCATGAGTGGTAGGCCAAAGCAGTTACACTTATTGATAGTTGAGCAAGGTGTAAGCTTAATCAATGTAGCCATGAGTGGTAGGACAAAGCAGTTAAACTTATTGATAGTCGAGCAAGGTGTAAGCCTAATCAATGTAGCCATGAGTGGTAGGACAAAGCAGTTACACTTATTGATAGTTGAGCAAGGTGTAAGCCTAATCAATGTAGCCATGAGTGGTAGGACAAAGCAGTTAAACTTATTGATAGTCGAGCAAGTGTGTGTTTAATCAATGTAGCCATGAGTGGTAGGACAAAGCAGTTACACTTATTGATAGTTGAGCAAGGTGTAAGTTTTTAATCAATGTAGCCATGAGTGGTAGGACAAAGCAGTTAAACTTATTGATAGTCGAGCAAGGTGTAAGCTTTAATCAATGTAGCCATGAGTGGTAGGACAAAGCAGTTACACTTATTGATAGTTGAGCAAGGTGTAAGCTTAATCAATGTAGCCATGAGTGGTAGGACAAAGCAGTTACACTTATTGATAGTTGAGCAAGGTGTAAGCTTAATCAATGTAGCCATGAGTGGTAGGACAAAGCAGTTACACTTATTGATAGTTGAGCAAGGTGTAAGCTTAATCAATGTAGCCATGAGTGGTAGGACAAAGCAGTTACACTTATTGATAGTTGAGCAAGGTGAAAGCTTAATCAATGTAGCCATGAGTGGTAGGACAAAGCAGTTACACTTATTGATAGTCGAGCAAGGTGTAAGCTTAATCAATGTAGCCATGAGTGGTAGGCCAAAGCAGTTACACTTATTGATAGTCGGCAAGGTGTAAGCTTAATCAATGTAGCCATGAGTGGTAGGACAAAGCAGTTAAACTTATTGATGGTCGAGCAAGGTGTAAGTTTAATCAATGTAGCCATGAGTGGTAGGACAAAGCAGTTACACTTATTGATAGTCGAGCAAGGTGTAAGTTTAATCAATGTAGCCATGAGTGGTAGGCCAAAGCAGTTACACTTATTGATAGTCGAGCAAGGTGTAAGCTTAATCAATGTAGCCATGAGTGGTAGGACAAAGCAGTTACACTTATTGATAGTCGAGCAAGGTGTAAGCTTAATCAATGTAGCCATGAGTGGTAGGCCAAAGCAGTTACACTTATTGATAGTTGAGCAAGGTGAAAGCTTAATCAATGTAGCCATGAGTGGTAGGACAAAGCAGTTACACTTATTGATAGTCGAGCAAGGTGTAAGCTTAATCAATGTAGCCATGAGTGGTAGGCCAAAGCAGTTACACTTATTGATAGTCGAGCAAGGTGTAAGCTTAATCAATGTAGCCATGAGTGGTAGGCCAAAGCAGTTACACTTATTGATAGTTGAGCAAGGTGAAAGCTTAATCAATGTAGCCATGAGTGGTAGGACAAAGCAGTTACACTTATTGATAGTCGAGCAAGGTGTAAGTTTAATCAATGTAGCCATGAGTGGTAGGCCAAAGCAGTTACACTTATTGATAGTCGAGCAAGGTGTAAAGTTTAATCAATGTAGCCATGAGTGGTAGGACAAAGCAGTTACACTTATTGATAGTCGAGCAAGGTGTAAGCTTAATCAATGTAGCCATGAGTGGTAGGCCAAAGCAGTTACACTTATTGATAGTTGAGCAAGGTGAAAGCTTAATCAATGTAGCCATGAGTGGTAGGACAAAGCAGTTACACTTATTGATAGTCGAGCAAGGTGTAAGCTTAATCAATGTAGCCATGAGTGGTAGGCCAAAGCAGTTACACTTATTGATAGTCGAGCAAGGTGTGTTTAATCAATGTAGCCATGAGTGGTAGGACAAAGCAGTTACACTTATTGATAGTCGAGCAAGGTGTAAGCTTAATCAATGTAGCCATGAGTGGTAGGACAAAGCAGTTACACTTATTGATAGTCGAGCAAGGTGTAAGCTTAATCAATGTAGCCATGAGTGGTAGGACAAAGCAGTTACACTTATTGATAGTCGAGCAAGGTGTAAGCTTAATCAATGTAGCCATGAGTGGTAGGACAAAGCAATTACACTTATTGATAGTTGAGCAAGGTGTAAGCTTAATCAATGTAGCCATGAGTGGTAGGACAAAGCAGTTACACTTATTGATAGTCGAGCAAGGTGTAAGCTTAATCAATGTAGCCATGAGTGGTAGGCCAAAGCAGTTACACTTATTGATAGTTGAGCAAGGTGTAAGCTTAATCAATGTAGCCATGAGTGGTAGGACAAAGCAGTTACACTTATTGATAGTTGAGCAAGGTGTAAGCTTAATCAATGTAGCCATGAGTGGTAGGCCAAAGCAGTTACACTTATTGATAGTTGAGCAAGGTGTAAGCTTAATCAATGTAGCCATGAGTGGTAGGCCAAAGCAGTTACACTTATTGATAGTTGAGCAAGGTGTAAGCTTAATCAATGTAGCCATGAGTGGTAGGACAAAGCAGTTACACTTATTGATAGTCGAGCAAGGTGTAAGCTTAATCAATGTAGCCATGAGTGGTAGGCCAAAGCAGTTACACTTATTGATAGTTGAGCAAGGTGTGTTTAATCAATGTAGCCATGAGTGGTAGGCCAAAGCAGTTACACTTATTGATAGTTGAGCAAGGTGTTTAATCAATGTAGCCATGAGTGGTAGGACAAAGCAGTTACACTTATTGATAGTTGAGCAAGGTGAAAGCTTAATCAATGTAGCCATGAGTGGTAGGACAAAGCAGTTACACTTATTGATAGTCGAGCAAGGTGTAAGTTTAATCAATGTAGCCATGAGTGGTAGGACAAAGCAATTACACTTATTGATAGTTGAGCAAGGTGTGTTTAATCAATGTAGCCATGAGTGGTAGGACAAAGCAATTACACTTATTGATAGTTGAGCAAGGTGTAAGCTTAATCAATGTAGCCATGAGTGGTAGGACAAAGCAATTACACTTATTGATAGTTGAGCAAGGTGTAAGCTTAATCAATGTAGCCATGAGTGGTAGGACAAAGCAATTACACTTATTGATAGTTGAGCAAGGTGTAAGTTTAATCAATGTAGCCATGAGTGGTAGGACAAAGCAGTTACACTTATTGATAGTCGAGCAAGGTGTGTTTAATCAATGTAGCCATGAGTGGTAGGACAAAGCAGTTACACTTATTGATAGTCGAGCAAGGTGTGTTTAATCAATGTAGCCATGAGTGGTAGGACAAAGCAATTACACTTATTGATAGTCGAGCAAGGTGTAAGCTTAATCAATGTAGCCATGAGTGGTAGGACAAAGCAGTTACACTTATTGATAGTCGAGCAAGGTGTAAGCTTAATCAATGTAGCCATGAGTGGTAGGACAAAGCAGTTACACTTATTGATAGTCGAGCAAGGTGTAAGTTTAATCAATGTAGCCATGAGTGGTAGGACAAAGCAGTTACACTTATTGATAGTCGAGCAAGGTGTGTTTAATCAATGTAGCCATGAGTGGTAGGACAAAGCAGTTACACTTATTGATAGTCGAGCAAGGTGTAAGCTTAATCAATGTAGCCATGAGTGGTAGGACAAAGCAGTTACACTTATTGATAGTCGAGCAAGGTGTGTTTAATCAATGTAGCCATGAGTGGTAGGACAAAGCAGTTACACTTATTGATAGTTGAGCAAGGTGTAAGTTTAATCAATGTAGCCATGAGTGGTAGGACAAAGCAGTTACACTTATTGATAGTCGAGCAAGGTGTAAGCTTAATCAATGTAGCCATGAGTGGTAGGACAAAGCAGTTACACTTATTGATAGTTGAGCAAGGTGTGTTTAATCAATGTAGCCATGAGTGGTAGGACAAAGCAATTACACTTATTGATAGTTGAGCAAGGTGTGTTTAATCAATGTAGCCATGAGTGGTAGGACAAAGCAGTTACACTTATTGATAGTTGAGCAAGGTGTAAGCTTAATCAATGTAGCCATGAGTGGTAGGACAAAGCAGTTACACTTATTGATAGTCGAGCAAGGTGTGTTTAATCAATGTAGCCATGAGTGGTAGGACAAAGCAGTTACACTTATTGATAGTCGAGCAAGGTGTAAGTTTAATCAATGTAGCCATGAGTGGTAGGACAAAGCAGTTACACTTATTGATAGTTGAGCAAGGTGTAAGTTTAATCAATGTAGCCATGAGTGGTAGGACAAAGCAGTTACACTTATTGATAGTCGAGCAAGGTGAAAGCTTAATCAATGTAGCCATGAGTGGTAGGACAAAGCAGTTACACTTATTGATAGTCGAGCAAGGTGTAAGTTTTTAATCAATGTAGCCATGAGTGGTAGGACAAAGCAGTTACACTTATTGATAGTCGAGCAAGGTGTAAGCTTAATCAATGTAGCCATGAGTGGTAGGACAAAGCAGTTACACTTATTGATAGTCGAGCAAGGTGTGTTTTAATCAATGTAGCCATGAGTGGTAGGACAAAGCAGTTACACTTATTGATAGTTGAGCAAGGTGTAAGCTTAATCAATGTAGCCATGAGTGGTAGGACAAAGCAGTTACACTTATTGATAGTCGAGCAAGGTGAAAGCTTAATCAATGTAGCCATGAGTGGTAGGACAAAGCAGTTACACTTATTGATAGTCGAGCAAGGTGTAAGCTTAATCAATGTAGCCATGAGTGGTAGGACAAAGCAGTTACACTTATTGATAGTTGAGCAAGGTGTGTTTAATCAATGTAGCCATGAGTGGTAGGACAAAGCAGTTACACTTATTGATAGTTGAGCAAGGTGTAAGCTTAATCAATGTAGCCATGAGTGGTAGGACAAAGCAGTTACACTTATTGATAGTTGAGCAAGGTGTAAGCTTAATCAATGTAGCCATGAGTGGTAGGACAAAGCAGTTACACTTATTGATAGTTGAGCAAGGTGTAAGCTTAATCAATGTAGCCATGAGTGGTAGGACAAAGCAGTTACACTTATTGATAGTTGAGCAAGGTGTGTTTAATCAATGTAGCCATGAGTGGTAGGACAAAGCAGTTACACTTATTGATAGTTGAGCAAGGTGTAAGTTTAATCAATGTAGCCATGAGTGGTAGGACAAAGCAGTTACACTTATTGATAGTCGAGCAAGGTGTAAGCTTAATCAATGTAGCCATGAGTGGTAGGACAAAGCAGTTACACTTATTGATAGTCGAGCAAGGTGTGTTTAATCAATGTAGCCATGAGTGGTAGGACAAAGCAGTTACACTTATTGATAGTCGAGCAAGGTGTAAGTTTAATCAATGTAGCCATGGTGGTAGGACAAAGCAGTTACACTTATTGATAGTCGAGCAAGGTGTAAGTTTAATCAATGTAGCCATGAGTGGTAGGCCAAAGCAGTTACACTTATTGATAGTTGAGCAAGGTGTAAGTTTAATCAATGTAGCCATGAGTGGTAGGACAAAGCAGTTACACTTATTGATAGTCGAGCAAGGTGTAAGTTTAATCAATGTAGCCATGAGTGGTAGGACAAAGCAGTTACACTTATTGATAGTTGAGCAAGGTGTAAGCTTAATCAATGTAGCCATGAGTGGTAGGACAAAGCAGTTACACTTATTGATAGTTGAGCAAGGTGTAAGCTTAATCAATGTAGCCATGAGTGGTAGGACAAAGCAGTTACACTTATTGATAGTCGAGCAAGGTGTAAGCTTAATCAATGTAGCCATGAGTGGTAGGACAAAGCAGTTACACTTATTGATAGTTGAGCAAGGTGTGTTTAATCAATGTAGCCATGAGTGGTAGGACAAAGCAGTTACACTTATTGATAGTTGAGCAAGGTGTAAGCTTAATCAATGTAGCCATGAGTGGTAGGACAAAGCAGTTACACTTATTGATAGTTGAGCAAGGTGTAAGCTTAATGGGTAGAGATTGGATGGAAGAGTTGGGAATCCAATTAAATGTAGAATGCCAAAACATACCAAGTCAAGTGAAGTACACACACGTACATAAACTTGAAGATAGCTTAGGTAGTAAGGTAGAGAAGGTGTTAGTGAAACACAGTAAAGTGTTTGACACAAGTAAGCCAGGCAAGCTTGAAGGCTATCAAGCTAAGATATACCCCATAGAAGAAGAGAACCTGTTTTTCAAACCAGCCCCAATGCTGTATGCAACCCGACATAAAGTAGATGAAGGGTTGGATGAATTATTAGCTAAAGGAATTATAGAGCCAGTAGAATTTTCCGACTATGCCTGCCCGATCGTAGTTGTGCCAAAGCCAAATGGGAAAGTTCGAATTTGTGGCAACTACAAGCTAACAGCCAATAGGGTATTAAAACTAGAACAATATCCTATACCGACTCTTAAAGATCTCCTGCAAGAATTGCAGGGTGGTCAGCTCTTTACAACTCTAGATTTGTCACACGCCTATTTGCAGATAGAGCTAGATGAAGCCGCTCGCAAGTTCACAACCATAAACACTCATCGAGGACTATTCCGATACACAAGATTGCCCTTTGGTATAGCCTCTGCACCAGCTATTTTCCAGCGCACAATGGAATCTTTATTAGCAGGATTACCCATGTGCAGGCCATATCTTGATGATATAATTGTGAGTGGAAGAACTTCAGAGGAACATCTCAACAACCTAGAAAAGGTGCTAGAGAGACTCGAGAAAAGTGGTCTAAAGTTGCAGAAGGAAAAGTGTGCATTTCTGGAAAGTTCAGTCCAATACTTAGGACACATATTGGATGCTGAGGGAATTAGACCAATGAGTGAAAAGATTGAAGCAATCCAACAAGCGCCAAGACCTACAAACCAGACAGAGTTACAGGCATACCTAGGACTGCTTGGGTATTATAGGAAGTTTATACCCAATTTGTCACATCAAATAGCTCCGCTAACAGAACTGTTACGGAAGGAGTACACATCAGAAACACCAAAGAGCAAGCAAAGACGCCGTGCCCAAGAATCACAAGCAACAGCAGATTCAAAGTTCAAATGGGGAGATGCACAGGAGAAAGCCTTTGAAGAGTCAAAAAAGCTACTTTAAAGTGAATCCCTATTAGTACATTTTCACCCTACTAGACCCATCCTTCTACAAACTGATGCCAGCCCATATGGTTTGGGTGCTGTTATCAGCCACATAATGCCAGATGGGAGCGAGAGGCCCATATCATTTGCCTCCAGAACGCTGACAGCCAGCGAACGAAATTATGCACAGTTTGAGAAGGAAGGACTATCTATCATGTTCGGTCTGAAGAAATACCATAAATATCTACATGGTAGACAATTCACTGTTGTCACTGATCACGAGCCCCTTATAGGTGTGTTTGGCAGCACCAAACCAACCAGCCAAATGGCCTCAGCCAGAATAACTAGGTGGCAAATAATTCTGTCGGCCTATGACTTCAATATTGTGCACAAGGAAGGCAAGAAGCATTGCAATGCTGATGGTCTTTCGAGGTTACCGTTAAAGAGTGACAGAAAGAACGATGCATGGGAATACGCCAGCAATGTGCCGGAGGTGGAAAACCCCACCCTCCATCGACTCATTAATGATTTAGATCATCGTCCAATCAATGCAGATGAAATCAGAAGAATTTCAGTTAGTGACCCTATAATAGCCAGGGTAAAACAGTATACTTTAACAGGTTGGCCTAGTCAAAGAGATGTAGAGGATAGGTTTAAACCCTTTTTTCATAAAAAGGATGAATTAAGCTTAGAAGATGATGTTTTGTTGTGGGGACACAGGGTTGTAATCCCTGATAAACCAGAGTTAAGAGAAAACTTATTAAGTGAGCTGCATGCTACCCACCCGGGTATAGTTAAAATGAAGGCATTGGCAAGGTCGTACATATGGTGGCCTGCCATTGACAAGGACATTGAAAACAAATGTAGACAGTGTGAGGTTTGTCAAGAATTGCAGAACAACCCACAGCCAACCCCATCCATCCTTGGGAATTTCCTGAGACAGCTTGGACTAGGGTACACATAGACTATGCGTTTATCCTGAACAAAAACGTTCTTATTGTAGTGGACGCCTACAGTAAATGGATAGAGGCAGTAATGGTCCCCAGCCAAACAGCTGATGCTACGATAATAGCAATGAGATGCCTGTTTGCCACCCATGGCATCCCAGAAACCATTGTAAGTGACAATGGTACTGCCTTCATTTCAGAGGAATTCTCTCATTTCTTGTCTAGCAACGGCATCGAGCATGTTCAAACTGCACCGAAACATCCCTCCAGCAATGGTCTTGCGGAGCGGGCAGTTCAGACTGTAAAAAGAGGCATCAAAAAGATAGAGGGGGAAGGGGACCTTGAATGCAAAATCCAACAATTCCTTTTCAGGTATAGAATTACCCCTCAAGCAACAACTGACAAGTGTCCAAGTGAGTTACTATT
Organism: Chiridota heheva; assembly: GCA_020152595.1. Lineage (NCBI taxonomy): Eukaryota > Metazoa > Echinodermata > Holothuroidea > Apodida > Chiridotidae > Chiridota > Chiridota heheva. The sequence continues at coordinate 557,627 of JAIGNY010003789.1, forward strand.
TAGACGTAAATTAAGAAGCAGACTCGACCTTGTTAGACCCAACTTGGCTAGAAAAGTCAAATTCAAGCAAAGTACAATGAAACAGAACAAGGACAAACGATCCAAACAAAGGAGGTTCTATATTTTAGACCCAGTGTTTGCCAAGAATTTCGCCCCAGGCCCAACGTGGTTAAAGGGAACAATTACAGAAATGCTATCCCCAGTCATGTTTGAAATACAACTGGAGGATGGGCGTCAAATTTGAAGGCACGCAGACCACATTCGACTGCGAACATCCGTTACCACAGTAACCACCTATGGTAATGATAGTCTTGAATCTCAGGATCCAACAGTACATGTACCTAATGATAGTTTAGGAATCATTCCAATAGAAACAGGTGGCATAGTTCCTGAAACAGAATTAGGAATAGAAGTACTGTAGCTCAGAACTCCTTCGAGCGAAATGAACCTAGCCACGAGGAAAATATGATAACTAGAAGGTCTGCAAGAGAAAAGACACAATCAGTCAGGTTGAAAGACTATGTTGTATATAAGTAGGTTAGATTTACTATTTTGGTAAAGTAGGCGTAGTTGTAAGTTGAGTGAGATAGTTATTTTGAGGAAAACTTAAGTTTTAATTAGTTAGAAGTTGAAGTTTGTTTAAAGGTGTTATAAATTTAAACATCAGTTACACTATAGCTTAAAAGGAGTTATCTAGGTCAGCAGGAGCAGAATTTATGTTGTGTTAAGATGATTTTGTCAGAAACAAGGTATTCAAGATAGTACTTAACTATACAGGGCTCTGCAATGCTTATCTACCTATATTTCATGACCATACAATAATATAACATTAAGAAAACACAATGTCACACTGCAATATCAATTATATGTATTTTATTGGTAACTCCACATGTATTTTGCTTATTACATATCACTAATGATTTGAAAGATATTTCTAAACAGCATTCTGAGATATATCATAAGTTCACAAATCTTAAACAGATATTGCTTATTTGCTATATGTTAATTAATTGTTGATGCATACATCTGATATCCATTTCACTAAGTCAAAAGAATTACTTTTCACTTAAAGGGGGAGGAATTGTTATGTATGAGGGCGCCATTCTGTTTTTGATGAGCGCTCTTGACGGAACCACGAGGAGGTGAAAAATAGACTTGCTTCGAGCACCGGAAATTAACCGTCTTTGTCTATTTTATAGTAGAAATGCCCTAACAAGGACATAACACTTCATAATAAAATATGTAAGTTGTGGTTTTTCGCTCGAGCCGTGGGGCATTCATTGCATGGCACTCAAACATCCTGTTTGGATATGACAGCATCTGTGGTTCTGTATGACGACTACAAATGCTGCTGGATTTTACAAAAGAACAGAAAAAATCATTCTGACAGAGAGAACAGAGAGATACTGTACTTCAGGTGCAAAAAACTAAACAAAGTCTACAACACATGAATGTATATATGCACTTGCCAGTTGAGTGACTCACCCCTACACTCCCAGACAAGTTGAGTCATTGCACCAAAGGGGGTGGACAAAACATGTACCCCCCAGTCACTAGGTGACTGACATTTATTGTGAAATGACATACTCCAAATCAATCACCTATGTACAAAGTCAATGGGTCTGAAGTAAATTGACCCACCCCAATCAATCTGACAATTTGGTACAATGATGCACATGCAAGTCACTATTGCAAATGTCAATGACTCACCATTGACTGACATTGCTGGGGGTAGTAGAGGTGAGTCATAAAACTGACTAGGGAGATGTGACCATAAATCCTGTAATCGACACAAGATCCTAACTATTAAATACTGATGCAAAAATTAGCATTTCGTTTCCACGACAATTCAAGCCATTCACCATAATTCAACCAACATTTACTTTGAGAATCAAATTGCAAAAGGAAAACAATCATTTTTATCCGCTTCATCATTAATGACTTTGATTTCTCCTTTAATAGTAAAAAACTTGAAAAGTTCTCACGAATGATGATAACCTTTTATTTGCGGACAGCAACAAACTTACTTATCCTATTACTACATGTAGTATACTCACTTTGTTAATGATAAATATTCACATGATGTAACCAGTAACAGCTCCCTGATGTAACAATTCATACATCCACCCAAATCAATCAATGATACCATTTACAATTCTCAGCTAAATTGTGAATGCTGTACTTGACATGTCTGTCCTGCCTGGGAGTTGTCATTAGTACAGCCTCCTGAATGTGTCTGTCCTATGGAAAACCATGCAACTGTGAGGAAACTTAACCTTCCTCTGGCCAGAGAGCTGTCACTAGATCCCTGCTCTGACCATGGAGGTACCACTTTAGAATGGTACCTCCATGCTCTGACCATTGGATGACCAATACATGTGTCCATCCCATAATAGCTAGTACCAGGGAGTTGTCAACTCCCTGCTAATACAAAGAAAGCCTTTCTAATCAAGAATGTGATTGACACAAGCCATTTACCAGGGTCACTAAATCAAACCCAGGGAAAAGTGACCGACCACCTGAGATGAAACTAAATACACCAAAGAGAATTGTGTGAAATATCAAGTTTCAAGTGCGCCAAAGCAGAGAATTCTTTTTGAATTTCTCTGATGTAGGTATGCAGGAATAGTGCAAGTTATAACCAGGCTCCTTGTTATAACAGCATCCCTATTGTATATCAGAGTTCTTAAATGTGGAGGCTATAGTGATAAATTAAAGTGGCATGTAACCATTTATAAATAGAATTAAGTGAAGAGGGTAGTTGTAGGAATAATAATTATAAAAAAATAGAAAAACAATTATGTAAATAGGCCAAATGGTCTTAAAGTTATGACAAAAATATAAACCTTTGTAAAATATGGACCAACCCAAACCAAGCCAGATCCAATCCGAGGCAAACCGACCCAAACCAAGCCAAACTGATCCAAACCGAGCCAAACCGATCCAAACCAAGCCAAACTGAGCCAAACCGAGCCAAACCGAGCCAAACCGAGCCAAACCGAGCCAAACCGAGCCAAACTGCATGAGCCAAACCGTCCCAAACTATGCCAAACCGACCAAAACTGGGGCAAACCGATCCAAAGCAAGCCAGATCCAAACCAACCCAAACCAAGCCAAACCGACCCAAACCAAGCAAAACTGACCCAAACCAAGCAAAACCGAGCCAAACCAAGCAAAACCGGGCCAAACCAGATCCAAACCAAGCCAAACCGAGCCAAACGATATTCAAACCGACCCAAACCAAGCAAAACCGACCCAAACCAAGCAAAACTGACCCAAACTGAGCCAAACCGACCCAAGGTGAGTCAAAGCGAGCCAAACCAAACCAAACCAAGCCAAACCGACCCAAACCAAGTCAAACCGACCCAAACCAGATCCAAACCGACCCAAACCGACCCAAACCAAGCAAAACCGAGCCAAACCCCAAGCTAAACCGACCCATGGGTCGGACCATGTTTTACAAACGCCCCAAAAAAGGTGTCACTTGCATCATCTCAAATTCAATCACCGTTTTTAAGACAACCAGATTTGGCAAAAATTAGGTCAACGGTTGAATAATTAAGCAATAAATGTTTGGACATGTTACTTTACCACTGCTATCAAATATTTTCTTGTTCTGTATAATATTCTCAACTTAAAAACAATAATTGATTGAAAATATGTTATTGTTAAGGAATTCATGACATAGCTACAGTATAAACAAACCACTACATACATCTAATCGGGAAAAGTGGCACAAACGGGTTTTAATGTAAAATTTGCTCAATTTGATCTGAATGCAGTTTTGATTCGGTTCAAGTTTGGTTTGTTGATGTAAACAGCACTGCAACAGTCAGAGTCAAATGTGCCAAGAGGGTGTTCAAATTTAAGGTGCAAGAGTTAGGATAAAGATGGTTGGGAGAGAGCTGAGAGGGGTAGGATGAAGAGAACAAATAAAGGTGCAAATAAAGATTAAAAAAATAGACATCAATGATGTTATAGTTCAACCCATGGCAGTGCAAAAACCAAGACTGGTTTTATTTTAAAAGCAATTTTATTTTTGTCATACAGTACTTGATCCTTTCAAATGTTTTTTAAAGATTTTCTTGAAGTCTACTCATTTTTAGCTTGAATCTGTTTACCGCTAAATTGTTGATGATCGTTTCCATGACAACCAGATTTGGTCAAATTTTGGTCAATTTTCAAGAATTAAGCATTTTGAAAGCATAATAAATGTTTGTACATGTTACTTTACCACTGCTATGGGGTATTTTCTTGCTCTGTACAATATTCTCTTCCAACTTAAAAAAATGATTGATAATATGACATCGTTAAAGAATTAATTGACATAGTTGAAGTGTGAACAAACCATAACATACACTAAATTTGGAAAAAATGGGACAAATGCATTTTAATGTAAAATTTGATCAATTTTGAGTTAAATGCAGTTTTGAAAACTAAATCAGCTGTGTTTTTAGCAAATGGTTGAGCCATATATAATTAGCATTTAAGGACATAATAAACAAAGGGAGTCTAATTAATGACCTGAATAATTAATTAACATTGACAAAAAGTGAGACAATTATTGATTGGGTCAAAGTGTGTAAATCTGAAATTATCTTAGTGCTTCAGCTTACAGTTGTAAGTTTCTAGCTAAACTGTATGTATAATTTAAATAACAAGACAAACAAACACAAAATTAAAAAGTTCATTAATAATCATGTGAAATTAATTGGATTTCTACACATTTTGGGTTATTTACTTACTATGACATTGCTCAAAACTAGATGCATTTAATTTCATTAAAACCAATTTGAATGAACTTGTAATATTCCATTAGAATGTTGATAAAATACAAACATTCAACTACTAATTAACTGTTAATGAATTAATTAATTATGAATATTAATCAAAATGTTTAAAGTATGAGCATAAAATGCATACTTTCTTCTGAAAAATGAAAAAAATATAATGTGATGAAATAGAAAATATTTCTATTTAATCAAAAGTTAAGTTTCTCTCAGCAATATTGGTACTAAACAAATTATACACATACTGTAGATCAAGACAATTCATGATGGTACACACACAATAACAGTGTACTTAGAAAATGCTCGATAGATCAATAAATAAAAACACTGGCACTTGCATGAAAACCTAAAAAATAACAGGCCATAGGCCAAGGTGGCTGCAAGTGAGTGTGACGAAAGTTAAAAAAAAACACATGAGCAGCATAGGCCTACCCGCAATATGTTCAGTTCATCAAGAAATGTTTAACTCTCCTAAAAATGATAGGCCCTAAATAGCTGCACAGTGATTGTTGAAAAATACAATTAATCAAAAGTTGATTCCCTTTAAGCAATGATAATATTTCACAAATCAAACGCATAGATCAAGAAAATTCATGATGGTACGAGCAGTGTACCTGACATGCTCAGTTGATCAAGAATTGATAATTCCCCACCCCACTCCCTCACACGAAAAAAAAAAAAAAAAAAACAGGCCCTGGGCCTTGGCGAAGCTTAAAACAACATCAGAGATTGTGCTATTTTTTTATTACAAGAAAATCTTAATTTAGGCTAAGTTAAAGTAAATTTCCTTTCAGCAATATTTAAGAATTTGAATTCAAGATGGTTCGTACACAATAACTGCACATAAATAGTTACTTAATCAGAGTAGGCCTACACTACAGATTGCAGTTGAAAATGGCTGACACAGTACTACAGTACCTGACTACACACAGTGTATTAATCTGTGTACACTACACTACATTAGTTACGTTACGAAGGTACTGTACAGTACTGCATCATGCATCCTGAAATCCAGGTGGACTTTGGCTTAAAATTATCATAAAAATATAAGTAAATTATGCTTAACATTACGTACATGTACGATTAGAAAAGGCAAATCAATACAAATTTCCCTCAAGAAACAGGAAGGCCAGCTTTAGTTTCAAGTTGTAAACAACTTTGAACAACATGGGTTAATTCACAAACGAGTCGCTTGCCGTATAAATCAGGCATCACATAAAATTGTGTCTCATTTTAAAAATACATTAATTCTCTTTCAAACAAAGTTTGAGTTTTTGCAATTGTTTTTTAATAAACACATTGAAAAATGAAAATGAAAATGGTTTTTAACTTTTTCCTATGAAATAATCATCAAAAACTTAAAACTCATTAATCATTAGAAAGCTTGAGATATTGTCTTTATTTCTGGCCACATATTAGATTCAACAATTTCTTAACCCTTACTCTACCACGCGGCGATAGTATCGCCGTTTTCAAACCACCTTTTTCTAAAAATAAAATCGGGACTTTTACCAAAGTCCTATAAGAGTAATCTTGGTATCATTTGAAAGTACTCGGATATTTCTTTCTCAAAATGTAACTTTTTTTTTTTTTATGGGTCATATTACAGAAATTTAAGTAAAAGTACCCTGAAAAAGGATATAACTCCAAAATTGATAAAAATTTACAAAAATTGTTTTTTTTTCTTCTTTCAAATCTTACAATAACTTCAATATCACATTTTTGCTTCAAAATCAAACACTCAAGTCCTAAGACATGATAGTATTGGTTTCTAGTCTAATTTTTAGAATCCCTAGCTGCAATCTTTTGTTCTGGAGAAATTTCTTCAAAATTGTATGAACTCCTGCCATTTTTTACCCATTTTTTCACCTTTAAAAAATTGTGTATCCACACCATACACAACACATGCTTCATTGAAACACCATAAGTGCTTGCAATTTCCTTTTATTTGATATATAAATAATGGCATACCCCCTCTATTTAGAACTTTCCTGTACGAATTACATTTTAACCTCTTTAAGTTGAACGACTACGTGGTGCAGAGGAAATGTACGCGGCTAGCACGCGAGCGCTCCGGGTTCGAGTCTCACCGTAACCACTGCATAATTATTTTTCTGCTGCACCTTTCAGGGGTCTTTTGACAATAATCATTTTTAGTGTTTTTTCATCTTTCCTTTCTTTCTAAAAATTATAGATTAGCATCACTGGAAAGGAAATTTCCAAAAGAATTTTTGATTTTGACAAGAAGTCATACTTCTGCCAAGATTGACCATTTGTTGACCAAATTTAGCCGAAATTGCTTAATTTGCATATTTTTGTCCAATATTTCCTAATTTTGCTTTCATTACTTAAGAGATAAATAGCCTCCATTCCAACCAAACTTGTAATGAAAGAAAATAAAAGGAAAATTGTCAAAAATGCATATGACAAAAAAAATACGAAAATTAGGCTCGCTTTTTTCAAAGCCCTGGTACTAGAGTAAAGGTTAATGCCAACTCCCAGACATAACACAAAGTCACGTCCCAAAAATTTCACAATGCTTCAAAGTCTCCCATATAGATTTTTTTATCATCCCATTATTTACTCAAATTTTCATGAAATCGCATAATTTTGGTCTTATATGAAAGGTACTACTACACAAGTTGATAATATTACACCAGCTTTTAAATATTTCTAATAAAAATAGTAAATATCGTAATGCTAATAGGATACACATGTACTGAATGCATGAGGACCTAGCCATGTACGGTACGTGGAGCATTATGCCTACAACTAGCTATTTTTAGTACCATTATGTATGAAATCTGATACTTTAGTAAAACCTTTCAAGAGCTTTAATCAAAAAATTATAGAATGTCTCTTATCAAAATACAAGCTATAAGAAGCATACAAAAATCTCGTCTGAGCCAGAATTTCAAGAGCAAAACTGTTAAAACCTAGGAGGAGATGCATTTTAGAGCAAACCATTGCACATGCACATATGGGAGCTCATGTACAATTTGATAAGTTTCACTCATTACTCTATGTAATGGTTGCCATTTCAAGTGTGGCCCATAGCATTTGTAGTCAGGTGTTCTCCTTGACTGGAGGAATTAAAACAGAAGAAGAATGGCTGGGAGGGGAGAGGGGGAGGGGTGATACTAAAATGAATGCCAACCGAGTGCTCATTGAAACACACACTGAAAAAGGAATTTTCATTGAGTTTACTACATGTATAAACTGTGCATGCTGCTAATGCCCATTGAGTAACGCGAACAGAAATTTCCATACGACGAATGCCCATTGAAATGCACACTATACAAAGAGCTACAGAAGCGTATAAGTATCTACATTGAAATGCACACTGTACAAAGAGCTACAGAAGCGTATAAGTACCTACATTGAAATGCATACTGTACAGAGAGCTACAGAAGAGTATAAGTACCTACATTGAAATGCACACTGTACAGAGAGCTACAGAAGCGTATAAGTACCTACATTGAAATGCATACTGTACAGAGAGCTACAGAAGAGTGCAAGTACCTACATTGAAATGCACACTGTACAGAGAGCTACAGAAGTGTATAAGTATCTACATTAAAATGCACACTGTACAGAGAGCTACAGAAGTGTATAAGTACCCACATTAAAATGCACAATGTACAGAGAGCTACAGAAGAGTATAAGTACCTACATTGAAATGCATACTGTACAGAGAGCTACAGAAGAGTGCAAGTACCTACATTGAAATGCACACTGTACAGAGAGCTACAGAAGAGTATAAGCACCCACATTTAAATGCACAATGTACAGAGAGCTACAGAAGAGTATAAGTACCTACATTGAAATGCATACTGTACAGAGAGCTACAGAAGAGTGCAAGTACCTACATTGAAATGCACACTGTACAGAGAGCTACAGAAGAGTATAAGTACCTACATTGAAATGCATACTGTACAGAGAGCTACAGAAGTGTATAAGTACCTACATTGAAATGCATACTGTACAGAGAGCTACAGAAGTGTATAAGTATCTACATTGAAATGCACACTGTACAGAGAGCTACAGAAGAGTATAAGTACCCACATTGAAATGCACACTGTACAGAGAGCTACAGAAGTGTATAAGTACCTACATTGAAATGCATACTGTACAGAGAGCTACAGAAGCGCATAAGTACCTACATTGAAATGCACACTGTACAGAGAGCTACAGAAGTGTAGAAGTACCTACATTGAAATGCACACTGTACAGAGAGCTACAGAAGAGTATAAGCACCCACATTTAAATGCACAATGTACAGAGAGCTACAGAAGAGTATAAGTACCTACAATGAAATGCACACTGTACAGAGAGCTACAGAAGAGTGCAAGTACCTACATTGAAATGCCCACTGTACAGAGAGCTACAGAAGAGTATAAGTACCTACATTGAAATGCATACTGTACAGAGAGCTACAGAAGTGTATAAGTACCTACATTGAAATGCATACTGTACAGAGAGCTACAGAAGTGTTTAAGTATCTACATTGAAATGCACACTGTACAGAGAGCTACAGAAGAGTATAAGTACCTACATTGAAATGCATACTGTACAGAGAGCTACAGAAGCGCATAAGTACCTACATTGAAATGCACACTGTGCAGAGAGCTACAGAAGAGTATAAGTACCTACATTAAATTGCACACTGTACAGAGAGCTACAGAAGAGTATAAGTACCTACATCGAAATGCACACTGTACAGAGAGCTACAGAAGTGTATAAGTACCTACATCGAAATGCACACTGTACAGAGAGCTACAGAAGAGTGCAAGTACCTACATTGAAATGCACACTGTACAAAGAGCTACAGAAGAGTATAAGTACCTACATTGGAAATGTATACTGTACAGAGAGCTACAGAAGTGTATAAGTACCTACATTGAAATGCACACTGTACAGAGAGCTACAGAAGAGTGCAAGTACCTACATTGAAATGCACACTGTACAAAGAGCTACAGAAGAGTATAAGTACCTACATTGAAATGTATACTGTACAGAGAGCTACAGAAGTGTATAAGTACCTACATTGAAATGCACACTGTACAGAGAGCTACAGAAGAGTGCAAGTACCTACATTGAAATGCACACTGTACAGAGAGCTACAGAATAGTTTAAGTACCCACATTTAAATGCACAATGTACAGAGAGCTACAGAAGAGTATAAGCACCCACATTTAAATGCACAATGTACAGAGAGCTACAGAAGAGTATAAGTACCTACATTGAAATGCACACTGTACAGAGAGCTACAGAAGTGTATAAGTACCTACATTGAAATGCATACTGTACAGAGAGCTACAGAAGTGTACAAGTACCTACATTGAAATGCACACTGTACAGAGAGCTACAGAAGAGTATAAGTACCTACATTAAAATGCACAATGTACAGAGAGCTACAGAAAAGTATAAGTACCCACATTAAAATGCACAATGTACAGAGAGCTACAGAAGAGTATAAGTACCTACATTGAAATGCATACTGTACAGAGAGCTACAGAAGCGCATAAGTACCTACATTGAAATGCACACTGTACAGAGAGCTACAGAAGAGTATAAGTACCTACATCGAAATGCACACTGTACAAAGAGCTACAGAAGAGTATAAGTACCTACATTGAAATGTATACTGTACAGAGAGCTACAGAAGTGTATAAGTACCTACATTGAAATGCACACTGTACAGAGAGCTACAGAAGAGTGCAAGTACCCACATTGAAATGCACACTGTACAGAGAGCTACAGAAGTGTATAAGTACCTACATTGAAATGCACACTGTACAGAGAGCTACAGAATAGTTTAAGTACCCACATTTAAATGCACAATGTACAGAGAGCTACAGAAGAGTATAAGCACCCACATTTAAATGCACAATGTACAGAGAGCTACAGAAGAGTATAAGCACCCACATTTAAATGCACAATGTACAGAGAGCTACAGAAGAGTATAAGTACCTACAATGAAATGCACATTAGAGCTACAGAAGAGTATAAGTACCCACATTGAAATGCACACTGTACAGAGAGCTACAGAAGAGTATAAGTTCCTTAACATGACAAAGAAAGAAGTCGGGTTAGGTTAGAGCTACATGTAACCCTAACTCTCCCTAACAAATCAATATTACCATGGGACTACCGTACAGCATAAGTGCCATAACAAAAAACATTTACAGTACAGAGGTAGGTATTAAGCATTCATGTTTACAATGTGCATTCAGTTTTTAGTGCGCGAGTCAATACGCGACTTCACACTTTCAGTCACCAAGAGGAAAATCTGGTACGGAAGTTATGATTAAGTGATACATGTAGCTTACACAATAAACATGCTGATGCGATCAAGCTATAGGACTCACCCGAAACTCAACCCATAGGGGCACTTATCATTAGACCATGTAGGAGAAAACCAGTTTTAAATTACTTGAAAATCATTTACTATCAAAGTAAAAAATATATTTTAATATTAATAATTATTTTCTCCACCTACCTGAAATTTAATGTGATTTTGAGTGAAAAAAATAGAATGTTATAAAAATCAAGTTACTAAACATGGATGCAAATTGCAAATTATTATCTCCGCCAAAGTTGGATGAAGGGTACAGTATGTTTTCGCCCATATTTGTCTGTTTTTCATCAAGATATCTCAATAACTGAAGATTGGATTAGGAATAAATTTAGTGTGTGGTTTTGTTACTGTTTTAGAAAGAGGTGATTAAAATTTAGGATGTATTTGAGTATGGGAAGGGCAAAAATGGAGTGGGGATATTTTAGGGCAAGATTTATCAACACTTAGTTAAAACTTTCCAATGAAATGTGCTGAACAATGAACTCATGTCATGAAAGAACAGCCATACAATGAATTTTTTGGTATCAATGAAATCAAAACAATTGGCTTCTGCCATGAATGAAATGATGGAATGTGAATCTACCCTGAATAAAGCTCAAACAATGAATGCTTAGCCTGAATTAAACCGAAAACAATGATCACAAGTGATGATGATCCTTAAGTGTTTAGAATGTAAATGGCAATAGAGATCAACAGTAAGTAAGAAGGAGATTGTGTTGGGGTTATAACTTGGTGGGTCCAGGGTTTCTGAACCTCTGAGGTAGATTGTATTCCGGTGAGGAATGAACAGGGGTGGAGGTATGCGTTCTGCAGAGTGTTATTTCTAGTTGCCAATGTTTAGCGTAATTTTTCTGGGGTTAAAACCATTTAAAAAAAATTGAGGATGGGGTTAGATGTAAAATGTAATTCTCTTTTTCATTTCTGGAGGTTTTCGGAAATTTTAATGGTTATTTTTTTTTATAAAGTGTTAAAAAAAAAAAAAAAATGTCCTCCCATATGGTCTAATGATAAGTGCCCCTATAGTTTGGGGGTGAGCCCTATTGTGGTTTTCTACCAGATCTGTGGGATTTAGCCACTTAAATGTTGCAGACCTGCCAACCTTTAGGATCACCAAACTGTATTCTGGAACTACAAAAGTTGTATTTTTGATAAAAAACTGTACTCTTCAAACAAAATGTACAAAACGAAGGTTTACTGTGGCTGAAAAAAATTTACCACTGTACTTTCAGTTTCTCTTATTGTACAAATCTGAATCGGTTAAGTCGGCAAAATTAATTCTTCAAAAGGACATGAATGCCAACCGAGCATAAAAAGTATGAGTAAAAAAAAAAAGAAATCGTATTCTGGTGCAAAAAAACGTACAATCGTATTCTCAACATTTTCCCGTATTAAATACAGCAAAATCATACTAGTTGGCAGGTCTGATGTTGTGATTTCTTTCGTTTCAAGAATGCAAAAATGTTTTCATGCACTTCAGCACTTTTTGTCGCAGGTCTTATTGTTGGCTATGAAAACATTGGAAGTTAAAGTTGCTCTGGTTATGATTGCCTATACCTTAAGCACAGTAGCCATAAGGTTACGATTGCTTATACCTTAAGCACAGTAGCCATAGGCTTACGATTGCTTACACCTTAAGCACAGTAGCCATAGGGTTACGATTGCTTATACCTTATGCACAGTAGCCATAGGGTTACGATTGCTTATACCTTACGCACAGTAGCCATGGGGTTACGATTGCGTATACCTTATGCACAGTAGCCATAGGGTTACGATTGCTTATACCTTATGCAGTAGCCATAGGGTTACGATTGCTTATACCTTAAGCACAGTAGCCATAGGGTTACGATTGCTTATACCTTAAGCACAGTAGCCATAGGGTTACGATTGCTTATGCAGTAGCCATAGGGTTACGATTGCTTATACCTTAAGCACAGTAGCCACAGGGTTACAATTGCTTATACCTTAAGCACAGTAGCCATAGGGTTACGATTGCTTATACCTTATGCACAGCAGCCATAGGGTTACGATTGCTTATACCTTAAGCACAGTAGCCATAGGGTTACGATTGCTTATACCTTCAGCACAGTAGCCATAAGGTTATGATTGCTTATAAGCACAGTCACCATAGGGTTATGATTGCTTATACCTTAAGCACAGTAGCCACAGGGTTACAATTGCTTATACCTTAAGCACAGTCCCCCTAGGGCAATCTGCATCTGGCATACTCGCATAAAATAAATTGGTTCAATTTTGTTCATCCGAAAAAAGTCAATAAATTAGGAAGTACAAAGACAACATTACACTTTAAGCAATATTCGTTCAAATTTGTGATTTTCTGTGATGATTTGTTAATGTTTAACAGCACCGCGACAGTCAGAGTCAAGTGTGCCAAGAGGGTGTTAATAAATTATGGTATAAGAGTTCGTAGGATAGTGAGGAGATGGAAGGTTTGTAAGGGAGATAAAGGGAAAATTGCCAACAAAAACTTAGGAGCATAATATTTCATTTAGGTCTATGAATGAGCCTGATAATGTACCGGATTTTCCTGAAAGTGTGAAGTCGTGCATTGGTATTCGTTTTAGTATTATTCATGGCTGGAAGACCAGATACTTGAATTAATCACTTTCTGTTTGAAACGTAAATCGGAAGAAGAAGGCTGGGCCTCAGTATCACTCAGTTAAGCACTAGCATACATGTACACAGGCTACAGTTTACATTCAGGTCGTGCCTATAGACCCGGCAGCCAGGCCTATAACACTTCATTTGAAAACTACTGTACAGACCCACCCGGCAGCCTGTTCTGTAACATCATTGAAAACTATGGACCTGGCACCTTTTTTTCCAAAACAGGATTGCACTCATTTGAGTTAAGTTAGGGTTAGGTAAGGGTTACGCTCCAGAATTTAAGCCAATCAGACAATAGGAAATTTGCGCCATTGCTATCCTGTTTAGGAAAATATTTGCAACCCGGCGGCCTGGTCTGTGACATTTCATTAAAAACAATAGATCTGACAGCCTGGTCTGTAACATTTAATTAAAACCTATGTTTAGTATGGATCCAGCAGTCATGGCTACAGTTAAAAGAGCACTAAAGCAAAAAGTGAGGGCGCTTGTTTTTGCAAATTTTATAGGTATATCATCCACAAAAGATTACCTTCATGCCTCCATAGCCCACAAATGATGTGAGGGCAAAGGTTACTTGAATATTCATATTAACCAGAAATTTGCTATACCGTCGCATGCTAGAAAAGCATTTGATTTTTTGGAGACCCCCTTAAAATACGCCCTCACTTTTCGGTCTATTGCTCCTTTAAACTTTTTAAACTTTGTTCGCATGCAAATAATGGGCACCGGGACATTTTATTTTAAATTTTCATTGTACAGCTCATGGGCCTTATGAGAAATGATTATTATGATTACTATGATTATTATGATTATGATTATGATGATGATGATTATGATTATGATCATTATTATGATTATGATTATAATCATCATCATCATCATCATCATCATCATCATCATCATCATTATTATTATTATTGATATATTTCTATTAAAACTTGGCAAAAAAGTTGACATTTTTTTAGCATATTTAATTTTGCCTCAGTCCATCTGGCTACCATTGCAATAGGAATAGAAGCAACATTTGTATGGGGGTGGAACGTCCTGACCCAGCAGGGCAATGGAGCCAGGTCAAAATCTCAGAGAGGGTCAATATTGCAATATCTTTAAATATTTGGGGGAACTTGATGGCCAGTAATTGAAACAAAAAACACGAAGAAAGCCTTGAGGTAAGCCAACTCTTCATTACATTGTTTGTGTACATTGTTTGTGTACTGTGTAAAAGGGACTGTGTTTGTGTACTGTGTACATTGTTTGTGTACTGTGTTTGTGTACATTGTTTGTGTACTGTGTAAAAGGGACTGTGTTTGTGTACTGTGTTTGTGTACATTGTTTGTGTACTGTGTTTGTGTACATTGTTTGTGCACTGTGTGAAAGGGACTGTGTTTGTGTACTGTGTTTGTGTACATTGTTTGTGTACTGTGTTTGTGTACATTGTTTGTGTACTGTGTAAAAGGGACTGTGTTTGTGTACATTGTTTGTGTACTGTGTAAAAGGGACTGTGTTTGTGTACATTGTTTGTGTACTGTGTGAAAGGGACTGTGTTTGTGTACATTGTTTGTGTACTGTGTTTGTGTACATTGTTTGTGCACTGTGTGAAAGGGACTGTGTTTGTGTACATTGTTTGTGTACTGTGTAAAAGGGACTGTGTTTGTGTTTGTGTACATTGTTTGTGTACTGTGTGAAAGGGACTGTGTTTGTGTACATTGTTTGTGTACTGTGTTTGTGTACATTGTTTGTGCACTGTGTGAAAGGGACTGTGTTTGTGTACTGTGTTTGTGTACATTGTTTGTGTACTGTGTTTGTGTACTGTGTTTGTGTACATTGTTTGTGTACTGTGTGAAAGGGACTGTGTTTGTGTACTGTGTGAAAGGGACTGTGTTTGTGTACTGTGTTTGTGTACATTGTTTGTGTACTGTGTGAAGGGGACTGCCATGGGACGGATGATTGTGTTGTTAATTGAGAAATGTGATAATTTTTAAGCAAATTTTTGCCAAAATGCGACCATAGTAGATCATTTTATTGGAACTATTCATAATAGGTGATATATTTTGGTGGAAAAGTGGGCGCGGGAGAGTACTTCTGCCCCACTTTTGGGACTGTAGGTAATATCCCCCTGCCGCCACGTCCGACGCCTATGGCCTCAGTACAGATATCGTGAAGGGCAACTTCTTTCACAATAAGGGTACAAATACGAAACAGGTTTACCGGCAGACAAGAGAGGAATCTACAGTACAGGCCAAAGCTCTTTGCTGGGAGATTCGGAGGTGACCCCAGGCCAAACTCCATGATGGTTTACAGTGGCAGATCCAGCATTTTTGTAGAACATACATATAGCTTAGAAGGTCCAATGAATGCACTTTTGGTGGCTAAAACGTGATGTGGGCATATGCAGTCTGTGGGGGGGTTATTGACAATAATTATTTTATTTTCTTTACTAGTTTTCGGCATATTCTCAACCAAATAAAGTTTTCATTTCCAGGTGATTATATAAAACTTATTGAAGAATGTATGAATTTTCATGTAGGGTGTTGGTGTTAAATTATACCATTAAATTTTGCTTAAGCGTGCGTTATTTTTTTTTTTTCAATGGGTGATTGTTACTGTAGTGTTAGGCTATAGCCTACCAAAAATCAGCAAACTTCTGAGTCTGAATTTGAATAGGTTAAGTCAGCAAAAAACCTTCTAGAGGACATGAATGCCAACCAAGCGTAGCAAAAGTATGAGAACAAAAATCATAGACTTGGCGCATGTACAATGCCCGATGGTAAAGGCTAAAGCATTTTAATCTTTTAGTGTTTGAGGAAAGAGTGAGGCTGATGAAGGTATACTTACTCTAGGTCAACAACTGCAAGGAGAGTTATATTCTGTGTTCGGTTATGGACACAACGGCTGGGCCCGCCTAGGCTACCATGTCGTAACTAAGTTAGGGTAGTAAGTAGGCTAGGCCTATATACCTTAGCCTAAGTGATTATTCGTGAAACAGCTAAACGTTCAATCTCACAGTAATTGCATAGGTCACAACTTTTAATCCAGCGTCCATTACACACTCAGAATACTTTTGAAAATAATTTGAACTGTCTTAAGATACACACCAAAATCGAATGAAGACGGAAAACTGCAGAGGCCTTATGCGAAATCTTCTTCTCGGTGAGGCACGTGCAAGAAAGTGGTTGTGAGCCCTAGCCGTAGCACTAGAGTAGAAGCAAACCGCTTTGGAAATAATGGAACAAATGCGCATGCAAATAAGTTTAAAATAAACAATTTGAATTCACTTGTTTTCAATCAAAAACAACTAAAAATAAGATTTACTGCAGCAAAGAAGTTATTTGAAGTTAGAATAGTTTTAGAGTTATAAAAGGTTTCTTTATTTTTTTTTCATTTTTTTTTTTTCCTTTCGCTTTTTGTTTGTAAATCATTTTTGGAGAACAAAAATATTGAAGATAGACTTATTTGTAGCGTTCACATTTTCCTATAATTCTCTTTACAGCGCTCCAGGCCTGACCGTCCCGCGGTTTACCAAATAGGGGAAAGGGGAGGAGGAGGGGGAAGGAAGAAAAACCCTTCCTCCATAAGCAGGGGCGTAACTAATGGGGGTTGTGACACCCCCTAGAAATGTTTTGTCGTCGTGCAATTCCAGTTTTCGTCGGGGGAAAAAAGTGGTCTGGTATTCTAACAAAATTGTGGGAAAATTAATATGGTTATACCTTTATGTGCTTGTTTCTTCGCAAAATGCAAAATACTTTTGATAATGTTTTGGATAATCATGTTTTGTTTTGTTTTCCTTTTGTTTTTTTCTCTCCCTTAACCCCTCACCACATCCGTTGGCCGGTTACCGATCTTAGTCGGGCAGAAATGTGGAATGACGGTGGCATTTGTATCTTATTATCCGATTATAATCAAAGTATATCTCAGCTACAATCTTGGACAAAACTGTTGGGACACTTACCGAAAAGTGTGCATGTTATTTCAGATATTCATGTACAGCTATGTTCAGCCTTCCCCCCTCCCCCCTCCCCAGCTCCCCCTTTCAAAGTGGTCAACATATTTCTGAAGGAAAAACAGAGACATGGAAGCAATTATTAACATTTTCCATTAATGGGGGAACGGGGGGTGTCCCAACGAGGTTTGTCCAAAATTGTCTAAAAAAATTGTGTGGCAAAGACCGGCGTTTTTTGCTGAACATTTGAGGCGCTTTTTGAAGTATGTGGATAGTGTGTTACTTTCTTTTGAAAGTGTGAGTCCGTCGATAAGAGGGAGACAATGTGGGACTTAGGCACCTGGAAGTTAATATAAAGCTGCATTATTTTACTGAACCAGCGCTACCCAACGTTTTACCATGAAAATAGAGTAAAGATTACTGTACTTAATGCGAATTTCTATATAAGTTGTGGTAAGCCGTCCGAAAACATTTTTATCCCGAAGGATTAGTTCAGGCGTCACACAAGTCTGTTTGATATGATGGAGGACATCAAAAGAAACAAAATAGTGGAGAAAGCATTCAAAAATCTTATTCTGTTAAGGAGACTAAATCAGACTACTTGTGATTAGGGATGTACCGGATTCAAAATTTTGGATCCGGCCGGAACCGGATTTTGCCGGATCCAGGTTGAAATCCGGCCGGAACCGGATTTTTCATTGCTTACAACAATTCTCATAATCTTAAGAAACAAAGGGAAAGGGGTGGGGGCAGGGGATTGTCAAGTTGGCTACTAATGGCTAGCAACCCAAATTTTTTGGAAAATAACAATTATTAGGCATATTGTGATAAAATCAAATCAAAATTAGTGAAAGTTCTGGATTAATCCTAACATGTACCAAATTTGGAAATTCAGGCAAAATTTGAAGATATTAATAAGAGGAAAGATTCTGGGTACTGTTTTAAGAAAAGTGTGATTTTGCGTGATTGTCTCAGCCCTATCAAGATATTAAAGTATGAAAATACAACAGGCAATGTCTAAAAATTGTGGCAAAAATTACTGTGCACCTAAAGAGAACTATCTATCCTCTTCATTTATCATCATAAATGGACTGTTAAAATTCCAAGCCATACTTAATACTTTTTTGGGGGGAGGGGAGGGTGGGGTGAGGGGATTAAATTCCCCATCTAATAAAAGTTTGATAAGTTATACATGCTTCTACAGGCTGTAGCCTAGGCTCTTTACTATAATTGCATCTCAAAACATTTGATAATGTTTAAAAACTTTCAGCCACCATTTGATATTTCAATGACATCTGGATTAGTCCTACTACCTAAATTTTACCATTCAGAAGTTCAAGTTTCATTGTAGCCAAGTAAGATACTTAAGAAAAACAGTGATCCCAATCTCAATGTGATGCTGATGACTCATAGACCAGACAGGAAGTCTGCAAGACAAAGGGTCTATTGTTCTTTTTGAGGCAATATGTGAATGCATTTCATGCTATTCCTTTCTACATGTATATATGAGGTTTGAAGTGTTGTTTCATGCATATTAGAGTTACAGTGATACAGAGGAAAGACTGAATATAGGCATCATAAAAGAACAAGGCATCCTCATTTATTTGGAAACATTTTACTGTCCAAGATCAAGCTGATGAAATTGCTGAATGTATTTTGTGCAAAAAAAGAATAAGGAGAGGAAAACCAGGATCCCTGCCAAAGAACTTTAGTACTTCACCTTTACACAAGCATCTCCAATCAAAAGATCCTGCAACATATAAACAAGCTAAACAATCAAATATTGAGGAAAAAGTAAATCTTCAATTGTTAAAATTGCCAAAAATCCGGTTCCGGCCGGATTTGGCAAAAATCCGGCCGGAACCGGAACCGGATTTCCCCCCGAATCCGGCCGGACCGGATATCCGGTACATCCCTACTTGTGATGTCATAGCCTCAGCTTCCTCAAAGTCTTGATGTATTCTATCATATTTTTTCCTGCAATATTGTGGCATAAAAACATGGGATATGTCAAAAAAGTAGTAAAACTGAATCTAGGAAGGGTATTTATAATATACCACCTATAGAAAGTTCGGGGAAAAATAATTCAATTAGTGACAAAATTAAAATACACTTTTTTTTTAATACATTAACAATTGTAAAGAATGTGAGGATGAAGACAACAACTTCCCATAGTAGATTCACTACATTAGTCATTTCTACACAGTAAAGACAGAGCTTTAAACTTGAATAACTCCTTAACGGAGTAGGATTTTTAAACGCTTTCTTTACCATTTTGTTTCGTTTGAAGTTCTCTTTTATATAATAAGAATGACATGCTTGACTCTTGAACTAATCCTTTAAGAAAAAATTCCTTTTCAATTTGTGTTTATCACTTTATCAGATTATTTGTATTACTCTTCACCTAACTGTCATCATTTCAGTGGCCATCTCAGACACTTCTCCCACCGCGTCCACCCCACCCCATAACTGTCATCATATCCCTTGTAATTCAAAATGCGCAGAACAATGCAATGGTCGAGAATAAAGCACTCAAACCTACTGAAAGATTGGTTGCAAACACAAAGGTTTGTTGCCAAAATAAAGAATAAAGCACATATATCTACGTAAGATCGCGCGGTTCAAAATAATTTAATGCCTTTTATTGTATTGTCCTGAATTTTTGAAACAATTGAATGTGTGTTTTTCGAAAAGAAAAATTTCATGACTTTCCTGAATGATACTATTTTTCCATTGACATTTACGATATTTTCACTCAATGACATTTCTCAGACAATCTTGGACAAAACTGTTAAGATATTTACCGGAAAGTTTGCATGTTATTTTAAATGATCATGTACAGCTATTTTCAGCCCCCCCCTGCCCCCTCGTTCCCATTTCAATGTTGTCAAAATATTTCAGTACGAACTACAGAGACATGGAAGCAATGATCAAGTTACAAATGATCAATGGGGGACGGGGGTGTCCCAACGAGTTTTGTCAAAGATTGTAGATATCCGAATCGTACCTCTCGACCGCCTACTATAGGCACATGATGCTGACAACATCACACTTGGGCACCAAGTCGGGCAGATATGTAAAATGTCAAGTGTACTGTTTATATTGGAGATACATCTCAATCATGCGCCGAATCGGTATATCAGAATCATGTCCTCCTGACTCGGCATCATGCTGACAACGTCATACTTGGGCACTTATTCGGGCAAAGATTTGAAATGTTTGATGTCTGTATGTTTAAAACTAGATACATCTCAATCTGCCCGAAGTTTCTCAATTTTTAGCGAAAATTGTGAAATTTATCAGTTTGTGTTGATTTTTAGATATTTTGGGGCATCAAGGACAATAAAACTTCAGAGCTTCCGGGGCTTCGCCCCCTGGACTCCTTCCAAAGGGCACTTAAGCGGAACTTCTTCTCCTGGATTTCTTGCTTCGTTCCCGGACAACACGATTTACGTTTGGAAACTGCCTGTTTGCGTTGATTTGCAGCCATTATGGGGCATCAAAAACAAGAAATCTTCAGACCAGGATTCGTCAATAAACCCTACAACTTTGCCCGAAATTTATCAATTTCACTGGATATTTCTTCATACTGTCCTATGCCTGTTAGGAAATGGTAACCCAAATGCTTATCCACTTCTCTGAGTAGATTTTAACATTTGAATTTGAAATACACTTACATCAGTTACATTATATTTTGGAACTTTGTGTTGATTTTAAATCGTTTTTCCCGGCGACATCAAACACAAAAAATCTTCAGAGCTTTCATGGCTTAACCCCATGACCCCTTCCAAAGCTTCGCCCATGAGTCCACAATTTTGACCAAATTTTCTCTATTTTCAGGGAAAATGTCTCCTCTGCCTGCTTCGAAATGGTAATTTTTATCCGAGTAGGTTATAACAATAGAAATTGTCTTCCTTCGATCACTTAAATTTTGTGTTGATTTTTAAAGCAATCAGAGCTTCCGGGGCTTTGCCCCTGGATCCAACTTTCCAAGCAGGAGCGTGGGAGCTGGGGCCAGAGGGCTGAGAACCCCCATTTTCTCATTACTATGGGGTGGGGGAAATTTACCATTTTCGATTTTGGTCCCCCACTACTTATAACGAATTGATTTTGGTGAGTCCAGTCAGATTCCACGGCATAAATTTATAAAAAATTTGCTTCATTTTTCGTGCAATTTCCTTCATTTTCTGAAAATATTCTTCCATTTTCGAGAAATTTCTATCAATTTTCGGAAAATTTCCTTCACTTTTTGTAAACTTTTTTTCATTTTCGTAAAGCTTGCCTCAATTTTTGTGCAATTTGTTTAATTTTGGGGAGAATATCTTTCATTTTGGAGAATCTTCAATTTTTGTAAAAATTTGTTCATTTTGTTCCAATTTTCAAGTAATCCTTCATTTTCGGGAAATTGTCTTCAAGTTTCGGGAAAATTGTGTAATTGTTTTTCTTTTCATTTTCGTGAAATTAGCTTAAATCTTTATGCAATTTTATTCATTTTTCTTTAATTGTTGTAAAAAAAACTCTTCATTTTTGCTTTCATTTTTTTGTAATTTCATTCACTTTCGTGAAAATTGCTTCAATTCTTAAATTTTCGGGAACTTTTCTTCAATTTTTGGAAAATTGTGCCCAAATTCCCCCACCCCCTCCTTCTCCTCCTCTCTCCCAAATCCCTTTACAAATAGTTTTGGGACCGTGATAAGAGTCATACATTTTGGTACTAATGTTTGTTGAGGCAAATGATAAAATCTGGCCGCAATATCAAATACTTTTTACGCCGCTCTTTCCAATGCTACGCCAATGTGCTGCCAATGCCACGCCAATGTGCTGCCAATGCCACGCCAATGTGCTTCCAATGCTATGCCAATGAACCCCACAATTGCCACCCGAATTTTCTCAATTTGCAAGGAAATTCTGCAAATACTTATCTGAAAAGATTAAAACAAATGAGAAATTGTCTTCTCATCACTTACATTTTGGAGATTTGTGTTGATTTAAACCATTGTCAATTGTGGGGCATAGAAATCAAGAAATCTTCAATCTCGTCTAGAATGAGTCGGGAGGAAATGATTCTGACAGCATTGTACTTGGGCACTAAAGTCGGGCAGTAATGTAAAATGTCGGATGTACTGTTGTTTACAGGCTTAAATCAGAGGTACATCTCAATCATACCCGAACCCTTATATTAGAATCCTGTCCTCCCGACTCGGCCCATGTTGACAACATCCGCATAGTTGGGCACAAAGTTCGATTTGACAGTTTTAGAGAAAATTTTGTTCATTTTTGGGAACATTCCTAAAATTTCGTTGAACTGTTTGTCAAGTTTAGGGAAATTTCGTAACAACTGTCCTCAAGTTTTTGGAATGTTTTTCATTTTTAGGCTGCCGCAACTTTCTTAGATTTTGAAGAAATTTTGGTAAATTGTCGGAAAATTTGGTGACAAATTCGATCAAATTTGGTATAGTTTAACCTTCCAACTTGGAAAACTAGGAAGACTTTGAAATCCAGGCTCAGGCCATATTTTTTTGTATTTTTGCACAGCAAAAAAAGTGGGTGGGTGGGGTGGGTTTGGGGAAGGGGGGTGGGGGAGCTAAAGCTCACAAAAGGGGAGAATACATCATATTTATGTTTTACATATTTCCTGAAGAAGTTATATTATTTGCATAACTTATAACCATCTTCAGCTTCGATCTCCATTCCCCTATCCCCACTCCTACCCATACCCATATTGTTGATTTCCCCAAGATTATGTTATTATTACAGTGAATCTTGCCTCATCATTCAAATTCATGTAATAAATATCCAGCAATGTAAAATTTGTTATTGGTGAAATTGGTCATTCTTTGTTTCTCCTTGCTGACTGGAGTGGAAAAGGGGGTGGAGGGGGATTTTATAAGATTAAGTGGCGCTGATCTAATAACTACTTTATTGTACCCTTAAAATAAGTGTTGGTAATAAATATATTTTCTGTTGCAGCTTTTACTAAGCATTTAATATGAGTGCCTTTGAAATCGGTCTATGCAAAAGCAGATTCAAACGCCCCTCACAAATTTTTCCCAAACAGATTTTTGCCAATGTTGGATATGATATTCTACAAAACAAGACAAAAGTGTTTGATTCTTATAAGCTTTTATATAATTATACAAAGTCACTAATGATGATCAACCCGTCAAACATCCTTGCCAACTCTTGCGATTGTTCAAACATCCTTTGCAACTGTTTTGATTGTTCAGCATGGAGCAGGAATGCACTTTAAATGCAATTCACTCTAGTCTTTGTCCTGGGAGAACAATAATGCTATTACAGATAATAAACAAGAAACTTAGCTTTATGAAAGGGTAGTAAATTCGCAACAGTATAATAGAGATCAAATCAATCAAAATTTAACAGGTTGTGGGTGGTGTCAAAAATAGCATTTAATTTCAAAATTAATTAAATATATTTTAACAACATAAGCATGTGCACTCTATCTAACGACATAAGCATGCCACATGAGAAGCAACTTCCTGTAAAGATTTGAAAAGTTCAAGATTTTTGCGCTATGCCTCACCCACTCATTAATATGTATGATAACGACACTAAAAACAATGGAGACCATCTTTAAGTCATGAATAATCAATGCGCCAAATTTGACATGCCACTGATGTATGGTTCACGAGATACCGTGTTTACAAGCTTTTGTCAGGTAAATAACATGCCTCTCCCACAATTCATATGAGTGACGTTGAACATTTTTATAGGATGGGCATCAACACCTAACCTTACCCAAATTTCTCGAAAAGCGCACGGTGAATCATAAGAGCGCACAGTAAATTTTAAAAGTGCACGGTGAAATTTAAAAGCGCTCGGTGAATTTTAAAAGTGCACTGTGAATTTTAAAGCACACAGTGAATTTTAAACACGCATGGTGAATTTTAAAAACGCACAGTGAATTTTAAAAACGCACGGTGAATTTTACAAGCGCACGGTGAATTTTAAAAGTGCACGGTGAATTTCAAAAGCGCACAGTGAATTTTAAAAGCGCACGGTGAATTTTAAAAGCGCACGGTGAATTTCAAAAGTGCACGGTGAATTTTAAAAGCGCACAGTAATTTTTAAAAACGCACAGTGAATTATAAAACCGCACGGTAAAAAGATAATTCATGTGTCATTATTTCAAATCATGAATACAAGTGTAAATCTTTCGCAGTGAGTTCCTCGTGCTCGAAATGTGTCTGATTCTTATGTTATTCCCATACAAACTTTGAATTTGGATAAATGCATTGTGGGATATTTTTGTACATTTGTTCAATATTTTCTTAACTGTTCTTCCGATCGGGGGTACGAACCCCAACTTATATACCCCAATTTGGCTATACTGTGAGACAAATCCCAAACGGGATATTATAGTTCAATTGGCACAATCTTTATCTTTCGGAAATGTCCGGTTGCAAATTCCGAGTCAATATGTTATTATATTATGCTAATTTCATTTGGATCGCGCCGATTTGATGGAGTGATTTGGAATGCAAATTTCGTTAAAACTACGTACCAATACAAACTGACAAAGTGTTTGTTGCATATACGGATCGATCTATGTAAAGAAAACATGACAACACAGCAAATAACGAATAAACGCTAAGGTTATGATAAACGCTGCAAAAATAACCCTCGTATTCGAACAAAAATCTGGGGGCTAGCTATTGCTTAAGCTCAAAATCCCTCAAAGGAATGCTGAGCTAAAAAGTATTATATATTTTAAGCTGTGGCAGTTTAGAGAATGCAATGAGAACAAAACGCGGACTTCATGATCGTAATGAACATAACACTTTTTGCTTGAACTTGAAGTCTCCTCACTAGGTAATTAGATATAATTAACTTTTATAATCTATCGCTTTTAAAAACCCTAAATAATAATAATTCAAAAGCAAAGGAGGGACGGATCCGAGTCAGAGTGGGATGCATGGTGCCATCAAAAAGCGGGAGAGGGCCCGTGGATGCTGAGAGAGCGAAGCAGAGGGTCGGGAGCATGGGCTCTTGTAACATTACACAATAGCTAGACCAACGCTGTGACGGACCCCGCTAGATCCACCGATGTCATTTCGATTCCGGTCTTGACATCACAAGAAAAGTATTATATAATTTATGATGTGGTTGATTAGAGAAAGCAATGAGAACAAAAACGTGGACTTCGTGACCGTAATGAACATAACATTTTTTACAACTTGTTGGTAGATCATAATTATGATTTCATCCATGTATACAGGCAAGGGTGTAGGAAGCTTTCGAAAGTGGGTGCACTCTTAGGGGGCACTTCCCAAGTCATATGCATATGTCCGCCCGTCTGTAGGTAATGAAGTAAAGTAAAAGGGGCATTTCATTATTAGAAAGGAGCACTTTTCCAATAGGAGCACATTCCCTGTACATGGGACTGACAAAGATCGTCAGTTTTCTGGGTCAGTAATAAAGGGGCATTTCATTTTAAAAGGGAAGCTTTTGTAATATTTGTTTTGCACATTCTACCAGTTCTTGCACCTTCGACAGCAAATGAGGGGTGCTTTTCATTTTTTTAAAAGGTGGGTGGGTTGGAGAAGGGGGGTCCCCCATGCACCTGGTTCCTACACTTATGTAAACAGGCCCACGCAGAGAATTTCAAGGCCCTCATAGCTCTAAAAATTATAAAAAGCTATAGGTTTTCAGCTATTTTTAATCCGTTTTTGTCATTGTCAAGCATATATAGTTTTTGCCGATTGTGGCTATGTTTTATAGTCATTTTACTTCCCCCCACCCTCCTCCTCCAGTCAGGTACATTTGAGGACCCCTAGTACAGGGCTCGGGACAATTTGCCTCATCTCGGCGGCACTGCGTTATAACATGCCAGTTTATGAAATTCAAATGTAAATGTGACTTTGAAGATTTAATAATACCAGTCACATGCATTTCCTAATCTGATTGATGAAGAATTTAATACCGGGCAGTGGATATAGCCGAGGGGGCAAGGGGTTGTAGCCGACGGTCCATGGGTTCCCATTTTTGTATAGGTTAATATTTATGGCTTCCCCCGATCCGTACCGTGCATATATATCAGTTTGTTATGAAAATGGAGTGATAAGCAATGATTGTAGAAATAATAATAATTGGAGAAATAACTGCGATTGCTATGTTCACAGCCAGTAATGTTGTTATTCTTCTAAATGAGTGGGAAACTGTAAGAGTCACGAGGTCTTACAAACCAATTGCAAATTATCATTGCCGTTTGGCGCTTTCCTTTCAAATGTCTATGTGCCTGACGGGACTAGAACACAAGACAGGTCCTTCAGGCCATCAATGTATATTGGTAAATTTCAACGTCCATGCATGTTCATTGGGAAGCTTATCCAGGGTAACCACACTCAACGTAATGTTGACGCCACCACTTTGTCCAGAGGGTACCCATGGAATTGTTCCATTGTATCCTAGCATTTGCACTGTCGTGTTCTTGGTGGTTATTGGTGCTCCTAATGATAATATGCCACCTATTGGCCAGCTCAAAATGTTGGCATATACATCGGTCTGCCCTTCATCAGAAGTTTTGGTTGTGTACCTATGCAAAAAAAAAAACGATAATATGTCTGTGCACCATATTTTCCTTGGATAGCATTTGCATCTACAAATAACATTGCCTCCCAAATTTTACAGACATTATACACCACTCTCTGCATAGGCGGCGCCAGGATTTTGATGTGGGGAAAAAGAGGGGCAGCTTTGTCTAATGGGACCTATAGATCAGACAAAATATGTCGTCATACAAAATTTTCTCGTGGCAAGTGGGGAGGGGCACATCGCTCTCACGAGGGATGCCCCCTTGCTCCCGTAGCACCGCCACTGACCATCTGACTATGAACATTGCAAATGGGCGCTTGCAATAAAGGGTTAGGACCAAGTTGTATCTTGAGAAAATGTACATACATTTACAACTAATTTCTTCATTAGATTAAGTTGATTACATTTTGACCAAGTAAAATGAAAATGAAAAATGTTCAAAATTGTTGAATTGCATTTGGTCTGTTGGTGCAATATTTCGCTACTCTTGTAACTTCCAGCAGATAACTACCTAATGATTAGTATAGGTGCCATTATAAAGATGTTTATCGTTAGTTATACCAGGATTAAAAGGGCACCACACCGAAAAGTGGGGGCGCAATTTTCAAGAGACTAAAATGTTCAGCAAAGCTTGTTGACCCAAGTGGAGAGTTATAAACAATTTACACCAATATTTCTACGAATTAGTCATCTATAAGATTCATAAACAATAGCATTTTATCACTTATGAGGCAAAACTTGTCAATTAATGAATATTTGATCTCACCAAAAATGCGCCCTCACAAAGACGCCCTCCCAGCAACGCTCTCATAGCAACGCACTCATAGCAACGCACTTATAGCAACGCCCTCACAATGACGCCCTTACAATTAACGTCTCTGAGTTACGAATAAGCCACACCCACCATAGCTACGCGGTAACGAAGTGGGGGGAAACAAACCTCAAATCCGCAATTGTGTACGCGTGTACGAGCAATGCATTGCCATTTAGATGTTCGCAAGCTTTGATTAATTTATGGCGCTTCTTCGGATCTTTGGAGTTTTTAGCAAATGGGATAAACAAAATTAAGTTTGCTAAGTATTCTGGGTAACATCAATCAGATTTACAAAGCCCGCCGCTGGTCCGTAAGCGCAATTTTGCCGTCACTCAGACTGTGTGTGCAGAAATTTGTTTTGTTGAATAAATTGCATTGACTACATAAGCGCACCGCTAGCTAGCTGTACCAGTACCGCGTAGGATGTTTGCCCCACTCAGTTACGCAGATTTTGTCATTAGGCAAATTTATGCGGTAAATGGTTAAAAAAGCTGTCAATCATCAAACCCAGAGAATTAAGAAAGTTGATTGGGTCTGTAGTTCTCCTTTAACTTTAGCTGATGAACAGATAACACATACCACACGTCGCCAGTAATTGTATCATTCTGAACCCTCCACGGGTGAGATTCATAGATTGCCTCGCCGTTTATCTTCAACCAAGCTCCCATGGCCCTCAAGCGCTCTTGGAAAATGGGCATTATTCTACCGTCGTGTGTTGGTCCAAAGTTGAGAAGGAAATTACCACCACAACTAATATGAAAAGATTATGAAATAAGTCATCAAAGCAATCAATTGTTTGGAATAAAAAGAATTGAAATTGGTGAATTTCGCAGTACCAGTTGGACAGGTTGAGAGGGGAGGGGGGGTCACGGAGGGAGTGGGGGGTCTGAACCCCTCACTTTTTCGAGGAATTTTTTATAATTGGGATAATCTTCGTCTGTTTTTTTTTAAATTTTTATATAGATTTTTTGCTTTAAAAAAAATGCCCTTGAAAGTGGGGTAAATTTCAACACTTCATCTTGGGAGGGGGTCTAGGACTTCTCGGACCCCCTCGTTTTGTTCTGCTGGCTACGCCACTGCGGGGATCGACAGTAAAATAGCAATGGTAAAATTGTAAAAAGGTTCAGAAAATAAATATTTCCCTCGGTGTCCCCCATCCGAAGGCTGACTACACCTCTAGGCGGCGCATTTGGGGGTAGGTTCCCCTTCCATCCCACCCATCTTAAAGAATGGGACGGTGTCCTTCTAAATTTGATTAAAAAAATACACCCTTTGATCACTTCATATAATTAACTATATAACACAGAGTCTGTTCGTTTAAGAAACTTTCCTAAATTTCACCTTACAAGATGTTGTTTGTTACCCTAACAAAATCGGCCCTTCCCTATGGTTTAAAATGTTTGCCAAACCGATCTGTCATCAAATCTTTCATCACTCATTATAATGAGACGCGTCCATACATGTGGGCCCAGTAAAGGATTTTCCTCAAAAGTACTTAAGTAGATAGATCCTATAACTCTTAACTGTTTGCTTCAATAGGCTCTGAAAATGATAATTTAATCCACCAAAAATGGAGAGGGTGGGAGAGTGGCGCAGCGTTGAACTGTTCATTATCTGCCATTGTGCCACTCTTAAAAAAAAGGGTTTTAGTTTGTCACTTATTTAAAACCTTTTCTCGACAGAACCCTTTGTTCTAAGAGTAAACAGGTAAAGGGCCTTTTGCTCCAAACCTCCTAGGGCCCTCCCTTCCTTCTACTTTTCCATCCCTTGGTCTTCTCTAGCTATGTGATGGCCCTTAAAACCTCCCAGTTCAACTCAGTGGGAGGGGAGGGGGGGGGAGGGGCGTCTGGACCTTTCAATAAGTAGAGACATATCACAAATGAACATAGAATGTTGAAGATGTTTCCTACCTGACAACTTGAACGAGTGTCGCGATGAGCTCTGTAGCTGAGGTGTAGCGATTGCCAGGGGATGCTCGATTGTAGCACCAAGAAACCTTATCAATGGTGTTACAGCTCTCCCACTTTCTCTTCTGGAGGACAACTGTAAGAAGAAGTTATTATTAACGATGACGTCATTATTAACGATGAAGTAAAAGTTTATATAATAAAGATGACGTAGAATATGCCAAAAATTATGTTCTTAGGAAAAACAGTACAAGGTATACGGAGCCACAGTTGATGTATGTTTTCAATGTCAATTGTGTACAGAATCCCGACACATGTATGTATGTGGAATCATGAAATTGTATTTTGGGTCTTAGCATGGGCGAGATTTTCCCACCAAAAGTATGATTGGAAGGAGATTAGGGGGAGGGGGAGGGGGAATAACAAAATGAAATTTACCTACTAAAAATGGAAGGAGCAAAAGAATAAAAGCACACTAAAATAGGAAGAATCAGTATACCAAAATATTAATATGGAAAAGAGGGGGAGAAATGCCCCCTTGCACCCAAAAATCCCGCCTATGGGGCTTAGTATTGATTTCATTTTAAATTACATATCTAGGTGTTTGATAATCTTCTTAGTGCTGAGGTCCTCTAAATGTCCTAATTCTGCCCTACAACTAGTCCGGAAGCATGCCTATTAATAGGAACATTTATAACACACGAGAAAATTGAAGACATGTTGTTCAGATGTTGCGATAGAATGTCATAGTTTCTAATTTATGTACTTGAAACATTACAAATCATTGTGTTGAAAAATATCTCAATTTTCCGTTTCGCGCCTAAAAGCCTAGCTCTATTGTCTATTCTTTATTATATTTCGAACATGGCCTGGTGAACATATCAAATGGGAGTGAAAAAGTTGTAGCCATGATAATAATGAAGTTATTTTCATGAGTTTTAAGTTTCCCCTAGGAAAGATATTCTTCCCAGACGTATTTAAAATTTGAAGTATGTAACATTGCATAAGGCTTTAACATAAGGATAGCAAAGGATTATGGGAAATATCACAAAATGGCGGCTTTCATGTAGCAAAATGTTCCCAGTTTTAGAAACATTCATGTTCCCATTAATAGGCGTGCTACCGGACTGACAATCCACCTGTTAAGATATCCATTGAAAACCAGATTTCCATTAAAAACCAGATTTGACAAGTTTCTGATCAGATAACTTTTGACAAATTTCTGATTACATAATTTCTGACAAGTTTCTAAGTATATAACTTCTGACAAGTTTCTAATTAGATAACTTCTGAAAAGTTTCTGATTAGATAGCTTCTGACAAGTTTCTAATCAAATAAGTTCTAACAAGTTTCTGATAAGATAACTTCTGACATGTTTCTGATTATATAACTTCTGACATGTTTCTGATTATATAACTTCTGACAAGTTACTGATTATATAACTTCTGACAAGTTTCTAATTATATAACTTCTGACAAGTTTCTGATTAGATAACTTCTAACATGTTTCTGATTAGATAACTTCTGACAAGTTTCTGATTACATAACTTCTGACAAGTTTCTAATTAGATAACTTCTGACAAGTTTCTGATTAGATAACTTCTGACAAGTTTCTGATTAAATAAGTTCTTACAAGTTTCTGATAAGATAACTTCTGACATGTTTCTGATTATATAACTTCTGACAAGTTACTGATTATATAACTTCTGACAAGTTTCTAATTATAGAACTTCTGACATGGTTTTGATTAGATAACTTCTGACATGTTTCTGATTAGATAACTTGACAAGTTCCTGATTACATAACTTCTGACAAGTTTCTAATTAGATAACTTTTGACAAGGTTCTGATTAGATAACTTCTGACAAGTTTCTGATTAAATAAGTTCTAACAAGTTTCTGATAAGATAACTTCTGACATGTTTCTGATTATATAACTTCTGACAAGTTACTGATCATATAACATCTGACACGTTTCTGATTAGATAACTTTTGACAAGTTTCTTATTAGATCACTTTTGACATGTTTCTGATTAGATAACTTCTGACAAGTTTCTGATTAGATAACTTCTGACAAGTTTCTGATTACATAACTTCTGACAAGTTTTGATTATATAACTTATGACAAGTTTTTGATTATATAACTTCTGACAAGTTTCTGATTAGATAACTTCTGACAAGTTTTGATTGTATAACTTATGACAAGTTTCTGATTAGATATCTTCTGACAAGTTTCTGATTAGATAACTTCTGACATGGTTTTAATTAGATACCTTCTGACATGTTTCTGATTAGATAACTTCTGACATGTTTCTTTTAAAATTCTCTTTTAAAATATTCGAGATTTTTAATCACGTAACAACAACAGTATCATTATATTACGAACTTACGTGGATTGAAGCGATCGTGACATGTAAGAAATCCTCCGTGTTCACAAAGATCTCCATAACCCCATCGATCATTGGTCACAACAAAATCTTTAACAGGGCTTTGTGAATGAGATAGATAAAAGGATAAATACGGCATAAAAGGAGAGTGACAACTGGCTTGTGTGTGTATAAATACACACACACACACACACACATATATACATATATATATATATATATATATATATATATATATATATATATATATATATATATATATATATATATATATACATATATATATATATACATCATAATAATAATAAGAAGAAGAAGAATACAAATAATAATACAAATAATAATACAAATAATAACACAAAT
This sequence comes from Chiridota heheva, assembly GCA_020152595.1. Taxonomy (NCBI): domain Eukaryota; kingdom Metazoa; phylum Echinodermata; class Holothuroidea; order Apodida; family Chiridotidae; genus Chiridota; species Chiridota heheva. The sequence goes on from JAIGNY010003789.1 coordinate 590,366, forward strand.
AATAATACAAATAATAATACAAATAATAATACAAATAATAATACAAATAATAATACAAATAATAATACAAATAATAATACAAATAATAATACAAATAATAATACAAATAATAACACAAATAATAATACAAATAATAACACAAATAATAATACAAATAATAATACAAATAATAACACAAATAATAATACAAATAATAATACAAATAATAATACAAATAATAATACAAATAATAATACAAATAATAATACAAATAATAATACAAATAATAATACAAATAATAATACAAATAATACAAATAATAATACAAATAATAATACAAATAATAATACAAATAATAATACAAATAATAATACAAATAATAATACAAATAATAATACAAATAATAATACAAATAATAATACAAATAATAATACAAATAATAATACAAATAATAATACAAATAATAATACAAATAATAATACAAATAATAATACAAATAATAATACAAATAATAATACAAATAATAATACAAATAATAATACAAATAATAATACAAATAATAATACAAATAATAATACAAATAATAATACAAATAATAATACAAATAATAATACAAATAATAATACAAATAATAATACAAATAATAACACAAATAATAATACAAATAATAATACAAATAATAATACAAATAATAATACAAATAATAATACAAATAATAATACAAATAATAATACAAATAATAACACAAATAATAACACAAATAATAACACAAATAATAACACAAATAATAATACAAATAATAATACAAATAATAATACAAATAATAATACAAATAATAATACAAATAATAATACAAATAATAATACAAATAATAATACAAATAATAACACAAATAATAATACAAATAATAATACAAATAATAATACAAATAATAATACAAATAATAATACAAATAATAATACAAATAATAACACAAATAATAACACAAATAATAATACAAATAATAATACAAATAATAATACAAATAATAATACAAATAATAACACAAATAATAATACAAATAATAATACAAATAATAACACAAATAATAACACAAATAATAATACAAATAATAATACAAATAATAATACAAATAATAATACAAATAATAATACAAATAATAATACAAATAATAATACAAATAATAATACAAATAATAATACAAATAATAATACAAATAATAATACAAATAATAATACAAATAATAATACAAATAATAATACAAATAATAATACAAATAATAATACAAATAACAAATAATAATACAAATAATAATACAAATAATAATACAAATAATAATACAAATAATAATACAAATAATAATACAAATAATAATACAAATAATATACAAATAATAATACAAATAATAATACAAATAATAACACAAATAATAACACAAATAATAATACAAATAATAATACAAATAATAATACAAATAATAATACAAATAATAATACAAATAATAATACAAATAATAATACAAATAATAATACAAATAATAATACAAATAATAATACAAATAATAATACAAATAATAATACAAATAATAACACAAATAATAATACAAATAATAATACAAATAATAATACAAATAATAATACAAATAATAATACAAATAATAACACAAATAATAACACAAATAATAACACAAATAATAATACAAATAATAATACAAATAATAATACAAATAATAATACAAATAATAATACAAATAATAATACAAATAATAATACAAATAATAATACAAATAATAATACAAATAATAATACAAATAATAATACAAATAATAATACAAATAATAATACAAATAATAATACAAATAATAATACAAATAATAATACAAATAATAATACAAATAATAATACAAATAATAATACAAATAATAATACAAATAATAACACAAATAATAATACAAATAATAATACAAATAATAATACAAATAATAATACAAATAATAATACAAATAATAATACAAATAATAATACAAATAATAATACAAATAATAATACAAATAATAATACAAATAATAATACAAATAATAATACAAATAATAATACAAATAATAATACAAATAATAATACAAATAATAATACAAATAATAATACAAATAATAATACAAATAATAATACAAATAATAACACAAATAATAATACAAATAATAATACAAATAATAATACAAATAATAATACAAATAATAATACAAATAATAATACAAATAATAATACAAATAATAATACAAATAATAATACAAATAATAATACAAATAATAATACAAATAATAATACAAATAATAATACAAATAATAATACAAATAATAATACAAATTAAGTTTATTAAGTTTAAGTTTATTACACTTATATGGCGCATTATCTAAATAACTTATTCTAATGCGCCTTACAAAATATGCATATTAAGAAAATAAATACAAATGTGTAAATAAGATAAGCATGAAATATAAAGAAAACAAAGAACAACAAAATTATGAAGAGGACTTGAAAGCACAATTAAATAAGTGAGTCTAAGACAAGGTGTGGAATTGTTTAAGGGATTGAGCAGATTTGATTGAAAGAGGTAAGTCATTCCAAAGTTTTGGGCCAAATATTTGCAGAGAGCGATCGCCATATGTAAGTTTACTTTTTGGAACCTAAAGGATGAGGTGGTTTTAAGAGCGAAGGCTGTAACTAGTTTGTTTATAATGAAACATTTCGGTCAGATATAACGGGGCCATGTTATAAAGGGATTTAGAGATGAGTATTGAAATTGTAAATTTAATTTTATATGAGACAGGTAGCCAATGAAGATTTTGCAGTAGATAAAGTGATGGAGTGAAACGGTTGCTTCTTGTGACGAGCCTTGCAGCATAATTCTGAACACGCTGCAACTTTTTCACTGTAACACCTGGCACCAGGACATTGCAATAATCTATGCAGCTATGCACAAGTGCATTTACAAGTGATATTGCAGAGCTTCTGTCCAGAAACTTCATGCACCTTCTAAGGTTAAATAAATGGTAAAATGCAATTTTGCATTTGTAATTGACATGGTCAGCCATTGTCACACCTTGATCTAGCCAAGCGCCTGAATATTTGACAGTGGAAGATAATTTCACACTGTCGTTAACCAATAAGCAATACTGCCAATATTTAATTTTTTAGTTGGTAATTGGATCCAAAAATAATGACTTCACTTTTTGAATCATTCATTTTAATTTGTTGTAAATCATCCAATCTTTCACTATTTTCAAACAACCTTCAATTTCAGCTATGACTGAGATCACATTTGATGGATCATTAGCATTGAACGACATGTATAAGCTGTGGTCATCAGCATAACCATGAATACTGGGAGAAACGGCTATCAAAGCATCAAAAATAGAAGATGCATACCATGTGAATAAGAGGGGTCCACAACAAGAGCCCTGAGGCACACCAAATTCTACATCAAATGCCCTTGATTCAGCATTGCTGATAAGGATTTTTGTTTCCTTTGAACTAAATAGGATTCAAACCAATCTAAGATGGTTCCATCAATGCCAAAACGCTTATTTAAGGTTTTGAGAAGCATACCATGATCAATTGTGTCGAATGCCGCACTTAGATCAAGGAGTACTAGAATGACACATTTTTGTTTGTCTAGTTGCAACAGTATGTCTGACTGAATTTTAGCTAAAGCAGTTTCTGTGCTATGGAATGGGCGAAACCCTGATTGACAGGAAGGTAATAAGTCATGCTGCTGACTATGCTTAATCATTTGTTCAACAACAGCACGCTCAACTATTTTAGACAAGAAACTAAGATTGCTTACTGGTCGATAGTTATTATATGTTACATCAAGCCCTTGTTTTTCAGTAATGGTTTTACTACGGCTTCTTTCCATTGCTTAGGAATTTCCCTTGTTGCAAAGAAAGATTAACCAGTTTAGTAAGAGTTGGAAGGAAAACATTGATATTCTCCTTTAATAACCAAGTGGGTAGTGGGTCGAGGATGCACTGAGTAGATTTTGCTTTTAGTATCAGATTTTGTACATCCTCCTCTGTCAAGAGCTGAAATGAAGTCCATATGGGAACATTTCTCCAGAACTCAAAGGGTGTGATCACAACCTCTCTATCCAGCTCATGTCTAATTTTGGCAATTTTTGCAACAAAGAACTCGCCAAATTTTGAGGCAAGATGAGAAGCATCATTGTGAGGAGGTAGTGGGGTGATGGGCTTTCGATCAAGCAGAGTATCCATGATTCTAAAAAGTTTCTTTTGATCACCATTTGTTTCAGCAATAGCATTAGAGTAGAATTGATGTCTGGCATTATTCAACTCAGTTGTGTAGATGTCACGTTTTTCTTTGTAAGTAATCCAGCTAACATTAGATTTTGAATAGCGCCAAATCTTTTCCGCTTTGCGTTTCTCTCTTTTTAGATCCTTGATCTGATCATTGTACCAGGTATTTTTGGACGAGTTACCAATGTTTTACATTTTCAGGTGCATGATTGTCGATTACCTGTCTTATACATGAGTCATACATGCAGGCCGCCTCTTCAACATCCTCAATTTCAGACATTGAAGCAAAGCTTTTAGACAAATCAATTGAAATTGAAATGTTGGAGGGATATGGTTTTGAATTTTCTGTAAACAATTGTATTTTCATGAAGTTTTGGTTTTGGGAATCTTAGGAAAGTTGAAATGAAACAATGATCTGATATGTAAAAATCTGATGTAGGGAATGATAACTGGAGTTCAATATTTGAGCGTGTTATAAATAAGTCTAAAGTATGACCACTGATATGAGTAGGAGTGACAACATGTTGTTCAAGGCACATACTTTGGAGTAGGGTACAAAATTTTACTTGATCATGATTCAGTTTGTCTTCAAAATGAATGTTAAAATCCCCTGTAATTAAAACAGGCTCATTTGTATCAAGGAACTGTTCAAGTATATCACTAAACTCATCAAAAAATACATTACAAGAAACTGGGTGATTTGTTGAATAAGGTGGGCGGTAAACAATTAGTAGTTTAAATCTATGATTGTCTGAGTTTATATCCCATATTGAAAATTCAAAGAGTTACATTCTCCTGATGAATTCAATCTCACAGTAAGAGATTTCATGAAGGTGAGAGCTGTTCCTCTGCCTCTTCTGATGGATTTCCGAGGAACATCAATAAAATTGTATCCTGTAGATTTTAGTTCAGCTCTTTTAGCATCATCGTCAACTGTCATCCAACTTTCAGTAACAGCACAAATATCAATATTGTTATCAATTACATAATCCATAACAGATGATATTTTATTTCTCAATGAACATGGGTTGATGTGAGCAATATGTAGGCCTAAGTTGGTAGGAATGGTATCAGGTTGTATTGATATTACATGTAGATTTTCTTGACTTGCAGCACGCTTTGATTTAATAGTATCTACTCTTAGACGTATAATAACATCAATATGACTCTGTTGAGATACTAAAATTCTATTCTTCAGTTTTCTGGTACCACCGCGAGTGCCCCTTTTTGAAGCTTGGATTCCAAGACTTTTTATAACCATCAAGGTATGAGCAGATATGTCACATGAGCAATGTGTACGAATGTTCAAAAGTTCGTGTTTATGATAGGCATAGGCATTAGCATAGTTGTGTAAGTTGTCAACATTGCTATAATCTGGGCCTGGATTTAGTTCTATATCACCACATTGTAAAATTTCAGCTTGAAAAGACACACAGGAATTTGGATAAAGTGAAATGGGGAAATGCTGAAATCCTTTGTGAACAAGAGATTTACGCCAAACAGTTGAATGAGAGGAACAGAACTGGATGCTAGCTCCTGTAGTAATCCTGATTGACAGCAACAAGATAAGTACTGACAGTGACAGATTGTTCAGCTTTGTTGAGTGGGGTTCCATTGTTATGCAGTAATCCAAATTGATTTGAGTTTAGAAGAAAGCAGTAGGGCACAAGCAATCCTCATGAATTGGGTTATAAAATGGAAATATAAACCAAAAATTAATCAACGATATCACAAAAAATATAATACACTGCAGTAAAAATAAGTAGTCCAATGAAATCAGCACGAAAAACACTGCGAGATGATACAAAATTCAAAAAGAAACACAAGATGAAAACAGGTGAAAATGATGAAAACTTGAGAGCAAAGTAAGTTGTGTGGCAGCCTGTTAGGCGCCCAATACAAATAATAATACAAATAATAATACAAATAATAATACAAATAATAACACAAATAATAATACAAATAATAATACAAATAATAACACAAATAATAATACAAATAATAATACAAATAATAATACAATTAAATGTACAGCTGGCTACGGGCCCACTCCCAGCCTGTAAGCAGGTGTCCAGTGTTTAGCAATGAAGAAAATTAAAGACAGCATGTAAGTTTTTTTTAATGCCACTCATTTATCTTAATTTTTAGCTCAATATCCCTTGTTGGGATTTGAGCTTAAGTGATGACTAACTCAAGAGCCAGGTTCTCGCCCGGATGCGTTCGGATTTTTGCTGCGTTTATCAAATCCTAAGCGATGTATTATTACTTATTTTGTGATCGTTTGCTATGTTGCATTGTTTGCCTTAAATAGATCGATATGTTGATGCAATAACAGTTCATATTGTTGCGTAGTTTTAACGAATTTTGCATTCCAAAATTCGCTAAAAATGTTTCAAATGCAATATAGTGTATATTGCAGTGTCATTGTTCAGTGCTAGACTCAAATCGATTTTGCCCAGGATCTGTAAGTTTTACCCATCCTTCCGGGCATTCCCAGCCTTTTTTTGCACCACTGCTAATCTAACTTGTATTCCTTTCCTATAACAATCCCAGCGTACCAAATGTAAGTCCCCCCACCAACAAAAACAGCCTTATACCCACCCCCAAAACATATATTGAGCTACTACATCATTAATGTTCTAGCAGGGGTATCAGCGCTAAATCTATCTCTTGGCACCTCCTAAATATGTAAATCTGAAGGGTTTTATCCCATTTCTTCCGTCTCATGGCATGCTCCTTCTCTATATTAGTCCTCCTCCTACTTAGTGTCTCCTGCCTTTTCTTTAGCTCATGCTATTTTCTCTCACCTTCTTTTTGTCAAGTTTAATTTCATTCGTTGGAAAGTTAAATGGCATCATGCATATTCATAAGTATTCATCAGCTGTTGCAAATCACACGGATGATTGGATTTACATCGCATTAGCACGCTGCTCATATTAGCACGTTACACTGGCCAAATTGCAAAGCGCGTCTGAACGAGCAACACCGGTTTAATAATACGTCAAAATATTGAGATGATAAGTTAAAATATTGAGATAAAAAAGTCAAAATATTGAGTTAATAAGTGAAGATATTAAGATAATAAGTCACAATATTGAGATAAAAAAGTCAAAATATAGAGATAATAAGTCAAAACATTGAAATAATAAGTCAACATTTTGAAATTAAAAAGTCAAAATATTGTCATTTAATAAGTCAAAAAATTGAGCTATTAAGTCAAAATATTGAAGTAAAAAGTGAAAATATTGAGATGAAAAATCGAAATATTGAGAGAGCAATCATTTTTGTATTTGCATATCCATAATAAGCCACCGTAGAGAAAAAGAAATGTATAAAGAATTATCTTTATATTTATGAAAGAAACAATTTGGTGTAAAATTCATGTTCATATCTTTTATTTAAATGCTGTTACGGTAACATTTCCTCATGCTCTTTAGCCTGTTAGCTGTTTAGGTGAAATTTTGGAGCATTCGTCAGGGAGAATTTTTTTTTAGTTTCATTTAGAAGCAGAAATTTCTCCAGCCTGACCCAACTCGCACATTGCTTTTAAAGAAAAGAAAACGTGATACAGATATGAATGTGGTGACAAAATTGATCCTGTGGGGCGGCAATAACTTGCTCGCCAAGCCTATCCTTTAACACTTTACATGTTAGTAGGGGGTGGGTTGGGGGAGGTGTTGGAGGGTCACATAAGTCATATAAATATCGCCCACGTAAAATGGGGGTTACCCACGTAAAATAGGGGGATAGGGAGGTCGCCCACGTAGGGGGGCGGGGGTAGGCAAAGCATTCTCATGAGAGGCAAATCCAACATACAAAGGTACGTGTATTCTATTTAATGGCAACAATGATGGAAAAGTTTACTTTTAGGTAAAATTATTGTTAACAATGTACGTAAATTTACCTGTCATTATACAGCCACGTCAAGAAGTCCAAACTGGTCCAGTATTTGTCCGTAATTGGTTTGACCACCCCATCAGACCACACTATTTCTGGCCGATATTTTTCCACTAGCTCCTTTAACATTGGCATCACAACTTTCTGTGAAAAGGTGAAAGATTATAAAGGAAAGACATATAGTCCCATAAATAAATCCAGAAATGAACGCCACCGTGCTGGGTACGTCACTTACGGTTTCGAAGTTTCGTTATTGATTGCGAGAAATCTGTGATGTTATCGATAACACATGCAGGCCCTTATGTTCAGTCCGGCAGATGTGTGATCGATAACCGGAAGTGACGTTACCAGCACGGCGGCGTTCAATTCTAAATGTATTTATGGAACGATAACTTTCCTTTACAGAGGAATCTCATCCCAAGAAGAAAATATGTAATGATTTCTAATGCTGTCCTACTAATGACGTCATTTCCGCGGCAGTTATTTATTGGCATGTCAGCATTTGTATTAATATAGTTCAAGCAATCAGAAACGTTGAATTACTCTCTATATTTATTTCCATAAACGATGATTATGCCTTAAATGATCAGATGGTCATTCTTTTCAATACTTTGTATCCAAGTTAAGTTTTGTTTTATAGACAATTCAAGTTCTGATAAGCCCATCCGACTGATTAGCTCCATTGGTAGAGAACCAGCTATCCAGCCGGAGGGTTGTGGGTTCAATGCCTGGTCATACCAAGGACTTACAAGCATAGCCTCTTTAATAGGGCTGGTCATGGCCGTAGACTTCCTAACTAAGTAGTCCTATTATCAAGTTCCAAATACGGCGAATGAAGGCTCTTGCAGATCCATTTTTTCTTCAATTCCATTGCCATTTTGCAATGATACGTTATTGGTTCGACCAATTAATTAGCGTTTCGGCACTCGAAAAGTATGTACAACTTAACTCCAGACATGCCACGTAGTTTCCCCATTACTTCACATTAAATCCACTTCCTTCCTGCACAATCCTTCAGTTCTATCAGCCTGGGAGTTGTTCTGGATTCGTATGCAGCCACAAGGAACATAATGTTTAGACGCATTCAAGTATATACCTCAGTCCAGTAGTTTGATATTCGCAGTTTGTCATATAATACTACCGCAGCATTGAGTCTTTGTTTGAACTTACTGACCCGAAATAATCTTTCTTCTCACATTTTGTTCACCTTTTTTTATAATGGTATTGCCCAACAAATATAGCAAATTAATAGAATCTCATTATATTTGTTACATTCCCTCCTGATTCCAACTTTGAAAAATTATTCACGTAGCAGCACTAAATATCATTAAAAACAAATATATTGAAGTCATAGGTTTCATTTATGAACGTTTGTATTTTATTATAAAATTTGCAAGTATCAAAGATGGCGAAAGCTCATATAGGAGATTCTATATTACACGACGAAAAAAATGGTCGTAATATTGGAGTACAACCTACTTCCCTCTCGCTTGGTGCTCAGCACAAATGGCGGAGCGAGGTAAAAACCATGCTTGTGCGCCGTGTTGTGGCAGCCGCCTTTGAGCGTGCAACTTTCGACGACGACGACGAGTGAACACACAATTACAATGACAGGGTCGTCGCCTGCGTAATCGGTTATGATAGTAACAATGCTATCACGAAACGCTTAATACGACCCGGACGAGAACACAGGTACGACGTACGGACAGACATAACATCGACAACCAAGTCAATGTCCACGGCTTTTGATAACCAGTTGTAGTGCACTGGCGGTGCAACTTTCGTGGATTCCGCGCTATATAAGAACACAGTATTATTATACATATAAAACGTTGGAAAAACATTTACACCGTCGCATGGAAATCAAAATAGATCACCCGTATTGTTTGTAAATCGATTAAGCGATGCTGACTGGATGAGGGGGAATTTTGATTGCAACTATATATGGACGTTTTTTTGTTGCAGTTTGTCCTCTCTATCCGCTTACTACTAGTTCTACCACCTCTTCTTAATGGATACAAATGTTGGTCATATCAATATTTGTTCCCTTCGTAACTCCAAACCCATTCTTGCTAATTTCCTTCGACACTACAACATTTATGTTCTCTCCATCAATGAGACCAAAACCCCCCAGGATTATAACTTCAGCATCCGCGGCTACAACTTCTTTCATGCCGCCCGTCATCCCTCCCTAGGCAATCCTTCCCATGGGGGTGGGGTAGCTTTTCTCGTCAAAACCTCTATCTCCGCAACCCTCATTGCCACCCCTTCCATCCCCAATTGTAACAAAAGCCTCACTATTCAGATTCACTCTCCCTCCTCTAACAGTCTTTTCCCTCTAACCACTGTTTACTGCCCTCCTAATGCTGCTCTGAATACTTCTCTTTTACTCTCTAAATTTAACTCCCCCCTTCCTAGCCTTCTCCTTGGGGATCTTAAGTCCAGACTTATTTCCATGGGTGACTCCAAGTCCAACAGGAACGGCAACCTTCTTATTCGTGCCATCACTCCCTCTACCCACTTTATCCTTATGGACACCCTACCTATCAGCACCCCTCGGGCAATACCTCTATCTTGGACTACGTCATTGCTAACTCCCATGCTACTCCTCTCTTTCAAAATGTCACTACTTGCCATGACCTTAACAGTGATCATTTTCCTATTCTTATCTCTACCAGCACGTTATCCGTCCAGTCTGTGCCTGGCCCTCATTACAACAAGGATATCCCTTTCTTTTCTAAACCGACTGGGTCAATTTCCGCTCTTATCTTTCTTCATTCCCCTATCCTTCAGCCCTTCCCACTACAGTTGTTGGGGTCGATCAACAGATTTCCATACTCACTTCTTATATCCACTCTGCAATCTCTCAGTGCATTCCTACTTTTACCCCCCGTCCTCATCGCTTACCCCTTCCTCGCCACATACTTGCCCCCATCCAAGATAAACGTCGCCTACAGAGACTTTACCAAAACCATCCCATTCTCCAGGTCAAAACCCGCATCAATTCTCTTGGTCACAAAATTATCATCGCCATCAAACTCCACAAGAAATCTGAGTGGGAAGCTGCTTGTCAAGCTCTTCATAACACCAAAGACCTTAGGAAGTTCTGGAATAAATTCAAATCGCTTTCTGGCTCCCGTACTTCATCCACCATCCCACCTCTCAAAACATCTCCCACTGACCCCTCTTTTGTCTATGACACCCAAGCTAAAGTCGATCTTCTTAACCAGACCTTGTGCAACACTCAAAACCTTCCTTTTCCTACGTTTCTTGAACCTCAGCTTACTCTTGTTGACAACTTTGTCAATAACAATTCTCACCTTCTCAATCCTTCACTTACGCCCAAACGCTCCTTCTGGTTCACCGCTGGATGCCCCCATCACTTTGATCGGTGTCCTCCAAGCCCTTACATGCACTCGCAACACTGTCCCGGGCCCTGATTGTATACACTACATCATTCTTAAAAAGCTTGATGTTCATTCCCTCACCCATCTTCTGATTCTCTACAATGTTTCTCTCTCTTTGGGTTACTTTCCCTCCAGCTGGAAGTCAGGGAAAATTATTTACTTTTCCAAACCTGGCAAAGACCCCAGCAACCCTCGCAATTATTGCCTAATCACCCTTCTTCCGACTCTGGGTAAGATTTTGGAGAAGATACTTGACAAGCGCATTTCCGACTACATGAAAAGCAACGACCTCTTTAACGCTTACCAGTTCGGTTTCCGTCCTAATAGATCCACCACTGACCCACTTCTTCTTTTCACTGAAAGTATTTTCTATTACATCAATCGTAACATTCCTTCTCTTGCTCTCTTCCTCGATGTAAAAAAGGCCTTTGATGCTGTTTGGCACAATGGTTCACGCTACAAACTTCTCTCTCCTGCTCTAGCATTCCCCCTCGTATTACTCGCCTCCTCTCTTCTTTCCTCTCCAACAGACTTGCTTTTTCTTAGTTTTTTGGGTACCGCTCCACCACCTACACTTCCAATGCAGGGGTCCCCCAAGGCTCTTCTCTCAGCCCCATCCTATTTAACATCTTCGTTAACGACGTGCCTGCCCCACAGGGTTACATTCGTCTCTTTCAGTTCGCTGATGATATTGCCATCTGGTCCCCGGTTTTTCGCCCCACCCAACGAGTCTCTACCGTACAATCCTATCTCAACACCATCATCAACTGGTGCACTACTTGGAGAATCAAAATCAACGCTTCAAAGACGGTCTCTCTCCCCATCTACAATCGTAGGATTGTTAAAGCCCAGAGGTTCCCTATGGTCCATATCCATGGGGCACCTGTACCTCACTCCTTCAAAGCCACTTTCCTTGGGCTTACCTTCACCAGCAACTTTCGCCTCCACCCCTGGCTTACCCACATCAGTGCCACTCACACCAAAGGCTGCCGTTGCCTTGCCCAACTGTGCAAGGTCTCTTCCTCAACTCTATCCTCTACTAAATCTCTCCTCACTCTCTACAAAACTTTCGTACGTCCCATCTTTGAGTACGGCCTCCCAGTCATTTTCAACGCCCCACCTAACCACGTTGCCAAACTCCAAGTCATCCAGAACAATTCCCTTCGGTTGGCTCTGAGACTTCCCCGCAGAACTCGTCTCCCTGACCTTCACCCCCGGGCTAACGTCTCCATTCTTAGAGACAGGTTCAATCATCGCATGAACACCCTCCTCAGTGACGATAATCAACGCAAACGACCCCACCTTTCTCAGCTGCTGGACCTCCACACCGGCCCCTCCTCCTTCCCTTCACCCCTGAACCTCTACCCCCCACCGGTCATCCCTCCCGACTAGTTTTTTCCCGCTGCCTGCTCTTTGCCTTGTTATCACGTCCTTATGCCATTGTTTGGTTCTTCTCTTGAGATGTTTCCCATCTTTATGTTTGTTTGTCTGTGTGTATTTTATCATCCTCGGTAGTGTTTAGCAGAACCCGGCAGTCACCTCTGGTGGCTGATGGGAAAATACAGGTAACTACCGCGTCTGTCCATTAATGCTGTGTATTTAATTGTTGTTGTTGCAGTTTGAACGCCAGATTTGTAGGCAGGGGCAAGAGGGCAGAGTGAGTGAGTGCACTTTTCTTGACAGACTGACAGAGGGACACTTTTCATTTTCAAAAAGTGGTACTCGGTTTTCGAAACTAGACATCAATGATGTTATAGCTCAACCCATTACAATGCAAGAAGAATTGATTGCTTTCAGTGATTTTATTTTT
>JAIGNY010003786.1:0-13344 GCA_020152595.1 Chiridota heheva
TTGGTGCATAGCGTACAGTATCAAGCTGTGACTACATGAAACGAAATTCTGCAAAAGAGTCTAATGCTAGCATCGGGTAAGGATTCTTCATCTGGTTCGAGGACAAAATAAAGTAAATGGAATCAATAATCATTCCACTAATGTACATCTTCTTTTTTCTGTATTAACATTGAAAGCCAGCAAATATTCCAAAAACATGCATGTCTTAACCCTTGGGAGTCCCAGGGCATCCAAAACATGACTAAAATTTTCAGGATTTCTTATCTTCAAAACTAATTTTCATAACTTTTCTTTCATTTTGTATCACTACAATTTGTATCACTACAAGTTTGGCTTAAGTGAATGCTAAGACAATAAATATTTCAATAAAAAGTCAAATTAAAAGTAAAAAAATCGACATAAATATGCAAATTTTGGGCAAAATTAGGCAAATTTTTGTGCTTGTTTTTTTGTGAATAATGACAATGGAGGCTTTTTTTCAAGTAATTAGATTGTTTGTGAAATTTCCTTTTCAATGATACCAATCTTAATTTTATTTCTCAAAGCAATACCTGCAAAAACATTGAAAATCACTGCTGTAATTACCCTCGAAAAACAAAGCCGCGCATACGACCGGGAAATGAACCTGAGGCGTGCACGTTGCCACCTCGCATACTACATCAAACTGCCTATGTGTGAATAAATGGTTTGTTTTAAAGTTAAATAACAGCATAAATAAAGAGGGGGGTAGTTGCTCTTTTTGCTTTTAATTGAAAATACATGATGAAAATACTTTGTCACAGTATTTTTGGTGTGAGATATGATTTTTTAATTATTTGTCTCAGAAAGGCTAAAAATCATCATAGTTTGGGCAACTTTTGCCAAAAAAATGATATTGGTGATAGGGTCAGACATAATTCGACCGGAATTGCATTCTTTGATGTCTTTGACAGTGGTTCGTGGCTTTTCAAGCAAACGCAACATCTGGAAGTATGGCAAGAAAGCTTTTAAAAACAAAAAGTTTTTTCATTCAAATTAATTGTAATTTTAATTTTTTGAATTTTCTCTATTTCAATTTATTTTTTCTCTCAAAAATCTTCAATTAAAAAGCTACATTTTCTTGAAGAAGTATTCGTGCTCTTTCAAATGATACTAGGATTAGTGCTGTGGGGTTATGAATAAAGCAATATTTTCTTTTTTAAAGTGCATATCCAATCGGTCGTGTTACGACCGTGTGGGATTTTAAGTGATAACTGCCTTCAACTTTATGGTGCTCTATCAGGCTTTGAATACTCACTGAGCATGGTTCAAACAAACAATCAATTGGCAATAAATAGAGACTTTGATCTAGAAAGTTGACCTTGGTGTGCTTATATGCTGACCTACTGAGAAAGGGTGTGGGTGATACAAACTACCCATGTCCCAGAATCAAGAACATAGTGCAGTGCTAAAGAGACTGGAGATAGAAAATGTCTCCAATATTTATTCTGTTTTGTTTTTAATTTTGATCAAACCATTTTTGTTGCTTAAATGACAATTATTTTCACCTAAATCACATTTCAGATAGTGAACCATAGCTTCAAAGTGGAGTCATGACACAAGACAAAAAAATACTTGTAGAAGTGTAATTATAGAAGCCTCCTATGCTACAAAATTTGAAGTGAAATGTAGCCTTCTGATGTACAGTGTTGTAAATTGTGCTTCAATGGGTAATGTACATGTAATAAATGCATGTGGCTCAGAATACTTCAATAAGTAAGATTAACATTCACAGACCCTTGAAACATGAAATATATGAGGAAATGTGAACTTAAAAATATGTATTTAATGTGGTGCAAGAACACATCGTCGCAGGAAAGAAAAGTTATCCTTTGTCCATTTTTGGCAAAATTGACGTTTTTAATGGAAAATATTCTATAGCCAATAAAGTAGGCTACTTATTATATGTAGCAAAATTGAACCTCCACTTCTTCATGAGATACCTACTTTGGAGCACTCCAAAAATTTGGTGGTTGCACATCAGCTTCCATGTTGTTTTCTTCATGAAACTTTAAAGAGACTTAAAAGCTGTAGGACTGTTTCTCAAGAAACTTTAATCTTCAAACACTATTTCATACAAATTTAAACCAATATGACATTTGGCTCAAATGACTGCTCTCTAACTTTTACTTGATGTATAAAAAGAAACAAATTAACATCAAAAATGGCTAGAAAGGGCATAAACTTAATTAAGGTTTTTAATATCATTAAAATGAGCAGTGAGGTGCAGTGGCTCAGTGGTTAAGGAGTCATGTTAGCATGCGAAAGGTACCTTCGATTCCCATCTCGGACGTAGAATTGTGTCCTTGAGCGAGATGCTTTACTTCCTTTACTCTACTCAGCTGTGCAAAGAGTACCTGCACTGCTGGGGAGTTTACCTGCGGTGGACTGGCGTCCTTCCCACTGAGAGTTAAGTCTTCTCATTGCGCGAAACAAATCTAGATGGGCCTAGATGGCTAGAGTATGATAAAAATAGTATATACTGACATAAAAGGAAAACACATGCTGCGCACTGTAAAATGATGGTAAAAGCCATTTAAATAACTGATGCAGACTTCTTAGGGAAACAGAACACTCCAGGAACATGATGTTTAACCATTTCATGAACTCCCACTGGAATGTCACTGTTAGGGAGGCTGGCCACTGTTGGTCGTGTTGGGGAGGTTGGCCACTGTTGGTCGTGTTGGGGAGGTTGGCCACTGTTGGTCGTGTTGGGGAGGCTGGCCACTGTTGGTCGTGTTGAGGAGGCTGGCCACTGTTGGGGAGACTGGCCACTGTTGGTTGGGGAGGCTAGCCACAGTCGTAACTTCACCAATCTGGATGTATCACAACAACAGTCACAAAATCCGATAGGAATTTTGTGCTGTCTGCCTACAGAAATTGCATAAAAATTGAAAAATTAGGAAATAAACTTCTAAATTCAGTTTGAAAAATGTATGCAATATTTCATCATTCTGGAAAGTGATTAACAACATTCCATTATTATTTTGTTTTAAATATAAGAAACATAACAAGACAATACAATGCTTTTGTTAAATCTAGAATCTTTAGAAATAGCGTGCAAATATGATTGATATTGATAGACTGAAAGTAATAAGGTTGGAATACACAGTACGTTTGAAAATACACACTACATGTGTGATCCTGCCTCAAAAATTGTTTTTCAACCACAAACATATATACTAGAAGTAGCATTGCATATTCATTCCTTAATACTTTTTTAAAAGAGCTCTGAAGTGATGCAGATTCTGATAATAACTTTTAAAGTAATGCATTGATTGAGAATATGATATAGATGCATAATTTAAAGATCAGATAGAATTCTACCTTCATGGTTTGTCTAGTATCCATATTAATATTCCATTTGTAATGTCAAATACTGTTTGCAGATACTGGGTCATGTATAAGCAAGTGGTCAAACCTTGAGTACCTCGGTTTGTCTAGTATCCATATCAATATTCCATTTGTAATGTCAAATACTGTTTGCAGATACTGGGTCATGTATAAGCAAGTGTTCAAACATTGAGTACCTTGGTTTACCTAGTATCCATATAAATATTCCATTTGTAATGTCAAATACTGTTTGCATATACTGGGTCATGTATAAGCAAGTGGTCAAACCTTGAGTACCTTGGTTTGTCTAGTATCCATATCAATATTCCATTTGTAATGTCAAATACTGTTTGCAGATACTGGGTCATGTATAAGCAAGTTGTCAAACCTTGAGTACCTGTATGCTATTCAGGCTTTGAGTCCTTGTTATGATACAAGTATGAGAAGGATAACTTTATTTTTGAGTAGGTTACAAAGACTTCTCCTCAAAATAGAAAATATTTCTTATGAATCTACATTGAAAAGTCTTGGTTTGACCACGTTTGAGTTTAGAATTATGGTACTTGGCAATGTGATCCAGGTATAGTAAAGTTTTGATGTCTCACAATATCTGCATGTTTCAGCTGCTCTCATGCAAACCTTTGTGGCATGGGCTACTAGGGGTCTGGGGAAAGTCCTGCAATTTTAGAGGGCGTTTATTTGAGGTTAAATTTCAAATGTACTTACAGTGTGCATAGCAAGTTCAACTCTTTTGACTGTATTTTTCGGGCAGTTTTACAGTTTCTAAACAAGTTTTGGCTGAAGCTTAGTGTTAATTCACACTGTGTATTTAATATTACGATATTACTAATCAATTTATGTGTGAATTTTTAATTGTCACCCCACAAAAAACATGAGGAGGGGGGGGTATTAGAGTGGGGGCGTTTATTAGGGAATATGCGGTATGTAGTATTATTTCGCAAACATTTATATTTGGAGGATAATAGACGACAGCTTTCCAGACCGTTTCGTTCCTATGGGATATCCGACGGTGAAGTAACTTTAGCGAATAAGCCGATGTATGCAGAGAATAAAGCAAGGGAATAAAGCAATTGTTTCCCATACACGTTATATTTTGTGTTGTTTATGTTTAAATCCAAGCTCCCATAGGCAGGTTCCCTCCAAGATAAAAATAAATTTGAAATGAATTATGTCATTATGTTTGCTGAAGGCTAGTAGCGATTTGATTACTCATGATTTTGTCTTAACTGTAGGATTAAGTCTCATAGCGCTGTCCTGAACCTACGTGTGCTAGTAATCCCGGCCCAATTCTAGGTGGGCTTACAATGCTCTCTTATGAAATAGCTCCAGCCAACTGCACATTGTAATTCTAAAGTCGCTAGATCTCACTAATAAAACATAGAAACAATCAATTTATCAGTGTCAACATTCTTATTCGTTAACGCCACACTACCAGCCTTGATAGGTATACATTTCTTCAACTTGACAACAAATACATCATGGGGTAATGAAATTAGAGGTGTGTCCTCTCTCAACCAATCACAATGCAGGCAACAAACTCAGGTGTACATGAAAATGTTTTGTTTCTTTCAAATATTTATTTGCTATTACATGATAAACAGCATTTGAAAATAGCCCTCTACAAAAACTTAATTTTTGACCAAGTTGACACCATTACATAGTTTTAGAAAGACATGAAAATTTTGATTTCCAAGGTTGGTAGGTCCCTGTGTATTAAAGATTTATATAACATCTTATTTCTGCGGTATAGAATGTTATTAATCAACTTTATTGATAACAACTATAGATATTTATGAATGATTATAACAGTTATTTCACATACCTTTAATATCAACAGCAACTACAATCTTTTCTTTCGTGTCACACACATGATTTGGCGTCCACATTTTCTGCTTCGTATAAACAGGAGCGAATGCATCATTTTGAGTAAAAAGAAAGAATAAAAGAGAAAGCAATCTTTTAAAGCTTAAAACTGTTGGTTCGAGCCATTTGTGGGCAGTCTATGTGTCATAAATCTCATTTTGGAAATGACCCTGCCAGAGATCACGTTTCTAAAAAAAGTGGTAGTAAATTTGGTAATGGGATTTTACATTTTTACGCCCGACCACAATTTTTGTTCTTAAATTTAAAAATTACAAATGTAAAATGCAAATATTGTGCTACAAAAGCTAAAGTTAGGCCTAGCACTACCGTACATAACAATTACTACTTACACTAACGTTAGACTCAACATACATCGAAGGAAAATAAGTGCGAATATTGTCCTTAACGTTAATAGTACCTGTTAATATTTTGAGAAAAAGATCTTCTTGTCATTAAATAAAATCCTTTTTTTTTCTTTCTTGAACCAGTTTTTTTATTTTTTTATTTTTAAAGCTGCAAAAAGCAACATGAAGTTCAATCTTGATCTAACAGACACATTAATGACAATCCTGTAGCGTGCCAAAGGTCAAATACACACGAGCCATTTTATGTGCACAGGGAATTTCCATCGCGTTCATCAATATGGCCCAAACAAAGCATTGTAACAAATACATGCTATGTACATGATCTCAGCATTGGCTGCGATCGGCGTACGAATCAAAAAATACTAACGGTAAAACATTAGGAACTTTGTTCATATTTTTTTACTTTAAGAATTGATCTCTTTGCGAATGATTTTTCATGTATGTTTGTTTTAAAATTTCAGCAAATTTTGTACAAATTCTGAGGATGTATATTCTGGCAACAATTATTTACTTTACTTTTCATGTCAGACGAAATATTTTGGTCGTCGACATGTATCAGTAATGCATAAAAATGGCCATTTTGGCGTAAAACGCAAACTTTGGACCCTGCTGTAATAGTAGGAATGATTAGTACTTTAGTTGCGCAATTAAGGTACATGTGCACTTTTTCTTGTACTTTTGGAAACTAGGGTAAAGCTACACAGGATATAGTAGCCTACTATAGCTAAAGAGTTGTTATGTACCATTTTATAAGTTTGTAACTCATTTTTGACACCTTGCTAGTAAGACATACATGAAACAGATGCAAACTCTCCGTGTAGGGAGGCAGGGAGCTCAGTTGGTTTAACGTAAGACTAATGTAAGACTGAGCTGCTGGAGGTTCCTGGTTCGAATCCATGGGCGATTTAACCTGCAATTTTTCTACAGATATACAGAATGATACACGCCAAGCACAGAGGTTTGTCTTCTGGGAAAAAGTGGTCGATGATTGAGTGGCGCTCACCATCCTTTAGAGGGGACATACATCTGGTACAAGATGCACCCCTGCCTGCTTCTCTGAACATTGCTTGTTAATTTCACCACAAATAAATGCAAAGATTTTCTGATAAGTCGAATAAATTGCACAAAAAAAAGGGACAAAAGATGGGGAAAAAAAAGAACTGAGTAACTGAGATTGTTCACAAACATCACAGCCATTGTCCTGAGACAATTGGAAATTACTCTGCATTGGAATAGTTTTTTCTATGCTAAGTCTCAATAGCTAGTATTGTACCTGTACGGCACAGTCATAAGTGTTGAAAACATCAAAATGCTTGCAAAACACAGCAATTTACTTGCTGACATCTTATTTTCGCAATACAAAACCTGGATGTTCACCAATTACAAATAATAGAAAAATTGATAGTATTATTTCATTGGGAGCAATAAGTCTTTTACATTAAATACAAATTCAGCAAACCGAAATAAGAGACTGTACCCAGAATGGAACACTATAATCCAAAATGCAAGTCAAATCATTTAAAGGGTTATTCTCTGTTACATGTTTAGCCAGAGAATGGCCCTGATATAAAATGGCAATTAATCAAAATTACTCCTAATTAAACCAAGTTAAACAAGACTGATTGCAAAACAGTCATTCTTCAACCTTAAGAATTAAATTATAATCTTCAAACATGTAAGGGTCCTTCAACCATTTTGTAAGCATGCTGCGCTGCATAGACGTTGTTCTGTTCTCTGTCACTGAGGGGATTGTAGATCAGAACTGTAACAAAGCAGGTCGGGAAAGCATGCTTGAAATTGGAAGCATAATTGTAACAGTACATGACATATTAAAAACATATTTCTAGAAATAAGCTTAGTACGTACATGCATTTTAACTTAACTACAAGAAATAACCTTACATATAATTTAACAGTGTTTTTATTTGGGGGGGGATTATATACTGTACACATTTTAGACTAATTATTTTCATTAAAACAGCTTTAACGATTTTGCAAGATATAGTGTTCAAATTGAAGATAAAGTAACGTAATCTAATTTCAAAATAGATTTTGTACCTTATTATGGAAAGCATTTTTGTCAGCACTTTTAACAATTCATAATAAAAATGATGGATAAAGATGATAGAGTTATGCTTATCTTTCTACAATTGTATCTTAAAATGCTTCTTAATAAAGAAAAATCAACAGCTAAATAGAAAATATGAGCAGTAATTTCATTGTTTAAAATCAACAGAGAAACGAAAAAATGTTATCATTCTTCAAATTCAAATTGAAAGCATACAATGAATATTAAACTTAAAAACAAAAGAGCTGGCATACAGTGCACAGTAAGTTAATGAACTGTAAACACACTTGCTACTTGCATAGAAGTGTGCCAAATAGTGCTGTTTATGTTAAACTCAAACAAAACTTTATTAACAAAGTGCATACATACACACCAAGCATCGAGGGTAACACAAGATCTATACACATAGAATAACATTCATGTTTAATACTCCAAAATTTGTTTTGTACACTAAATATTAGTGCCCCCCCCCCTCCCCCCTCCTTCCTCCCCTTCCCCCTTTCCCCTCTAAAATATAAAATATTCTTAGTAAATATACTGCACTCTCTATATGCTGTGGATGTTTCCTAATTAATGAAATATAAACTAGCATTTGTAAACTGCAAATTACTGTATGCAAAGAACAGAATCAATTTCATATTATACCTACCATCCAAAGTTCTGAGGCATGCATCTTTCTCTGATGGCATGATACAACATCAATTTCACGTGGTACCTACATGTACCTTCCAAAGTTCTAGGACATGCATCTTCCCCTGATACAACTTCTTGCTCACAGAAGTAAGATGATGGACCACTATCCGTGCATCTGCTCATTGTCAAATTGCAACAGTGGAGGAAATTGCAGGGGAATAAAGCATTGACTGGGAATTTGTGTAAGCTGCACATAGACTCTCCCCCTTTGCTGCCTAACCTTTTTGGCTGTTTTTTGTTGTTGTACGTTTGTTTTCGTTGCTTAGCCTGGAATTTGGTGTATGTGGGTGGGTCGTGTGATGGCTCTAAATACATCCTGAAGGCGTCCTGGAACGAATTGGTACTGCTCTTTTGCTTTCTTTTCTTCTTTGATCATCTGATGGAAACAAATTTGCAACTCCAAGCTGTCTTGTGTACAATGGCTACCTTCCTTGCAACTGTTTTGCGACCAAGTTTTGCATAGGCTCATGAAGGCATGTCAAAATCAAATGAACTTGAAAGAAAAATACATTCCAAATTAAAGAATTAGAATTAAGTATTAAGATCATTTATCATAGGATTAGTATATTATAAACATATATCAAAATAAGGTATCACATTATTATCAGATTAATGGAATATCTCTTTTTGCAATCATATTTTCACTGGCAAATTTTCACTGGCACTTTCGAGCTGAAGTACTGAAGTATATTGTACCCACTTTAAATTGAGCAATACTTATTAAGAGGGTTCACATGATTTTCTTGAGTATTCGAGAATGGTCATGATTCATGAATGCTATTTTGTGCCCACACACCTGCACAACACGCACATGTGAAATTCTACTACCTGTAAGATGTTCTAACTGCAATGAAGAAAACAGATTTGAGGTATAACTTTTGACAACAATCTCTCATTCAAAAATCAGAATTTACACAATCAAGTAGAATCATAGCACTTTGTTGAGAGCATACCTCCGCCCTGTTCATTCCCCATCCGGAATACAATCTACCTCAGAAACCCTAGACCCACCAAACATTCTCTTTCTCACTCTTGATGTGAATTACCACTTGCATTCTAAACACTTCCGGATCTACCCTTATCATTGTTTTCAGTTTGATTCAGGCTAAGCATTCATTGTTTGAGCTCCATTCAGCCAAGATTTACATTCCATCATTTTCCTTCCATACTCACAGATCCTCTTCTGACTTTAGGCTTCTCCTGGATCCTCTTCTGTCAGCTCAAAGCTTGCATTTATGCTGAATTTATCTTGTCTAATTGGGTTAATCTGGATGCATTCTTTGTAATCATAGTATAAGGGCTGGTTTTTTCAATGTCTGTCTAGTATTGCCTCAGATGTGGGTATTGATTTAGATGTTACAACTGAATATGGTAAACTATTCCATATGTCAACTGAGCGGTGCACAAAAAAGAATTTCCTGATGTTTAGCCGTGGGTGGATTTTAAAGATCTTATACTCATGTCCCATAGTCAATGAATCCCCTTTGAGTTGTATGAAGTTTGACACTTCCGGGTCATATTTTCTGGTTAAAATCTTAAATAGTTCAATTATGTCACCACGAACACGTCTGTAAGCTAAGATAGGAAGATGAATTTTCTGTAGCCTTTGCGAATAATTTAAGTTCAACATTCCTGGTACCTGCTTAGTAGGGACTCCAAGTCTGAATAGCATACTCAAGATGAGGCCTAACTAACTGCTTATACAAATTAGGGACAACCTCTCCACCAAGAAAACATTAATTTCTTCTAATTAAACCAAGCATCCTATTTGCCCTTGCAGCTGCTAAAGCACAGTTTAGAAGACTTCAGATTACTAGTAATGACAACACCTAGATACCTTTCTTGATCAACACAACTAAGATTTGAACTACTCATGTAGTAATCAAAAAGCAAATTGCTCTGACCAAAATGAATCTTTGCATTTATCAACATTGAATGACATCTGCTACATTTAGAAATAAGAAACTAACTTGTTTAGATCAGTTTGCAACAGTGAAGAATCCCTAGCATCATCAAGAATCCTGCACAGCTTAGTTACAGCAGCAAATTAACCAATCCTGGAGCCAAGGGAAACATCAGTATCATTAATGAAGATTAAGAAAAGACCGATAAGAGAAGCGCCGACATGATCTGGCGTACATCCTTATCACACGCACGCTCTTATCTTGTTTGTATTCAGGGATTATTTTGGGAGGTTTTCTTTGTCATGTGACGCTGGTTTTGCCATGCGATTGGCCCGCGGCTTTTGAAATGATGGCCTTTGGAAAAAAATAATTCAGAACCAATGACCTATCGTTAGGCGTAACGTTAAGGAATTAAATTTTCTTTTTCTTTATGAAAATAATTGTTTTCATTGTCAATGTCAGCAATATAGATCAAATCTTTGATTTCTTTCTTTATATCCATGATAAAGTCACAAAAGCTTGATATTCCACTTATCAAGATATTCATAAAAGAAAAAATTAGTTTTGTTTGTTTCAGCATATCGCGAATACACCCAACGTTTGGGCACATAAACCTATGGCAGCTGTACAGCAACGCGTAAAGAAGGTCTAAAGGAAAATACGGGAAGAAAACTTTTGAAAATATTAATTTCCAAAGTGCGACTTCATTGACAGTAAAGAGTTTTATTTCAAATTCCTCAAATTAACTTGTGAAATCTTGAATTTGATATTATTTTTTTCGAAGTTAAAGAAATATTGGGGTGCAAGAACTTAAAAACTTTGGGATGCACACTAAATAGGCCTAAGCCCTACCTACTAATGTTATGAACGTTAGGCCTAACGTTAACGTTTACAGTAACTAGCAATCAGATTCACTGCACAAAGTTTGCTGATTTTAGGCCTAGCGTTAGGCCTACGAATAGGCCTACGACACGTTTATTCATCTTGACATTCTGACCTTATGATTGATTCCTCTTTTAAATTCAATATAGGCTCTAGGGCCTAGGCCTAATGACAATATTAACTTTAGCCGCTTCAAGTTCCACACCTGAAGATAAACGAGAGCTTAACAGTCTGTTAGTCTGTCAGTGGTGTACGTACGGAATTGCTTTTTTCTGTTCTGATGCTGTGACACGAACAGTGATATGATGATAATGACGAATACATAAACGTATTGGGCCGACCCGGCAGGCCCCATTTTCTGCGCTGCCTGGCTGCAGCAGTCTCCACGTTTTGTTTAATTTTTGACACTAAACTCTTTCCATTGGTTCTGATTCTGACTACGTCATCTACGCGTCACTAAAACTCGGCGTGCGACGTACACATTTTTTCGGTTATATCCGACGCACTTTTGCACATTTTCTCTTGGATATAACAAAGAAAAGTTTCGCCAATGGCCTACGGTCCACGCTCCCGCTCTAAAGGTCTACTGATTAGGAGATCGAGACATGCACAGTAAACATTCATTTAATTGTTGCTAATAAGTTCAGCCGTTAAAATTTGTTTACTTTTCAGATTCTGTAATTTTGAAGTGGTATACGTTGTAAATGATATTGAAATGAATATTTATGTATAACCTGAGCTTTTGCTGGTGACTGAAATGTTAAAATCTGCACTTCAGAAACTATTAAAATTAATTTTTAAGGATTACTTTAAAGTTCCCTGAGGAAATTTAAATTTGCGCTGATGAAGTGGAGAAAATAATTCCTCGTTCTGTTGCACCAATACATATTTCGCATACATTTTTCCTACCTTTGGCTTAAACCTATTTTACCGTTATTTATTGCAATTAGAGAGATTTGAAAAGATGCATTGTGGGTTATAATGACAAAAATCTCCCGTTTGTGGACCGAGCTCTGAGGGAAATTCCTTGTGGCATCCATCGGTTTGTTGTTCTTGGTTTTTCGTTTTATAATTTGACAGCGTAGTTTTATCAGATGTTTTTTTTTTCTTTTCGCGTTGTGGCGTGTTGGGTTTAATAAAACATACGTCTTCCCTTTCATACCGTCATTCTTCACTACATTCAGAAACAGAACAATCTAAGATATACCTTACGACGGATATCAAAACTCCAATATCGCTCAGCATGGTAAACAAGACAAAAACCCAATAGTACGTTCCGCTTACATCATAAAGGAATCCTGTAAATGAAATAGAATAATTGTAATTTGTAATGAAATTCTGGAGCATTCCGCGACCATCAATCTCCAACCTCTTCACCAATAACCTACCCCACAATTCCTCTCCCACTTCTATAACATCTGACCTGTTTCTCTACCCCTCTTGTTCAGCTTACTTCTCCTTTCTACTTTTTTTGCTCTGACAGAATTTACCCGCTTACACAATTTGACCATTGTTGTCGTGGTGCCCGTCAAAGGGTATATGCCATCGTTATTACCTTGTCTAATCAGAGGTGGTGCCAAGTATACTGATGCGAGCGGCGGGGAATGAGGAACTAGTTTCCACACTATTGTTAAGAATTCTCGAATGCAAAATGGACATGATCATTAACATTTGAACGTACTTAGAAATTTTGTTTTCGATATCCAGCCAAGACACGAATAGGAAATTTCCACGGAATTATCAATCAGAATTGTCAAAAGACCAATTTGTCTTAAAAAGAAGAAATTAAAAAATACAGAGGACTTAAGAAAGACAAGCGTTGGATCACCAAATTAATATTTTATGCAATTTGCTGATTTTATATACGACAACTGTAAGAATAACCAGACATCGCATACAATACAAATCCCATCGCCACTAATAACACATCTTCCATCCTCTGTCCCACATGTCATGCCACCCTCTGTTCCACATGCCATCCCATACAACATCCAACCCTACAGGAAATCATGCATGAAATCCAGATGTCTTTCCGCCACATGACCCATATTCCATCACACAAAATGACATCCCACCATCCCACCACATGTCACCCCTCCTTGTATCACATGCCATCCCACCCTGTCCCACAGGCCATTCCATCCTATCTCATATCCCATTTCACTTTATTCCAGATGACATCCCACCTCATACAATCC
>JAIGNY010003794.1:0-52500 GCA_020152595.1 Chiridota heheva
ACAAATAAGATTAGCTATCGATGCTGTCGAAAATGCCCACAACAGGTACTCAGAGTTCCAGGATTTACATAGAAATACAGCAAGTGTATAAGAACTAGGTAAGGGCGGTTTCGACATTACCAGAAGTCCGAAAGCGAGCACGCTGCTGACAAGATCGATTGCTGATTGGTTCATAATCAAAATGCTCGAAAATGAAAGCAACGATTTTGTATTTACCAGAACACATATAACAAGAGTATTCCCCAAAACACCTAATATTACAAATAAAATGTAGCATACTTTCAATAAAATAGACATATCGCTTGTTGAGGAGTCCATTCCAGGTGCTTCATCCGTGGTCACAACTGTTGTCAACTTTTGTAAATTGAACATGACGGCCAGCTGTTTTGCGACTTTCTTTTGTGATGACTAGATGACCAGATGACTATGCTAATGCTGTTCACCTTTTCCACCTAAAGGGCAGATTTAAGAAGAAAAGTAGTTTATCGTCGTTTATTTACAGTTGTCATAATGTAATGCTGGGAACTTTTTCATTGGTCAGAAGGTAATCAAACCTGGCATAGGACTAAAAATATAATCAAACTTTACTTTCAAATGAAAACTCAAACAGTTTTGAAACCATGCCCCGGCGTGGTTGTGGTATCTCGAGTTATCTCAAATTCATGTTTGAAATATTTTGGCAGATTTAGATTCCGGAAGAGTATCTAATGATTGATACAAATAAGCTAAGATGTAATTCACTACCCAAACTCTAAGCTTTGGGTGTTCAAATAGATACAATATGACTGGCAAAATTTCGATTTTATCAGAACTGGAAATACTGTAAACTGCAGTAGATATTACAGGCCCGTAGCCAGGATAAAGCGGGGTTTGTGTTTTGTATGGGGCACTTCATTCCTACAACTCAAAAAAATGCTGTGTTGGCCCAACAGACTCTTGTAAACTTACACACAAACACACAACACTTATAATTTCCTTTTGTTCAAGATATATTTCATTCTAAAATCAGGAACGAAACAAATTAAAACCGATTAAAACGGTAAAGAATTAAATAAAAGTACAAATTTATACCAACCTAAAGAAAAAGAATATAACGTCGAATTTTTTGTCCACTCAGAGAAAGTTAACAAAACTCTGAAGTTATTCGCACAAACAATATATTAGCGATTCTACATTAATTACTCCAGATAAAATAAATACTTGTGATAAATTCTGTTTTAAACGGTTTGTACGACAGGTTTATTCTCTTAATCTCTTAATTGTTCACAAAATAATGATTTCACGTATAAATAATCCTTAAGTAATCAACAGAGTAAAAATTTCTTTTGTGAGCACAAAAAAATATATTTCGTTACTACCAACTTCTCAACTTTCACTTCTACTGCTCTCACCAGCCTGCGCTATACATTTCAAAAATCACTCTCTGTCGCTAAGAGCAGACACGTTTACTTAAATTGAAAATCAATCAGTATAAAACATGTGCAATAAGGTAACCAATGGAGAACTTACAATTTAAACATTTGCATAAGACGTAAATACCTTAAACCAATCAGCGAACTGATTCTAATGAAATTAAACAGCTGCGCTGTCTGTAAAAAAAATGGTGAATATTGCCATGGTTTTTGTAAAGTTGTATTTGACAAAGCATACTCTTAGAGTTTTGTACAAAAATCAGGTTGATATCATATACCGTTCAGGAAATATGGATTTTTAAAGATTTCTTGATTGCATTTTAAACTTTTTGTACAGTATGATGAATTCGTGTTTGATGCTGTCATAGAGACAATTCCATTGGAAATAGTTATGTATTTTTTGAACCTTAATTGGTTGTTTCTATATGTTTAGAAACAATTTTCCAAAAGTTATTGAAGTAGGGTATATTTGGCAATGTATATAGATACCTAACTTTCATCAGTTTATTTTTTTAGCAGTATTTACTAATACAAAATGATTAGAGACTTTAATATAATACATACACTTTGTGGGATAATTCGTTGCTACGATGTCATACTGTGCCTTTTTCTATTCGTTTATTAACATATTTTGTGAAGCTTAAAATTTGAATATCTTTTGGTAGGAATAAAATATGAACATGATTTTTGACTAAATTGTTTCTAAAATGTTCTCTTTTTTATGAAAGATTACGAAAAACCATGGAAATATTCCTCTAAAAAGAGTTCTTTCAGGAAATCATGAAACTAATAGTACTATTAGATTTATAATTGATCATCGTTTCAGTTTGAGAATAATAAATATAAAACACTTGGAAGTTTTCTTTCAATATTAACAGAAGCATTTCAAGAGATTCAATAAAAGACTTACGTCAAGGTACATTTGATGAAACGTGGACGCGTCGATAACTGCTGCGATTTATTGTGATTATTGGATGGCTTTTATGCAACTGATCGATCCGTCCAATTACATCTGAATGCGACTGCGGGATTATAGACTATTAAATACCAAAAGATGCAACGTTTCTTCATTTGTACGCAGGACATCGTTTGTAATAATTTAAATGACTGATATCAACAGATGTGTTTAAGTGAAGCAATCACGTACACAGGTAAAACGTTTGTTCACAGACTTAAAACAAAAATCATTTAAAGGTATAATTTGTTTTAATAATTTTTCTAATTTTGATGATGACAACTCTTAAATCGTGCATTATGTAATGGATTGAAGTGTAAGCTTTTGTTGATTGTCAGCTCATTTTCATTTCTCCTTTTTAAGTGTAATTAAGATCTTATAAAATTATATCCTTCTTAAGAATTAATGCCACCTTGGTTTATCATTTTTGTTACGCTCTTTGTATTTTGTTTTATGGGTAGGACAGTCCTCAGATTATGAAAACTCGTATTATATTACAGAGGTCTTGAGGTAAACAGGTAAATGCACATTTTTATTCGCAATTTATACTTGAAACAGCCATTAATACATTTTAAGTCTCACTCAGCTCATTTTCTTCTGGGAAAATCTTCAAAAGCATTTTATCAAAGTGAGTCTTTCAAACTACTGGCAAAGAAGAAAACGTGGCACCAGCGCAGTGGAAATTAGGCATTGCGAACGTACCCCATGTCACATGTTCGACACACTGACTCGCCAAAACGTTCGTAATAGCCAGCACACAATATCCTGGTGTTACGTAGACTGGTATATGTATTAGCAGTCAGGTAGCTCAGTTGGTAGAGCGCACGACTGAAATGCTTGGAGGTACCGGGTTCACGCCCCGGTCAGATCTAACTCATTTTCCACAGCTATGCAGACAGATACTTCGATCATCAAAGCGGAAGTACGTTGTTTGCAGCTCTTGCTCCCCATTCAGCTGTTGAGAGAATAGTTGAATGGCAATCGAGGTCCTTCGGAGGGGACGTTAAGTCGTTGGTCCCGATGGTAGGACAGTAACACCCTATCTGGTTCTCTGAACACTATTCGAGAAGAGAAGCGTAAAACGCGGTGTTCATTCACTTCCTGAGCTAAAGGATGGATGATGCGCCGTTTGGGCAGCTCTTCCCTATACTAAAGATCCGAATATACTTGTACAGAAAGGGCGCTATAAAAATAATTACTATTACTATTACACGCAACTCACTTATACTTTCCCATGTCAAGCAGGGATGTGACATTTTCCTGCTTCAAGCAACATCCCTGCCTCAAACGATGATTTGTATATCCAAAATGTAATCTATGTGATATACTGCATAGTCCGTTTAAATCATGTTCCCAACGACATCATACATGATATAAAAACAATTGAATTTTATGGTATTTTGAAGATCGCCAGTGCACCATAACTGGTTATCAAAGGCCGTGGACATTGACTTGGTTGTCGATGTTATGTCTGTCCGCACGTCGTACCTGTGTTCTCGTCCGGGTCGTATTAAGCGTTTCGTGATAGCATTTGTACTGTCATAACCGAATACGCAGGCGACGACCCCGTCATTGTAATTGTGTGTTCAACTCTCTCTCTCTCTCTCTGGTATTTTGAAAACAAATTTCGTAATTTAATCTCACTAATAATCATCATACACTGAAGCACATGCATTTATATTGCCTCGTGCATTGTTTAATGGAGTTTAATCAGTTAATACTAGGAGCAGTTACTATGATCAGAGATTTGTTAATGTCGGCACATCTTGTAGGTTCACATCCATTACTTGCCTGTCCGACCAGTGGCATAGTCAGAAGAGGCAATCATCGATCCAATATTTCAATCTGTCGGTTCAGATTTGTACTTATCGGTACAGATTTGTACTTGTCGGTTCATCTTGTCAATTTTGCTTGCCTGCCCCCCCCCCTCCCCTTAATATGGAAACCCTACGCCACTGAGTACCAGCACTGATAGGGACTTAATCTGCGATTGACTGGCGTCCCTTCTATGGGAAGTCATGTACTCTCATCCGCTTGCGTTATTGAAACTAGGGATAAGCACCGGATCTATGAGCCTGATGGCTCGGATAGATTTAGCAAAAATACCTCAAAATTGTCGGAGAAACATGAATTGTAAGGATGATTAAGTATTCCTTTCCTCAAGGATTCTAGAAAAATGGAAGCTTCAGCACAATTAAAGTACATGGATCAAGTTGTGTCAATTTAGTACATGGCGGCTTGTATTCCCCAGCGCTATGTGACCTATAAAGCATTATTTCAGGGGTCAGACAAGCCATCTCATATGACAGAGAATTTCAAAAGAAACAAAATAGTGAAGAAAGCTTTCAAAACTTTTATAGGTTACGGAGATTTCTAAGTTTAAAGCTTGGTATCATTTGTGTAGGAACAACTGAAATCAGTTGTGATGTCATAGCATCAGATTCCTCAAAATCTTTATGTATTCTATTATATTTTTTCCTGCAATTTTGTGGCTTAAAAACCATGGGATATGTCCAAAATAGTTAAACGGAAGCTACGAAAAGTATTTATAATTTAACACTTGAAAAAAGTTAAAAATTATTTAAGAAAAAAAAAACATTCTTTAAAATACGTCAACAGTTGTTAAGAATGTGAGGATAAAGACGCGAACTTTCCACAGTAGAACAGCAGACTTACTACACCAGTCCTTTCTACACAGATAAGACAGCTTTAAACTTGAATATGTCCTTAACGAAATCAGATTTTTGAACGCTTTCTGTACCATTTTGTTTCTTTTATAGTCTTCTTTTATATAAGATGAGCATGCCTGACCACTGAACTAATTCTTTTAACTTAAAGAATTAGTTCAGTGGTCAAACAAAACCATCATTTACCCCCCCCCCCTTACCCTTTATTCCAACTCAATGTTGATTGTTGTCAATGCGTTCTTTCTAGAGATGACGTTAAAACATAAAGAAATACAATATAGAAAACGGGGAGTGGTAGAGAGTTACAATTCTGGGGAGGATATTAAAGACACATAACACTATAGCATATGTAGTTCGTTCTCATAAGGCTGAATTGTTCCAACAGTTTTGTCCAAGATTGTAGAGTGTTTGACCGATGCTCGCCCCGAATAGCTTCCACATTTCAGCATTTTGTGTTGAATTGAATATAATATTAAATATGAATAATTAGGTAATAATGCCATAATAGAAACAAAACCTAGATCAGATGTTAAAAAACTAATCTAAAGCTTATTGATGGACAATTTCCGCGTTACAGTATAACATGACTATTATTTGACTTACACTAACAAACATAAATCATAGCAATTAGTCAATGATAATATTCCAATTTGAAGTTTAAGATATTTCTTCGAAGCTTAAACGAAATGATGTATAAAAGATGGCATACGAGAAAAGAACGTTAAGCTAGTGTACACAAAGTCAACAAGCTAGTGGGCGAACGTAAAGTGGATGTGTTCTAAGACCCAGTGTAAAGTTAACGTTAATCCTTACCACATGATTTACTAGAAAATACCTTGAGAATATCCAAACTGGAGTCTCAGTCATGTCTGTTCACCTTAATTATTTTAAATAATGGAGTTGGGTTTGAACAATGATTACTCGAGTTAAGCTTTAACATTACATTATCATACTGCAAATTGAAATTTTGTTTGATATTTTTACTTCCACACTTCACACACTTCCACACTTCAGTACTAACTTAGGCCTAGCGTTAGGCCGAAGTTGGCCAACGCAATGCAAAACGTCTAATGCCTAGCCTAGCCTTTCGTGTTGGTGTAGCATACAGCACAAGAAAATGTTAACTGAATGAAATCCACATTAATTGCTTAAAAAACCAAACAGTTGAAACAGTTTTTACTTATTTATACATGTAAGATAAAGAACAACGGCAAGACAATATTTTCCATTTCTCCCCTTCCTGAGCCTACACCTTGTACACTAACATTTATTCCGTTATACTGATAGGATATACATTATCCTATCACGAAATAGATATCAGTGTACAAGGTGTAGGCTTCTGGAAGGGATAAATGGAAGATATTGCCAAGAAAAACATGTGATTTGTTACCAGTGAAATAGATTCGGCAGGTATTCTGCGGATATTTCGCAATGAATGTGATGAACGATGCGGCGTTGGTGGAGTCCTGTATCGATCTTTAGAACATGCTCTCGATATCGCGGTTTTTATTTAGTGATATGCAGGTAACTGGTATTTGAAATAGCAATTGGTATATGAAGGAAATGGATAGTCTGATAGTTGTGACTTTGGAGCTCAATCAAGGAGATAAATAAGAGTTAATTTTGAAAGAAATTTATATTGATGTCTTTTGGCAATAAAAAAACCTTCCCTTTCAAAAAAAAATGTATCCAAAACGATAAAAAGAAAGTTACTCAACAGTCCGCTTCACGCTTCCGATTGGGAGATGTTCCGAAACATGCTCTTCTTCAGCTGGTCTTAGTCCCAGCAGGTCCTTGTGCATTGTGCAATGATATGTAGCTCTTCTTTGTATTTACACATGTTATAACTTACAAATATTATCTTCAACGATTTGTGGATGTAAATATATTATAACTTAAGTTGAACTTTTATATACGCTCGGACCTTGACCAAAATTGTATTATTGTTTCTGACCCATGGACGCATCTCCCGTCAGCTGGATATGTAAGTAACCTTTATTCATTGTGTTACAAGCCTATTAAAGAAACCGCATTAGGTGTTAATTGTTTTATAATGTTTTAACTCTAACATAAACTATAACGGGATCACGTGCCCAGTTTCCTTTTTTGGCTTCATGATACTTTTGAAATGATGTTCCATCAATAGAGTATGTGCACTTACGTCAATCATGCCAATATTGGGCCCCGACATCTACCACATTGCTACTCGCAGCACCCTCATTCAATATGTCGTAAATTATGTAAACCCTGTATCTGCTTAAGCCATTTTCGAAATAAACTGTATAATTGTAAACTGTATGTATGGGGTGTGAGGGCAGTGATGCGTAAATTTTTGGTGGCCTAGAGATGTTTGATTTCCTAACATGTGGAAACACCGAACATCGCTGATGTTAAGGACCGGAAATCTTACATGATCACTGGTCAAGGAACAGTAAACAAACGAAGAGCATTGAGCAAAACACGCTTTGGTTTGCCTCTAAGTGTCGGCATCTTTAATTTCAAATGTAAACATGGTTACAATAAAAAAACATTCATTATTGGTCATTTTTAGTTTGAAAAATGTTAATTTTTGCATTTTCTATATTCTTTTCGACTATTGAAAGTGTCTGTCTGCATTTCACATTGTCAGCGTAATTCGTGTGCAGTGGGCATTGCACATAAATTTACTTCCGTTAACAAAAAGGTACTGAGTACGTATAACGTCACATTCACCTACTTTATTAGAGTATGCAATTATGACGTCACACCCTTAGTGCATTGTACCATTCAATCGTATTGACAATACAGAGTGACAGATACACCCAGTACCCCAAAATATGTATCATTATATGAAACCACTCATTTTGCTGTACGCTCCAACACCGTGTGTTGATGCGATTAACGTTGGTACCATTAGCGTTAATGCCACCACCCTTAAAAGTGTTGCAGAGTGATATAATAAGAACTATGTGTAATAACATATATTTCCCGTTTGAAAATGCAAGGGCCAGCCCATTAACTTATGAAACTCATCAGTGTTGCCAGTTTGGCCGATTACCATCTAAATGAGATTTTGGCCGTTTTGAATATTTTTCTAAACTAACATTTTCCTTTTCTTAATTTCCTTTAAACCCATAAAGACATGCTCACATACATCTATTTGAAGCCTTTGTAATATCAGAGCGTTGGAAGTCCTCATATACAGGCAAATAGCATATGTTGTTTCCATTTGACCTTGTGAAATCTTTTGTGTGAAGCACTGCAGACAAAAATATTATATTTTGCATTGCCTGGTAATTCTTTCAATGATTCATTTAATTCAAAACTGATTGTTCGCCAATTCCTTATGACTATTTGGCCGGTATACTTGCTGCAGCTCTGCCGGGCAACCCTGGAATTCATGAAACTTTTGTATTACTCTTATGGAATTGAACAAATACCGTCTTTTTAAAATCATACTTTAGAACAACGAATATATGTATATATTTATATATATATAATATATATATATATATATATATATATATATATATATATATATATATATATATATATATATAAATATATATATATATATATATATATATATATATATATATATATATATATATATATATATATATATATATATATATATATATATATATATATATATATATATATATATATATAATATATATATATATATATATATATATATATATATACATATATATATATAAATATATAAATATATATATATATATATATATATATATATATATATATATATACATGTATATGTATATATATATATATATATATATATATATATATATATATATATATATATATATATATATATATATATATATACATATATGTATCTATATATATATATATATATATATATATATATATATATATATATATATATATATATATATATATATATATATATATATATATATATATATATATATATATATATGTATATATATATATATATATATATATATATATATATATATATATATATATATATATATATATATATATATATATATATATATATATATATATATATATATATATATATATATATATATATATATATATATATATATATATATTATATATATATATATATATATATATATATATATATATATATATATATATATATATATATATATATATATATATATATATATATATATATATATATATATATATATATTCAAATCATCTGTAGTTGTTATTTAGGATGTATGCACTGGTGGTTCTGATCCTCCGACACGTGGCCATGTATACTTCATCATGAATTTACATATTTAACTTATTCGCGATAATTGTATAGCATCCATCATTTCGGGTGGAAGTATAATTACAAGGAACAATCTGACGATGTTTAATCAACGGAGCCCGCCATAAAGCATTTATCCACAGTGTACCATGTGCTGCATATAGTTTCACTGTATGACCGTAATTTAAGTGGTGTGTAGAAAACAAGAGATGTATATTAGTACGACAACGACTCTACAAAATAACAAGGGATTTAAACAAACCTTCTTTCAATCTCACAACGAAATTCTAGACAAATATATCGACCGGTATTTCACCATTTAGCATTGAACTGAAAAGTAAATACACGTCATGTATAACCCATACGCTTATGGCCGAATTTATCAGATAATTTCCAACAGTTTTTACTAAACAACACAAAGGCGCAAAGAACGGGATCTTGCAAAATTGTATTAATTTTATTTTAATTCTTTGTTATTAATCTAATGACACACTATATCAAGGATAAATGTGAAACGCATAAACAGAGGTTTCTGTTATTATCTAAAAGGCTGAGTTTCTTTTCGTAATTCATTGCCATATTGAATATATATGTTTATTTCTAATATAAGATGAAACTAGCAGAGATATATTATAGCCCTCAGGGGTATTGAAGAGGGACTCCAGCTATAAACAAACTTGCAAAAGCTGCAAAGGTGTCTGAAGATGAATCCCAGGCTTGGCTAAAAAGCAGGCTATGTGGCAAATCTACCTACGTCCACCCGCTGTACACCACGACCTAAGTTTGACATGTCTACACCAAATCAAGTCCATCAAGCCGACCTCTTGTTTTCACCACATGGCAAAGTTGGACGTAAGACTTATAACAATGCGTTACTTGTGGTCGATGTTGCTAGTCGGTATAAAGAGGCTGAGCCTTTAAGTTCGAAGTATTCAACAGAGGTTGCATCTGCATTTACCAACATCTATAATCGTAGTCCACTTGATTGGCCGAAACTTCTTCAGGTGGATCCAGGGAGTGAGTTCATGGGTTCTGTAAGTGACACATTGGAGAAGCATGGTGTTGAGGTGAGACGTGGAATCCCAGACGTTCATCTCGATCAAACATTTGCAGAGCGGTTTAATCGTACACTATCAGAACGGTTGTTCAGACATCATTATGCTCAGGAAATGAAATTGCCTAAGGAGGAGAGATCAAGAGCATGGGTAGAGAGACTACCTGACGTTGTTTTAGCTTTGAACAACGAATTTACACGACTGATTGGGAAGAAGCTTGTTAATGCTCCCAAAACTAAAATGGTGAAACAAAAACCAGCATATCCAGCTAATCGCCCTGTTAGCTTGGAGGAGCAAAAAGTACGTACCGATGTCGTACTGCTTTATTTATACCAACCGATGAGCTGAAAGGAGGTCGACGTCGTGCTACAGACCCTATGTGGTCTGTTAATATTTATCGGATAGGACGATCTGCTACAAAGCCTAGAGATCCTGTCCTATACTATTTTTAAGATGATCCGGCCCGTGGATTTGTCCGTGAAGAGTTGTTGATCGTTCCTCACAGCACCGAGCTCCTACCTAAATGATACAACATGCAATTAGAGGTAAAGTATTACAATGATATAAGATGTCAGTACGTGCACAGAACAAGTGTAAATGGCTGCCGTTAGGTAGGAAAAAGAATCATGTTGAAGATCCGCTATGTATGATCAATGCTGGCTGCATCGAGTAGTGATTAGAAATGGTAAACGTCCAATAGTACCATGCCGCAAGTGTGGGGTTGGTGTTTATTCTCGGACACAAATTTGCCTTGGTTGTGGTGGTAAATGTGTTGTTGAAAAGATGCTGCGCATTGAAAAACAAGCTCGTATAGACTTTCAAATGTGCTTGCCGAAATGATGCTGTTGCGAC
The DNA here is from genome assembly GCA_020152595.1 of Chiridota heheva. Classification (NCBI taxonomy): domain Eukaryota; kingdom Metazoa; phylum Echinodermata; class Holothuroidea; order Apodida; family Chiridotidae; genus Chiridota; species Chiridota heheva. The sequence continues at coordinate 11,226 of JAIGNY010003794.1, forward strand.
ACCGGTATGATATGTCATAGTGTACCATATGGTGTGACGTCCTATTAGAGATATAACATATTATAGTATATAGATATGGTGCGACAACCTATTCGAGACATAACATACCATAGTATACAAATTCGTGTGTAACTCTGATACGACAGCCTATTAGGGATAGGATATAACATAGTATACAAATCTGGAGCGTAACTCCGATACGATAACCACTTAGAGAAAAAACATTCTATAGTATACAAATCCGATACGATAACCAATTACAGATAAGATATAACATATCATACAAATCTGGTGCGTAACTCTGATACGATAACCAGTTAGAGAAATAACATTCCATATTATAGCAGCATGGGATGAATAACTTAAATAGAACTGTACTTAGAAGAGAGAGAGTCGAGGCGTTGGGAAACCTGTGGTTCAAAACAATATTCTACTTAATGACCCATCAGGCAAAACAAGGAATCATATTAAAAAGAACTACATAAATGCCATCATCGCTCATAGGTATATGCCAGCCCGCCAGACCGGTTCCTGCACCGATTCCTTCACCGAGAGCACCGTGACCTGTGTCTGCTCCGAGACATGTGCCTGCTCCGAGACCTGTGCCTGCTCCGAGATCACCGAGACTTGTGCCTGCACCGAGACATGTGCCTGCTCCAAGGTTCAGACGGGGCTCTGAGACAATTGGCAATTACCTTTGCAGTTGGCAGATGAATATCGTAGATGGGCAAGATTGGGAGCTGAACCACGAGCCCTATTGGATGATGCTCGCCCCGCAATACACCGGAAGGTAGCAGAAGAGGTTGGAGCCCTTCGCGGATTAAAATTCCAGTTAGCACTCAGAGTGGGGCTGAAGAAGGATAATGGTGATGGAGAAACAGAATTCACAAACCCAGTATTTTGCAGCCGTCAGATGGATTTCCTGCAAAAGGGTGAAATTGATGCAGCGCTCAACGATGCCTTCCCACGCATGATAGAATCTCTTAAGCAATGGACTCGTAGAGGGTCAGGATGGGCGGTGGATAGAGTGGAGGACCTCTGGATGAATATTTCCCGGTACCAACCACTACGAGTTTGGTCCTATATCTAATTGCCGAAAGAACTTAAAGCTAAAATGACTATCATCAATGTAAAAAACCGTAATCATAACTGTCTTCGCTGGGCTCTCCAATCTGCTCTGTTTCCAGCCAAGTATATTCCAGACAGATGCAGCCCGCATCTCTCAAAGGACGGCTTAAACTTTGAAGGAATAGATGCCCCAGCTCCACCCTCCCAGATCGGGAAGGTCGAAAAACAAAACAACCTGGCTATTAACGTCTTCGGTTGGGATAAAGTGGTGATCGTTCACAGACTCAGCAAACAATACAAGAACATCCCCAGGATGAACCTTCTATTGATTGAGAAGGCATGTAAGTTCCACTACACGTGGGTCAAAAGCCTTAGCCGCCTGCTCTTTGATCAAAGCACCCATCGAGAGCGGAAGTACTTCTTTGCGAGGTGTCTACATGGCTACTCCAGGTAAGACCTGCTCGAGGCGCATAGACCTGATTTTATGGGAATTGGTCAAACAGCTATATGTATTGACATGCCGAAAAAAAGCGAAGACAAGCTGTCCTTTCAGAACCATCAAAAGCAGCTTCCAGCGCCCTACGTAATCTACGCAAATTTTGAGGCACTCACTGTAAGATAGATGGCGCTGGATCCAACCCCACACAATCCAATACATAAAGGATTCAACAGCACAAAGCGTGTGGCTATGGGTATGTTGTGGTTAGGTGTGATGGTCGCACATAACCTCCCGTAGTAAGTCGAGGAGAAAATGCAGCTGAGAAGTTCCTTGAGGATTTGCAGCAGGAATACATTAAGAACAAAGCAGTCCTGGCAAACTCTCGACCTATGATAATTACCAGAGAGGATTGGCGCGCACACCGGGCAGCACAGGATTGTCAAATGTGTAAAAAACCTCTACATGGTGACTCTCTTCGCAACCACTGCCATATCACGGGTAAGTACAGAGGTGCTGCGCACAATGCCTGCAACCCGAAGTTGCGTCGGAGCCCCACATTCACAATCTCAATTGTGGTCCTTAATCTCGAGGCTATGACTCTCATTTGATCATGCAAGCCATCAGTAAAGTGGAAGGAGAGATGACCTGCATCCCTATTAACATGGAAAAATATATATCCTTCTCCCTAGGTCACTTGAGGTTCATCGATAGCGCACAATTCCTGCTTGCGTTATTGCATAAGCTAGTTGCGGCCAACGACTTTGTTGACTTCCGTATCACAACTGAATATGAACCAAATGTTAAAAAGAAACAATTGTTATTGCGTAAGGGGATTTGTTCATAGGAGTACATGCATTCTTGGGAACAGCTTGGGGAGTGCTTACCTCTACAAGATGCCTTCTATAGTAAGCTTATGGAGGAACCTATCTCCAATGAGGATTATCAACATGCGCAGGAGGTTTGGTGGTATTCGAATGTGATACTATGGGATATTATTACGACCTATACCTGCAGACTGATGTGCTTCTACTAGCTGATGTCTTCAAGATATCGGAAGACTTGCTTGCGACAGTCGGGTCTGGATCCAGCACATTCTTATACAAGCCCTGGATTATCTTTGGATGCACTCTTGAAATATACAGGCGTAGAATTGGAACTGTTAACCGACTATGACATGCACCTCTTCTTCGAGAAAGGTATGAGATGTGGTATTTCCATGGTATCCAAGCGCTATGCTAAAGCAAACCGCCCCTATGTCTCAGGCTATGACGATTCCAAGCCTAACAATCATATTCTCTACCTGGATGCAGATAACCTGTATGGTGGGGCGATGAGTCAAGCACTACCCACGGGTGGATTCGAATGGGTGGATGAAGTGCCCTCGATGGATACACTTTCACCCGATGCAGAAAAGGGTTACATACTTGAGGTGGATCTTGAGTATCCTCAAAAGCTACACGACCTCCACAATGCGTACTTACTTGCTCCGGAACGTATACAGGTTCTGAAGAAGTGGCTGTCAGATTATCAGAAAGGGCTTCTAAACTTGTCAACTGATGTTGAAAAGCTGGTTCCCAATCTCTGCAATAAAAGCGCTATGTTGTGCACCACCGGAATTGACAACTCTACCTCTCTCTAGGTGTGAAGCTAACAAAAACACATTGTTCAATTCAGTCAATCAAAGCAAGTGGATGGAACCCTACATCAGAATGAATACAGAACTTCGCAAGATGGCCAAGACCAATTTGAGAAGGACCTCTACAAACTGAAGAACAAAGCGTCTTTGTTAAGACTATGGAAAATCTGCGTAAGCGTGTAGATGTCAAACTCGTGAGAGCCTCTAAAGATGACAAGCTCCGCCGGTGGATAGCCGGCACCTCGTTTGCAAGGCATGTGGTATTTGATAATGATCTAGCCGCCCTGCACACACAGGCGCTGGCTGATGCTCAACCGACCAGTCTACGTTGGGATGTGTGTCCTAGACCTGAATAAACATCTGATGTACGACTTTTATTACAACAATCTGAAGGAGCAATATGGAAGCGGTGCAATCATCTCTATACCGATACGGAAAGTCTTCTGCTTGAAATCCAAACCGAAGATGCGTATGCTGATATGAGTTCTGAGTCACACCTCTATGCCACGAGTGATTATCCGAAAGCCTACCCCCTCTACAATACCACAAACAAAAAAGTGCTTGGCAAAATGTAAGACGAATGTTCTGGGGTACCCATTAGCAAGTTCATAGGACTTCGACCTAAAATATATTTTATCCTGAAGGAAGATGGAAGCGAGATCCGAAAAGCAAAAGGTGTTAAAAAGTATGTTGTGAGAACAAAAATACTACGTCAGCAGTACAAAGAAGCGTCGTATAACAGCAAGACATTTCGTCATGAAAAGACCACATTACATACAGCATGCGAATGAATATAATTTCCTTGTCACCTCTTGATACCAAGCGCTGGATTGTGAGTGGATCACCCACCACTATGGCCTTTGACAAATAATTTAAAAATAAATTTAAAATGAATTATATTTCTAAAATGATTATACAAAAAAATAATAATAATAAATTTAAAAAAATGTATTTTTTGTCATAAATTTACAATAGTAGTGAGTAAATAGTGTATTAGAAGCCCAGTCCACCAAGTAAAAAAAAAAAAAAAAAAAACTATTGCAAAAATGGCCCAGAACCAGGAGTGTGCCAATTAGTGGTGAAAGAAAAACGACGCAGAAACGACCGCAAAAGTGCACCAGAGTCCTCTTTTTGTGTATACTACTGCTCCATACCCCTATCCTTATCTAATTCACCCACCCCTCCTCCTATCTGCCATCGACTACTATCTTACATTACTATTAATTAAAAGGGTTATTAGAATAAGGATATTCGCAGACGTATTCCGTAATTTGGTGCACTTATGATCATTTCTTTCACCAGGACGAACAAGGTTTGTTTCGAGGAAACGCTCCTTCTTGGTATTTTCAATTGGTTCACCAGCATTCCAGCTGGTGCATTCCCACGTTGAGTTTGGATCAAACCAGGTAAACTCTTCTGATCCTGTAAGCAGTATATAAAACTCATGATAGTATATTCAGTAGTGATCTACGTCACAAGAGCACCTGAACAGGTGGGGCAGACGCGGCATACGCCCCACCAATAATTTGGTTCATCTTAGTTTTTTTTAGCTTCCTTTGTTATGATTCCGTTATAAATTACAGATTTATTTTTATGCATTAGATACCGTGATTGCATTATATACAAGACCGTTTTGACCAGCAAGGTTACAATATGGAGCTCTAAACAATATGGTAATAAATGCAGAAAATGGTAAAAAATCCGAAGCTGAAACTAGAAAAAGTTTGTGACTTCTTTCAAGGGGATCTGGCTTAATTCCAATTCAAAAACTCGCTGTTGTCTCAGGAGTCAAATTTTACCGATTTTGGAGAAAATATCAAACTGAAAGATATGAAATGGTATCATCAATGGCTTATTGGACTTCACACACTGTATATTTACTGTATATGTAAAAGTGGTAATTGCAATGAAATCATAACTTGTAAATAAAGTAACGAATGCAGTCAGCAAACGCTCGTGTTCAGTATTCAGGGGCAGATACAAAATTGGACAAGGAGTGGAATGACCTGGACAAGAGTATATTATTGTATGATATTCAATGTTCATAAAGACAAATTAAACAAAACGGATATATTTAAAAGTTGGCAATTAAGTCAAGAATGTCAACATTTGGTAGATTCAGTGAAAACGACATCTATTTCAAATTGGTTTGAACCTCATGTCTTCCAATACATTATTGAGTTACTAGATTAAAAAAGTATTAGTTCAGTGGTCGTGCATGTCCATGTTGTTCAAAAGCAAACTTCACAGGAAACAAAATGGTGCAGAAAGCGTTCAAGCATCTTATTCTATTAAGGAGATACTCAAGTTTAAAATTCTTTCTTATCTGTGTAGAAATGAATGACACAGTAAGTCTACTATGAAAATTTGGCGTAGTATGCTTATATTCTTAACAATTGTTAATGTATTTTAAAGAAAGTTTATTTAATTTTTTTACTATTTAAATTATTTTCCTCGATTTTTCAAATTTCAGGTGGTATATTATCAATACACTTGCTACTGTAGCTCCAGTTATACAATTTTTTGACATATTCCATGATTTTAAGCCATAAAATTGCAGGACAAAATATGATATAATACATAAAAGCGTTCAGGAATCTGAGATTATGACATCACAACTAGCCTAATTTCAGTCGTTCTACATCAATTATTCCAAACTTTAGACTTAGATATCTCCTTAACGGTGTAAGATTTTTGAATGTTTTCTTCACTATTTTATAGAAGTCCTCATTCGTATAAGATAGACTTGCTTGACCACTGAACTAATCCTTTTAGTCACAATTATAATTCAGTAAAATTTATCTTAAAGACTTCAGCATATGGGATATGGAACATTTTATTCTAAACAATTGTTAGTCTATGACAATATATTATACGAAGCAATGGTTTTCTTTAACAAATAACAAATGCCCAATATTAATCAAGAATTATGATTGCATTTTCTGGCACACATAAAACAAAACCTCCTTGGGGACAGTACCCCAACCCCTGTCGTTTGGCCAAGCCATTTCAAAACTCCTTCCAGCGTCCGACCCCACATCCTTCTCTTTCACCCGTCGGTTGTAGAAGCCGGGCCTGGGCTACTTGCAACGCTACATGATAAAAAGCTATATGCTTGCCAACAGGTAAAACCTTAAGGTTCTTTTGACAACATACATACTTATCAAATTTACCAATCGCGTTTTCTCTGTAAAACAAATATCCGTTTTATTATTTGCTGGTGATGTAAGCAATGCCATTTTTGGAATGACTTTCTTTCAGAGAATCTTAATCAATAGCTGGAATTTTCGGGGTATCACACCCTCTGGTAATTATATAATACGAGGTAATACACATTAACAAAAACAGAACGGATTGATAATAACTTTGATATGGTTGATTGTGTGTATGAATCAGTTTCGGGTTGCCAATATCTAAATATGTCATATGATACATAACTGCTTCTGTAAAGTTATAAAAAGCCTAATAATGCTGTGAAGGTTTAGAAGTTTCAAGGACTTTGTTCCTTTACCTTACTTCTGCTTCTTTGATGCTAGGCAATGTTATCAAACAATGCAAACTGACAAAGGGGCTCCGATGACTTATAAACTGGTTGAAAATTTGTTTACAATCAGTTGCATCATTTGTTTTGATTTAATTGCAGCTCATTACTAAAATATGTAATCTGCTCATTTAATTTCATGATGATGATGAGGATGACGACGACAACGACAAGGAGGAGGAGGAGGAAGAGAAGGAGGAGGAGGAGAAGGAAGAGAGGAGGAGGAGGAGGAGGAGGAGGAGGAGGAGGAGGAGGAGGAGGAAGAGGAGGAGAAGGAGGAGGAGGAGGAAGAGGAAGAAGAGGAGGAGGAGGGGGAGGAGGAGGAAGAGGAGGAGAAGGAGGAGGAGGAAGAGGAAGAAGAGGAGGAGGGGAGGAGGAGGAGGAGGAAGAAGAGGAGGAGGGGGAGGAGGAGGAGGATTTGGTTTAGTTGAAAGTGTATCGTTCTAACCTGCAGCTCTGAATCCCCTAATCCAAGCTCGGTCGTGTAATGCTACATTTGCAACAAACTGGTTCTCCTCCTCACTTGTGATATCGGTTAAATCTCCACCAAAAATCGATTGACACGTACTTCGAGCGTCAGAGTTTGACGCAGGTATATGAACAATATAATAACAAGAGCCATGAAAGCGATCTGAAACAAGAGAGATTATATAGATTAAGTATTCTGTGCTTAAAACAGGTGAGTAGGCAGGGTTGGTTTTACTTGCTATGAACATCTTCTCTTAACATAAAGGGAAAAAAGGTCTCTGAGACTTATTAAGCAAGAATTTCACGTAAAAATGGCTCAAACTTAACATTCACTGTTTGGAATAAGTCTGACATGGCCTACTCTCCTTATATCTATCAATATCTTTTGTGTATTCAATACTATCCTGGGTTAAGATTGCTCGTGAAGTCCGACTAAATAAATTTTCAATCGTTTCTTCTCTCAAATTCTGTTATCTATGGAACAGTTGATGGAAAACGGACAACACCAGTCTGGCCATTTGACTGAAAACAAATTCTGAAATAAGTTTGAATTATTTTGCCAAAATAACAGTCCATTACACTGACGAGAGTATATCTAGTCCATTCAAGCATATGATCTGGATATTTTTTCTTGATGTAATCTAGGAAATCGTAGGATCTCGTCGCCCCCATTTAAATGAAATCGCTGGACACTTTATTTCATCTACAAGAAGGCAGTGGTTATCACTAACACTTGTGGCTATTTGTCATTCACTCTGTTATTAGTTTATTCATTCATACAGGTGCAACAAAACATATTGCATCATCCGTATGTCTAATAACACGCAGCCAATAATAATTAAGCTTTAGAGACGACTGAAATCTGAAAGATCTTCTCCTAAGTGCACCTAATGCAAGAATATTAAGACAGTTAAAAAGAAGACCAAGCAAATTTGTATGGAAATTATTGTAAACACTTATGATGCTTGCATGTGGATTATCACCCCAGAGCTCCGCCCCATGAATTAAGATTAATTTTGTGTAACAAATTTGGAGCATTCTACTAACTGGCAAATCCAGTGTTTTAGCTATCATTTTCTTTGAAAGAATAGGCACTCTCAGAAAGTATTACGAGATCATCCGCATACAAGAGACGACATATATTTGTATAATTATTCTTGATACCAGTACTCTCTGAACAATTAAGGCAATATTCAATATCATTAAGAACAAAAGTAAATCAATAACGTGAACAGGTCAAACCTTTGTCCACAAACTTGAAATGATAATAATTTGAAGGTTTAATTTTTGGTCAATGATTTTTTTAAATATGAAGACGTCAACTCTTAAATCGTGCTTCATGTAATGGATTAAGGCGTAATTATTTGTTGATTGTCAGTTCGTTTTCATTTATCCTTTTCAGGCGTAATCTTTTAAAGAGGTAATGTCACATTGGTTTATCCTTTTTATTACATTTTTTGTATTATGGGTAGGACAGTCGTCAAATTATGTAAAATTGGTATTATATTACCGAGGTTTTAGGTAAATGCACTTTTTTTTTAATCGCAATATTTCAAGCAGCCATTGATGAATTTGAAGTCTCATTCAGCTTATTTTCTTCTGGGAAAATTTTCAAAAGCATTTTATTAAAGTGGATTTTCAAACTACTGGCGAAGAACAGAACGTGTCACCAGCGCAGTGGAAATTAGGCATTGGGAACGTACAACCACGCCACATGTTCGACATACTGACTCGCCAATTCATTCGTAATAGCCACCACACAATCTCCTGGTATTACGTATACCGGTATATGCAAATCGCCTATACTTTCCTATGTCAACCAGGGATGTGGAATTTCCCTGCTTCAAGCAACATTAAACGATGATTTGTGTACCATTAAGTGACGATGGATGATTAAATCCCAATTTCAACTGTTAATGAACCTAATTTCCTTTGTATTGCAGTCTGGTTCCTTTTGAATAAGGATAAGTATTTACCCGTGCTTCTTAACAAGCATGGGTGAAATTTCGTCTCTTCTGACAACCCAATATTTGCAGCCATCACGACAGACAAGGAGGACCCGCTAAATTCCTTTGCAACATCATGTTATCGCATTATGTCCAACATAAAATAGTTGAGCATGTTCCCAACGATATCATACATGATATAAATACAATTGAATTTTAAAGTATTTTTAAGACAAATTTGGGGATTTAATTTTACTAATAACTACCATACACGGAAGCACATTGCCCCGTTCATTGTTTAATGGAATTTAATCATTTATTACTAGGCGCAGTTACTAAGATCAGTGGCGTAGCCAAGAAAGGTGGGAGGAGGGGGAGGGGGGGCGTTCGTCTGCCTCCACTATTTCAATCTGTTGACTGAGATTTGTACATTCACTTCCATTACTTGCCTGCCCAACCAGTGGTGTAGTCAGAGGGGCCGATCACCCCAACAATATTCCATGCCAATATTGTGCCCTGACATGTACGACATTGCTACTCGCGCATTCCATTTCATCTTAAACAAAACTCGTTGAAACACTGTGAAAATACGTGATAATCGTCATGAACCTACTTTTCTGTTGTAAATTATGCAACATTTAGAAATCATAAATGCTAGAATTGTTTTTCTATTGCTTATTCAATTCCAATTCTTTCAGTTAAAATTAATAATTAGTAATATGGGTTTGGCCCATATGGGCATGATGGGTGGTCGAATAAAAGTTGGGCAAGTCCATGTGGGCAGCATATGAATCGGCCCATGTGGGAATCATATGGGAAATACCTGCGCATGCCTGGGCAGTAAAAGGGAAACACCGCGATGGGAGGAGAGCATTTTCAAGTAGATAAAGTGTCGATGTTTGGTTTTTGAAAGAAACTATATCATCTTATTTGATGTATCTGCAAGCGCCTTGCTCTCGTTTCCCTTTCAATTTGGTGATTAATGATCTGAACAGAGATACAGCTTAAAAGATTTTGTGTTTTAATAAACAAATGAGGTGGGTATGTCTTATTTCGGGATTACAATGAACCAATTCTGATGTATGGGTAATAAAAAATGAATATAATTTTCAGGAGTGGTTTGACTTTAATTTACTTCTCTCACGTGTTGTGTATTTGTGTTTGAGTTACTCTTTAGGCTTAATCCTTTGGGATCAGTTGATTCATGTATGCCATATATGAAACAATTGACCATAAGTGGTGGACATACACCCTATCTGGATTCCATGTGTTGCTCATATGAAATGGCCCCCAAAATAGCACGCCCATCTGAATCCCACAGTCAGCCCATAGGCATATGCTATCCATATGGGCATGCCACATAATGCCCACCTAGGGTCCAGATGTTACCCACATTGGAATCTGGATTGGCATATATGGTTTCAATGTGGTTCTTGGTTGCAGATCCTAAGGGACCCATATTTTTGACCTACGCATATGGACATGCTACCTGGGTTAGTGCTGTGTACATCACGATGCGCGCGCGCTGTAAATGAAGGGATTCCAGTTTTTGATTTGTAAATCGAAAGTGATGTGTCACACAAACCCGTTTAGATTAAGGCGAAAAGGTTTACAAATGAAATAAAACACACTACTCAAACTTTATGTTAACCCATCACAACAATTTATTGTCCCTTAACCAAGTTAAAAATACAAATTATAATAAACCGAATACACATGTCCGAGCGGCAAATTGAAGTTCATATTCGAAGGATATAGAAATATTTGAAGTGCAAGATCAGAGTTATTTATCAAAACACACCTCAACCATAATCAGAATCAGTAATTATTTTCCTGTGTCACTTCGCAATTTCCACACTGCAAATCAGAGCACGTTTTCTGAGGAAGAATCAAGCTCCCACTGACTAGAAAATTGATTCATTCCCTGTCTTTTGTCTGAAATTGTACCCGCCATGGAAACCCGACCCTGTGGAGGAAGAGTTGCAACAAATACCAGCTATGAGTTGCTTGCTCTTGGAAAAACCTTCTTCTTTGGTGACATCTAACAATAAAATACACTGTCTCTTAATACACAATGGTTAGATCTTCCTGGGTACTCGACGCGTAGCAGTTTGCTGGTTGTTCTAAGCAGAAAAAATGATAGACTACAAGCTGGCTGGTATTTTTTTTTCTTTCTTCTTCTTCTTCTTCTTCTTCTTCTTCTTCTTCTTCTTCTTCTTCTTCTTCTTCTTCTTCTTCTTCTTCTTCTTCTTCTTCTTCTTCTTCTTCTTCTTCTTCTTCTTCTTCTTCTTCTTCTTCTTCTTCTTCTTCTTCTTCTTCTTCTTCTTCTTCTTCTTCTTCTTCTTCTTCTTCTTCTTCTTCTTCTTCTTCTTCTTCTTCTTCTTCTTCTTCTTCTTCTTCTTCTTCTTCTTCTTCTTCTTCTTCTTCTTCTTCTTCTTCTTCTTCTTCTTCTTCTTCTTCTTCTTCTTCTTCTTCTTCTTCTTCTTCTTCTTCTTCTTCTTCTTCTTCTTCTTCTTCTTCTTCTTCTTCTTCTTCTTCTTCTTCTTCTTCTTCTTCTTCTTCTTCTTCTTCTTCTTCTTCTTCTTCTTCTTCTTCTTCTTCTTCTTCTTCTTCTTCTTCTTCTTCTTCTTCTTCTTCTTCTTCTTCTTCTTCTTCTTCTTCTTCTTCTTCTTCTTCTTCTTCTTCTTCTTCTTCTTCTTCTTCTTCTTCTTCTTCTTCTTCTTCTTCTTCTTCTTCTTCTTCTTCTTCTTCTTCTTCTTCTTCTTCTTCTTCTTCTTCTTCTTCTTCTTCTTCTTCTTCTTCTTCTTCTTCTTCTTCTTCTTCTTCTTCTTCTTCTTCTTCTTCTTCTTCTTCTTCTTCTTCTTCTTCTTCTTCTTCTTCTTCTTCTTCTTCTTCTTCTTCTTCTTCTTCTTCTTCTTCTTCTTCTTCTTCTTCTTCTTCTTCTTCTTCTTCTTCTTCTTCTTCTTCTTCTTCTTCTTCTTCTTCTTCTTCTTCTTCTTCTTCTTCTTCTTCTTCTTCTTCTTCTTCTTCTTCTTCTTCTTCTTCTTCTTCTTCTTCTTCTTCTTCGTTCTTCTTCTTCTTCTTCTTCTTCTTCTTCTTCTTCTTCTTCTTCTTCTTCTTCTTCTTCTTCTTCTTCTTCTTCTTCTTCTTCTTCTTCTTCTTCTTCTTCTTCTTCTTCTTCTTCTTCTTCTTCTTCTTCTTCTTCTTCTTCTTCTTCTTCTTCTTCTTCTTCTTCTTCTTCTTCTTCTTCTTCTTCTTCTTCTTCTTCTTCTTCTTCTTCTTCTTCTTCTTCTTCTTCTTCTTCTTCTTCTTCTTCTTCTTCTTCTTCTTCTTCTTCTTCTTCTTCTTCTTCTTCTTCTTCTTCTTCTTCTTCTTCTTCTTCTTCTTCTTCTTCTTCTTCTTCTTCTTCTTCTTCTTCTTCTTCTTCTTCTTCTTTCTTCTTCTTCTTCTTCTTCTTCTTCTTCTTCTTCTTCTTCTTCTTCTTCTTCTTCTTCTTCTTCTTCTTCTTCTTCTTCTTCTTCTTCTTCTTCTTCTTCTTCTTCTTCTTCTTCTTCTTCTTCTTCTTCTTCTTCTTCTTCTTCTTCTTCTTCTTCTTCTTCTTCTTCTTCTTCTTCTTCTTCTTCTTCTTCTTCTTCTTCTTCTTCTTCTTCTTCTTCTTCTTCTTCTTCTTCTTCTTCTTCTTCTTCTTCTTCTTCTTTCTTCTTCTTCTTCTTCTTCTTTCTTCTTCTTCTTCTTCTTCTTCTTCTTCTTCTTCTTCTTCTTCTTCTTCTTCTTCTTCTTCTTCTTCTTCTTCTTCTTCTTCTTCTTCTTCTTCTTCTTCTTCTTCTTCTTCTTCTTCTTCTTCTTCTTCTTCTTCTTCTTCTTCTTCTTCTTCTTCTTCTTCTTCTTCTTCTTCTTCTTCTTCTTCTTCTTCTTCTTCTTCTTCTTCTTCTTCTTCTTCTTCTTCTTCTTCTTTTTTCTTCTTCTTCTTCTTCTTCTTCTTCTTCTTCTTCTTCTTCTTCTTCTTCTTCTTCTTCTTCTTCTTCTTCTTCTTCTTCTTCTTCTTCTTCTTCTTCTTCTTCTTCTTCTTCTTCTTCTTCTTCTTCTTCTTCTTCTTCTTCTTCTTCTTCTTCTTCTTCTTCTTCTTCTTCTTCTTCTTCTTCTTCTTCTTCTTCTTCTTCTTCTTCTTCTTCTTCTTCTTCTTCTTCTTCTTCTTCTTCTTCTTCTTCTTCTTCTTCTTCTTCTTCTTCTTCCTCCTCTTTTTCTTCTTCTTCTTTTCCTTCTTGTTCTTCTTGTTCTTCTCCTCCTCCTTCTTCTTCTTCTTCTTCTTCTTCTATATAATTAGCACGTGACAGATGTTGCACTAGTGCTTTTTAACAGGGTGGTAAGGACGAACAATTGATTATTTTCACCTGAACATCTTTCTTCTTGTTGCCTATTATTTTGATGAAAGACTGGTACCTGGCCTCATTGATGTTACTTAATTGCTTCACGTCATACATTCTGCACACATAAGCGGTAATCGCAGGTTTATCTATGGCATCATAACACATTGACTTAAATGTTAAACTGTGATTTTATGTCTTTCTCCAAATAACTGAATGGTGCTGACTTGTTTTTTCTGTAGAATGCAGAGTTAAAGTCACACCCAGTGACTGAATGAAAACTGGTAAGTGCTTCAGTCAACCCTGTTTGCTTCCTTTCCAGCTCTCGAGAAATGTCGGTAAAATTGATTAGCCCTCTGTTGTTTGCTGAACCAAAGTCCATTACAATCTTTGATGTTTTTGGCATTTGTGAGGCAAGCGCTACCAGAATAACGAGTACATCAGTATCAGACGACCAAACCACTACCTTTCTGTCTATTCTGTAAGTATGGAATGCCACCAGTGTGTCAGCCTCTTTATGCTTTCTCTGAAACTCTGCTGGTTCTTCAACTATCAGCATGCCCATTGAGTTTACATTCAGTTTGAGACACTTGTTATCATGGGAAACATAGACAGTCTTGCTACCAATAATCGGAGCATAATACTCTTCGTAGATCTCCTTCAACAGGAATTGAGCAAGTCTTTCCTTGAATGCACCATTGTTCAGCAAGTGGATGCCATTTCTCTTGCTGCTGTTGTTCCGCCCATGTTATAAATGTGTGGAATTTTCACTGCCAGAACACACTTTTACCATAATTTCTTTAACCATTTTGCCATAGGTTGATTTATTATGACGGGGCAAAACTTCATGGAGAACAAGTATATCATCAAAAAGAGTGGCATCGATCTTGGAACCTAACAGCCTAAAGCATTATCCTGGTTTGATTTTAGTCGCTTGAATTCTAGGAGCTTTTTTTTTTTTTTTGGAGTGCCATCAGCATGTGCGAGAGCAATTTGAATCTCAGAGATTGAAAAAAAAAAGTACATCGTGTAAACAGTTCAGAAGCGTGCCTATTAATAGGAAAATGCATAATACACGAGAATATTGAAGTCATGTAGCCACATTGTTCAGATGTTACAATAAAATGGCAAAGTTTGTCATTGATATGCTTTAAATATTACAAATTATTGGTTTAAAAATATTTGAATTGTCAAAGTGGCTGTTTCGCGCCTAAAATCCTAGCTCTATTGTCTATTATTTCTAATATTTTGAACACGGCGTGGTAAACATATCAAATGGGAGTGGAAAAAGTTTTAGCCATGACAGTAATGAAGATATTTGTATAAGTTATAAGTTTCCCTTAGCAAAGATATTTTTCCCAGACGTTTTTCAATTAAAAAAAAAAGGTAACCTTGCATAAGGCTTTAACGTTAGGATAGCAAAGTATCATGGAAAATATCACAAAATGGCGGCTTCCATGTAGCAAAATGTTCCCATTAATAGAAACATTTATGTTCCCATTAATAGGCATGCTGCCAGACTGGTAAAATGATAATAGACTTCAATAACAGATAGCCTAATGCATCACGGGGACCTTCAACTACTGCTACAGCCTTATTTTCTCTCAAAGGTTTTCTCTTCATATTTGCTACAGCAAAGTTCTGAACCTTGACGCACTTGTCAGTCACCTGAAATCGGTTTCATTTTGACGCACTCTTTATGGAGCTCCTACCGCATTGCTGCTCCTCTGCGCAGTGTTCCCAGAAGGTAAGTACTAGTCGTTGGAGTAGCAGCCTTTCCAGTGGCAATATTCACTGATGTGGTTGGTGCTTCAATTGCGATTGGATCACGTGTAGAGCGAAGCACTTTGAGGAACGATTCTGCATCATTATTGTCAAGCCGAATACTACATTTGCGTACCTGGTTAGATAAGGTTTCACCAAATTGGATGCCACTCATCTCTTTCATTTCAGTCACTGCCATACTTTGTTGAGTCAGTGTAACACACCAACGACGGAACGCGCTTTCAAAAGTAGCGAAATGGGTTATTCCAGTTGCAGAAGATACCATGACTTGTCCTTCTCCTTAAAAATTTGTTGCAGCAACTCGTAGCCAAAAACTTAATGTAGCAAATAATGCAATTACCTATTTTGATTAAAATAACCACTCAACAACGCAATACGCTCTTCATCCATTGCTAATTTGATACTCAACACCAACTTCCACAATAACCCAGGACCAAATGGAAAACTCGTACAATGGAGGCCTTGATATGGGAAATTTGATCCTTATTGCTTGTGGTCTTCAGAATAAAGAAAATAATGAGAAAAAGTTTGACCCGACCTGCTTATATATCAGGTCGGATCTGGCTGTTTGAAATTTTAAGGACTGAAGGAGTGTGACAACTAATAACCGCGTCTCTGTTGACTGTCTGCTTTAGTGTTAGATCGATTGGACTCCTGGAATATGGCTTCTTTGTTCTTCTTGTTGAAAATGCACAAGCTTTTAGGATGTCAATTACTTCCCTGTTTAAGCAATTCAACCTTTCCAAAAAATATGAGCCCCAGCGAGTGTAATTTGCCCGGTACATAAACCAGAGATGGCAGGACTTTGATATACAGCACGATGGAATTCACGATACAAACGATTGATAAGATACATATAAATTGCCCAAAATGCTGCAGTTTGACCCAGCTCACCCCTGATGGTGCGATGGAAAAATTCTTCATAGTCATTAAGTAGCCTTTGGAATTCTTCAGTATCAGCAACATTGCTCTGAGCCTCAGTGTCTCCTTTTGGTATGTCCTTGATATGGTGTACCACGTCATTGTCTTCCTTGCTGCATCCAGTGCTTAGAAAGCGTTCGAACAGTGCTTATCAAGTGCACTGGCAGTTACCTGGTATATCCTTATGTAAATGATGTATAGTTTTCCTTTAATGATCCCTTTACAAGACCATCAGATTCTGTTAGCAGATATTGTAGGCCTGAATCTTTAATGTAGTTTCCAACAGCTCCAAAAAAGGCCATTTCAACATGGAAATGACTAAGCAAAATATTCAATGTGTCAAAAATTGATGACATCAAGCTGAGGCTTTGAATGGGATATGCCTGTAATGCTACTGCAAGGTCATATGTGACAGGTAGGTATGGTATTTTTGTTTCGTCTGCAACTTTCAGAGAGCGTAACATGGTCTCTTGTACAACCTTATTCCAAGTGGGTGCAATTGGACACAGGATCCAGATAGGCGGCGATGACGGTGGTAGGTAGTGGATCTTTTACAAACTGGAGTAAAACCCATAAAATAATGGAAGTTGTTCATTGCATAATTTGATCAACCACACAAAGTCAAGGTCTTTTTTGCTCTTAAAAGAACCTGCCGATCCTGTTCAGTTTTTTTAAATTTAAATTTGGCTAATTTGAGATTCATGTGAAATGGTGATATTACCTATTCCGCCCCATGGCTGTCATTGACAATTTTGTGTTTCCCGGGAATAATGATCGAGTTACTAGGGACATAGTCCCTTTAATGCCACTGTCTCGGCCCCGGTACAGGATACACTTGCTGTCATTGGTATTTAGGTGACCTACAAAGTCTAATAGTTCCAATAGAAGAAGATTCACCAATGTATCTTTTCGGCTAAATAAACGAGTTGAGGGAGCGGGCCCTTTAAGGATAATGCCTGGGCCCCAGCCCAGATAAAGTTGCTGTCTTTGGTATTTATGTTACCTCCAAGGTAGAATGGTTCCAATAGAAGAAGATTCATCCTTCAAGCATTTGTCTCTGCTAATAAACTTCTGGTTTCCAAAAGCATACATTCAAAGCAGTTACATTACGCTACCAAACTTAACAATGCCGACAACAAAACTGTCTTTCAGATTGCGAACTCCCTTTTAAACAACCAAATCAAATTCCTTCCCAATCACATCGAGCCTCATAAATTGAGTGACTGCTTTGTTGATTTCTTTTTGGACAAGGTTGAAGATATTCGTTTAGATATGAATAATTCCAACGTGACACTGGACCCTCATGCACTTGATAATCCACCTTACGATTGTTCAACTTTTTCTGAATTTAACCAAATGACTCAAATGGACGTCCATAAACTTATTTCACTCATGTCCAATGCATCATGCTCACTTGACCCTCAACCAACTTGGTTATTGAAGAAACACATAGCTCATTATCTACCTACCTTAACCAATATTGTCAACGCTTTACTTGATACAGGAGTCTTTCCTGATGATGCACATTTTGCTGTCAGTAAACCTTTGCTTAAAAAGCCAACTTTAGATAAGGAGGATCTAAAGAATTATCGGCCATTTAGCAATTTGGCGTTTAATGCAAAGGTAATTGAAAAATGTGTGGCCACTCAATTCATCAACCACCTTAATGACAATAATCTGATGGATCCTCTACAATCAGCATACCGTGCTAAACATAGAACAGAGACAGCTCTCTTAGAAATTCAGAACGACATTTTACGAGAAGTGGATTCAAAAAGAGTTGTTTTAATAGTCCTTTTGGACCTTACCTCTGCATTTGATACTGTAGACCATGCTACCCTACTTATTCGTCTTGAGAAACGCTTCAAAGTAACGGGAGTTGCACTTAGGTGGTTCTCGTCCTACCTTACAGGATGGAAGAGCTCTGTGAGTGTCTCTAATGAGTTATCAAAATCAAAAACACATAAGTATGGACTCCCTCAAGTTCCATATTGGGACCCTTGCTCTTCCCGGTTTACACTGCACCACTGGGTGACATTGCAAAACAACATGGAGTGAGTTATCATATGTATGCTGACGATTCACAATTATATGTCTCCTGCAACCCTCGCAACAACAGCGACGTAGAAAATGCTATGACATAGTTATCCTCCTGTATTGCTGAAATGAGGATATGGATGAAAGTTCAATTATTTGAAATTAAATGATACTAAAACTGAATTTTTCATAACTGGTTCACCTTATCTTCTTAGAATACTACCTGACTTAGAGATCACTGTTGGGTCAAGCAGTATCAAACCATCCAAATCAATCCGTAACCTTAGTGTCACTTTCATTTCTTCGCTTTCTTTATCCAGCCATGTTGACGCTCTACGTCGGTCAATAATTTACCACATCAGAAACCTCTGGCGTATTCGAAGATTTATCGACACAAATACATGTCACCACCTAGTTCTTGCTTTAATCACATCCAGGTTGGACTACTGCAACTCACATTTTACTGTTATGTCTCGTAGAGACTTGACAAGATTGCAGCGTCTCCAGAATAGAGCAGCGCGTGTGATATTCGGTGTTGGTAGACAAACTGATCCAGGTCCATCGATCAGCAAGCTACATTGGCTACCAATATCAAAACGGGTCACCTACAAAACACTACTCTTTATCTACAAAAATCCTGAATGGTGAGGCGCCTTGGTATTTAAAGGATATGATCGAGTGAAGGAAACCCACACGTGCACTCAGATCGAGTAATAACTCCACCCGACTTCACATACCCATATTTAATTCTGCCATAGGTGACAAAAGATTTGAAATACTTGCATCCAGATCCTGGAACACTTTACCCACCCACATGAGAACTTCTCCATCCACCACAGTATTAAAAAACTCTTAAAGACCCACTTATTTTGATATTTTTTATTTTGTTTTATTTTACTTTGTAAGCGCCATGGTACATTGGTGAAGTAACATTTATTATTATTATTATTATCCATGTGTCTTTTTGGCTGAATAACCCTCCTGAATGGGCCCCTTTAATGCCACTGTTTGTAGGGTCCTGGTACAAGCATAACGTTGCTGTCATTTCTATCGCCAGCATGAGTACCCTTGTGGGAGCATAATTCAAAAAAATTTGTCCGTGTATCTATTCGGCTGAATAAATGCATTTTTCAGCCCCCTATCTTGTGCCCCTGGCTACTGGTACCGGATGTGACCCGGCAGCAACATTGATTAGTGAGTCCTTGGTCCAGATGAACATGGCCCGACATGATATAACATAGCAAGATTACGGGCTAAGAAGGGTTCGACACCTTCTTAAAAAAAGCAAATTAATACCACCACCACCACACAAAAAAAAAAATCAAAGACGCCCAGAGTTGGTAAAGAACGTATTAATGTTGACTTCGAAAGAAAAAGTTGTGGCGTTGGTGTCAATACAGTGGGTGTCCTGCGGAGCTTGCTAGGTATAGGGAGCATGAAAACTTCACAAGAAGTTTGATAAGAGATACTAACGTGTTTTTCGGAAGAAAGAAAAAAAAAAAAAAAAACGTTTGTCCAAAAAGGTCAAGATTAATCCTAAGCTGTTTCATTCTTATCTTCGCTCAAAGCAAAAAACAAAGAGGTTGTTGGTCCCCTTCAGGGTAATGATGGTGTTACTATCAATAGTGGTAAGGATATGGCTGGTGTTTTGAATGACTACTTTGTGTCTGTTTTTACTCAAGAGTCCCCTCTTGATGATGTTGTGGATTATCGTCGGGTGCACTCTCTAGTGTTCATTAAAAATGTTTTTTTTTTCTTTTCAGTTGATGTAGTGTCTTAGAAGTTAAAAGGTTTAAACTCAAATAAAGCACCCGGTACAGATGGTCTACGTCCTGCTGTATTGCGTAAGTGCTCTGGTGTTCTTTCTGTTCCCCTTAGTATTATCTTTTCAAAGGGCTTTGATGTTGGTGTTTTTCCTATTGACTGGAGAATTGTTAATGTCACTCCTATTTTTAAAAAGGGTAACCACAGTTTGCTTTGTAACGATAGGCCGGTGAGTCTTACTAGTATTGTGTGCAAGGTCATGGAGTACATTGTTAAGGATGTTGTACTAGATCATTTACTGGTCAATAGTTTGTTGAATTTGTCCCAGCATGGGTTCTTACCTAAGAGGTCTTGTG
This sequence comes from Chiridota heheva, assembly GCA_020152595.1. Lineage (NCBI taxonomy): Eukaryota > Metazoa > Echinodermata > Holothuroidea > Apodida > Chiridotidae > Chiridota > Chiridota heheva. The sequence continues at coordinate 31,551 of JAIGNY010003794.1, forward strand.
TTTCTAATTTATTGGAGTTTCTTGATGATGTTAATGAACTAGTTGTCTCTGGTCATAATGTGGATGTTATCTATTTAGATTTCCAAAAAAACATTTGTTATGGTTCCATTGGGCAGGCTCATGATGAAAACAAGAGCGCCTAGCGTGGAGGGAAAGTGTGCCAGTTGAATATTCTTGGTTAGTTGATAGGTCACGAAGATTTGTTGTTAATGGTGAAGGATCTCCATGGAAGAAGGTTACAAGGGGTGTTTCTCAGGGTTCTGTGTTAGGCCCGTTTCTTTTCTTAATCTGCATTAGTGATATTGATGTTTCCCTTGGCGCCAGGATTTGTAAATTTGCTGATGACACTAAGTTGTACAGGATTGTTGATGATGCTAGGGATTCTTCACTTTGTAAACTGATCTGGATAAGTTAGTTTCTTGGTCCCAAATACGACAGATGTCATTCAATGCTGATATATGCAAAGTTATTCATTTTGGTCAGAGCAATTTGGCTTTTGAATACTGCATGAATGGTTTAAATCTTTGTTGTATTGATCAAGAAAAGAAGCTAGGTGTTGTCATTACTAGCAATCTGAAGCCTTCTAAACAGTGTGCGTTAGCAGCTGCAAGAGCAAATAGGATGCTTGGTTTGATTAGAAGCAATGTTTGTTTTCTTGGTAGAGAGGTTGTTCTTAATTTGTATAAATAGTTAGTCAGGCCTCACCTTTAGTATGCTATTCAGGCTTGGAGTCCCTTTTATGAGAAGGATAACTTCATTTTGAGCAGGTTCAGCGAAGAGCCACTAGACTTATACCCGAAGTAAGGAATCTCTTTATGAATCTAGGTTGCGAATTCTTGGTTTTACCACGCTTGAGTTGAGAAGAGTACGTGGCGATATGATTCAGGTTTTCAAATACATATCTGGTAGTTATGCATTGACTTCCTGTTATTTCTTGCATGTTTCAACTAATCCTCATGTGACACGTGGTAACAATTTGAAGTTGACTTAAGAGTTTTCACGAATAGATATTTGGCGTTTTAGCTTTTCGCAAAGAGTTGTTAATGAGTGGAATGGTTTGCCTGAGTGGATAGTTACCTCCATTCAAACCTTTTATATGTTTTTAGCTGAATAAACTGTCTGGCTTTCCGGTCTATACCCAGAGTTCCTTCCGACATGAGTCCTGACCACGTACTGATCTATATACACGCATTGACTTGGTTGTCGATGTTATGTCTGTCCGTACGTTTAATTGTGTTCTCGTGCGAGTCGTATTAAGCATTCCATTATAGCATTGCTACTATCATAACCAAAAACGCAGGCGACGACCCCGTCATTGTAATTGTGTGTTCATTCGTCGTCGTCGCTTTACGATTACATGTCTTAACTTGGGGCGGAAGCTCTGTGTAGTTACATAAGCAAGGATTTAATAAGGCAGTTCACGGTAACGATAATATGTATTGCGCAATGCAGGTCAAGAGGTAAATGGAGACTCTCTTGCTGAAGCATCACTGACACTCATTGAATGACACCGTTACTTCCCGATTTTGTTTCCTTTAATATTTAAGTGGATTCGGTGCCTTACATGTATGTATTTGTGCTTTCGAAATGGATGTTTCTTCCATTAGCGACATCGTATGGGATGCCACGTAGGACAACTGGGTTGGATGCCATGTGGGACAAGGTTGGGATGCTATTTGGGACATACGTTAGGGTGTCATTCCATGTGGGAAATAGATATGAACATAGGTTGGAGATTACATTTAGGACGTATGGATGGAAGCCATTTATAATAGAAGGATATGTCATGCGGGTCATACGGAGGGGCGCAATGTGTAAAAAAGGGTGGGGTATCATGTGAGGCATATATATGGATGCCATATGGAGCATCTAGGAGAACAGGATGCCATGATAGAGATAGGAAGGAGCAAAATTTGGGGCATAGGGAAGGATTGCATGTGGGACATAGGGAGGGATTACATGTGGGACATAGGGAGGGTCGCTATTTGTGACACAAGGAGGGATGACATGTGGGACATAAGGTGGGATGCAACATTTACATAACAATATTAAATCAAACTAGAACGATAAAAACCGCCACGGCTCGTATACTGGTCGAAATTGACACACATATCACAAGTCCAATTATGAAAAAACATCCTACTATCCACCCCACCCATGTCCCATCTGACATCCCACCCTATACTCACATATCATTCCACCCCTGCTCCACATGATATCCATATCTATGTCCCACATGACATTGCTACCCATGTCCCACAAACCTATGTTCCACATGGCATCCATCTCTACTCCCACATGGTGTCTCATCCTAAAGATGTACCAAATGACATTCATATTCCCCACTCAGATGTCCCATATGTCAACACACCCTATGTACCACACGGTATCCTTTCCTGTGCCCTACATGGTATCCATCCCTCTATACCACATGACATCCATCTCTCTCTCATATGATATCCCTACCCATGTGCCACATGTCATTCCACCTTATGCCTCACATGAAATTCTTCCCTTTGTCCCACATGACATCCCTCACCATGTCCCATCATCCTATGTTCCACATGGCATACATCTCTATGTTCCACATGGTGTCTCATCCTAAAGATGTAACAAATGACATCCATATTCCCCACTCAGATGTCCCATATGTCATCACACCCTATGTACCGCACGGTATCCTTCCCTGTGCCCTACATGGTATCCATCCCTCTGTCCCACATGACATCTTTCTCCATGTCTCACCCTCCGATGTTCCACATGACACCCATCTCTATGTCCCACATGGCATCTCATGCTAAAGATGTACTAAATGGCATCCCATGCACTGATATGTCCCATATGCCATCCCACCCTATGTACTACACGGCATCCTTCCCTGTGCCCATATGACATCCATCGATGACATCAGGAGTCAGGTAGCTCAGTTGGTAGAGCACACGACTGAGATGGTGGAGGTACCCGGTTGAAGCCTCGCACAGGTCTAACCAGTTTTTCCACAGCTATGCAGACATATACGCCGATCATCAAAGCGGAAGTACGTCGTTTGCAGCTCCTGCTTCTCATTCCGCTGTTGAGAAACGTGGCAATGGTTGAATGGTGCTCGCCGTCCTTCGAAGGGGACGTTAAGCCGTCGGTCCCGATGGTAGGAGAGTCACACCCTACCTGGTTCTCTGAACACTTCTCGAAAAGAGTAGGGTGAAAACCCGGTGTTCATCCACTTCCGTCCCGGTCGCACGAGACTGGCATCTGCTATGCAGGCTATAGCTTGGTGTCTATGCTCCATATAGGAGTCTTGTCGAGTTCCCGTAAGGGAGGATCATGTACAAACAAACAAAATCCATCTCTATGTCCCACATGGCATCTCTACCCACATGCCACATCTCCATATGCCCACATGGAATTCCTCCCTCTGTCCCACATGGCATCCCTCTCTATGTCCCGCATTTATATGTTCCACATGCCATCCATCCCTATGTCCCGCGTGGCATCCATCTCTAGGTCCCACATGACATGTCACAACGCCATCCTTTGGTAGAATCATGGGATGCCACTTTGTAAAGTGGTACCTCCATGTTAGAATTAACAACACAGAGAAAGCTTTGGTGCGTAATGCGCTGATTGTTGTTATCACTTGACCTGACAAAACGATCACTTCCGGGCATGCGCGTTTGTTACCATGAACTGATTTATTTCCAGGTACGTGCTGTTGTAGCCTACGGTTCACCAAAGGGTCACTTACCGTGCGTACTATTACATTAGTGCAACGCACGTACGTACGTACAACTACTCTCATATGCGTAAAGCTAGTTAACATGGCTGCCGTTCAGAAGTACCTTTGTAATTTTACTAGTCGAGTTATTCGATATACCGACCGTGATCTCGTCGTTTGAGCTCCTCCTGTCGTGAGCATTTAAATATCCGAAGAATGGAAGGCAATGCAATGGTAAACTTAATTGTCATTTTTGAAGATTTGCGTGAAAATTAGGGCAAATTATTTGATCTCCACTCAATCAATACCCGTCTGCAATAGGCCTAACATTAGGTCTAGGCGTGTAACGTTACACTCAACGTCACAGTTTACACGTACTGTTCGTGAAGTGGCCACAGTTACATGTACTGTAGGTGAACCACTATCACGTATACAATAGAAATGACAGACTAATAAATAATGTTGTACGAGGATTGTTATAGATTAGCGTTAGGTACAATAGCTATGTTTAAAAAAAATTCACACGTAGAAAATTGATGATTGAGAAATAACTCGCTTTTTGGATCATTATCAATTAGTCAAATGAGCCTAGGCCTACACTTCAATACAATGCTGTTGCAGTATTAAACAACATCACCTAAACGATAAAGTTTTACTTTCGATGTCTACCAGTACCAACTTCTCTCCTTACAATGTAAACACTAAAAGCTTAGTCCTCGGTATTACGGAGATGTTTCCGAATATAATGATGATATCATTGAGCAAAACTTATCGCTAGAAATGTATCATAAAACGTTATTTTCTGGAAGTTTTGGCTCCGTGGTCTTTTACAGTGAAATTCCTGCGTAGAATTGAATTTTCTATGCTGAGCATTGTTACGCGTACGCGATTGTACACAAGTTAAAGAGCAATACGGGCGAGGAACTTTCACGGGCGTATCTAAAGCGCAGGAATTTGATTAGGCCTATACTGTTTCAAGGCGTATAACATCATATGCACTAGGGCCTATGTGTGTATGTACGTGTCACGAGGGTAAGATATTAAAAATGTTCCGCACTCTAATTATGAGGCGTAACACATTTTATATGTGCATGCACATGCACAGGCATTACATGTATTGTTAAGAGCATTTCACGATCTTGAAAAAAAATGGCATTAAAAAAATTGTTGCTTTTTTCTCTTTTTTAATTTCGACCATTTGTGGTTGCTGTTTCTCTCCAAATTTTACAAATGCAACTGAAAACAAATTGAAGTATGCGTGTTTCATTTTTCAGTGAGAATGGAGTTGATTTTGATATCGAAAATAAAGTCTCTCACAACAATCTGCGAACTTTTTTCTGAGACGTGTTAATCCCATTGACTTTTGATTAGTGTGTGGCGCCACTTTTTCAATGGACATGGGCACATAACCAAATTGGTAGATTACAATTAGTCTAATGTTAACATTAAATATTACACTTTTCAAAAAATATCCTAAATCTTTACCTATTTAGCATCATGACGGGATAACGTTCTCCGAGATTCATATTTTAGTTGCCATTTTCATAACAGTTAGTTACCACACCTTTGTGATTTTAATTATTCAATGTCTGCTAATATGTTTTAGAATGTTCTGCTAAACTGCAAGTTGATTTTTTGCTGACATTCTCTTTGTTCATAAAATTTTATTAAATAGTTTTGGCAAAAAAAAAAAACAAAAAAAAATTGTGAGAAAACAAATAAATAAAACATCAAGTAATGTTTAGATTATATAATTGTACTTTATAAGTATTATCTTAATTTTTTTTTAAATTAATCTAAAACAGATTATCCCCTTAAATGTTATAGCCCTGATGGCAGTGTTTTGAACTTCGACTGTACATTAGAGAGTTCGTCAGAAAATTGTTTTAGAAAGAAAAGTAGTCCAAAGTACTTTGATAAAAGTGACTAAAATCTCTTTAAAAACAGTTTTTGAAAACCTGGATGGACTTCAAACATTTGATTTGATTTATTGTGAGCAAAAAAAAATGTTTCGTTTGAATAAAAATCTTAAAACTGAGATTTTCCTATACTTTTAACACCTCGCTTAAAATAGTACAGGAGGGTGTAGGATTTTGTAGTACCCTTGGACAGCTAGCCATCACCAACAACAGCCATACTAACATGGCTGGCATCAGTCCGACGGTACTATGGGGAGTACTATGGTTTTGCTAAGTTGGAGGGGAAACTTTATCATTACAGTCAATGGGATATTTTTTATGAATACTTGTGTAGCTTCAGCCAGTCAGCCAAAATTAATGGTATTTTGGAAACTACTGTATTATCTAATACACATCATATTTGAAAAAAAATCAGTTCTGTCCAGTATTTGTTAAAAAATGACAAAAAATATGTTTTCTCCCATTGACTGCAATGATAACTGACGGTTTCTTTTCCACTTTTGACTAAAGTTTGAGATCGTCAAAAAACATTGTTACGACGCCGTGCACCACAAGATTCCTGGATGTCCGACCTTGAGAATATGGAAGACTTATGACTGAAGTACTGTAGGCCTAGTCCCAGTGATGTAGAAGTGGGGCTGAGCCCTCTCTAGAACGAATTTTCATGCCCAAACCATGTAATGATTAGGGCAAGAATGCATGCATGTTGAAAAAATGGAACCACACACTGAAGAAAAAGTCAATGGGCTACAACACGCATCTAAAATAGATACACTAAAATTTTAGTGCAACTTAAATTGTGATGTTTAAATCTTTCTTAATTTTGTCTAAAAATTCAACCATACCGTACATAGGCCCTATTGATTCCATCTTTATAAATCCATTGAAGAAAATTAATGATAGGCCATTCAGAAGACAACATTTTTCACTCTGTTAAAAAAAACAAGTCCAAAAAAATTATCTGCATTTAACCAAAACAACATACGCATGCTTCCAACTATTGCGGGCACAAAACAAAATGCGTTCACAAGTGATTGACACGTTTTTAGACGACAGCCCAATTTTTGTTCTTTATTACAATGTGTGTCAAATATCTTAAACAAATCAACAATGTTTGCAGATGTTAGTAGTCGGCAAGTCTTTTTCTCTGCCGCAGTCTTTGCGGTACACAATGCTCACTACTCCGTGCTTCTAGTGATATGATGTGCCCTGCTAATTCATTTGTACAATGAAAAATAATTTAATAAGATATTCTTTTTGTAAATCAATCTTGCACGCAACGCAATTTCGAATATTTGTGCTCGTCATGAATGGACCATCATGTGAGCACTGGTGGAAAGTGTTTGTACCCTCCCATTTAATTGTGTACCCCGCGCGATACGACGTACACGAACTTAAACGAATACGCACTTTATCATTTTTTACGCGATGGATAAGCAGTACTGTTGAACAGAGAAAATATTTTGCCCAACTTTTTGATAAAAATGCTATTTCTTTATGGTTTTAGGAGGTTTAAGTATTTCAGGTAAGTTCATACTATTGTTTAACAATAATTTGAACAGTGAGTACATTTTTTAACCTTTTCATGAATGATTTCTTAATCATTTTGAGACATGTAAATTGGAGTGTTCTGTTCAACTACGCCTAGCCTAGGCCATTTTAGATTACCATTGGTTGCATAGGGTATGCTCCCTGGCTTAGCCCTCCCTCAAAAAAGCTAGGATTGTTAACGAATCTATCTTGCAATTTTTAGGTTTCCTGACCAGAGATGCAAAAGTTTCCAAACAAGAATCAAAATTCTACAAAATCTGAGGTTTTTCCTATGCAGCCTCAGAGTCCTATGGTTGCCATTTCAAGTGTGACTAAAAGTTATGCACTTGTCAATTGTGTGGCTCACCCCTACACCCCCGGACAAGGTGAGTCATTGCACCAAAGTGAGTGGACAAAATATGTACTGTACATTAATGTACCCCTCAATCACTTAGGTGACTGACATTTTTTGTGAAATGATGGATCAACCACCTTTGTACAAAGGTAATGGGTCTGAAGTAAATTGACCAACATCAGACTCCCAGAGTTACTCTGGTGACTGACAATTTGGTACAATGATACACATGTGAGTTACAATTTCATATGTCAATGACTCGCCTTTGACTGACATTGTTTGGGGGTAGTGGGGGTGAGTTATACAACTGACAAGTGCATTAAGCCTTACATTACTGTTTCAGTCTTAAGTCTTCCCTATTTTTTTGTCATTTACCCCGTTTCAGGCCTTTTACTTCCCCACTGATCTGTTTTTTTTTCTTGTTGGCTGACGTTCACTGATTGCTGTTGTTTCTGATTTACTGATAAAGTTTCTGAGTTTCTGATTTACTGATGGAGTTATTCAAGTCCGATGCAGCGATGTTACATATTTCATTCTAACTGAGTAACGACGCTCCACGAAGTTTTCCATTCTGAAACCCTTTTCAAATTACCTGTCTTTTACATGTCGAGTGTTGCACTCAAACAATTCTCCAACTTCTTTTCTAAGTTCCAGCGAACAAAAATCTTAAATTTTTGTCAGATCATGGAAATACAAGTGGAAGAATAACTTGAATTATGCAAAGAAATGCAATAGAACTGTGAAAGTACACCAAAATTGCTCCAGTTTACGATGCTAAGTGAGAAAATTGTGCAACCATTATGGCAAAAGTATTGACTCCATTGCCCAAATAGACGCTGGAATTTTGCTTTTCAAATCATGAAAAGTTTATTTCTACAGTATAACTCATCATTTTTATTTGATATGTTTGATTTATTTTCCATTTGCATGCATATATTACAATATTTATAATGAAAAGACATGACAATTTATGAGAAAATGGTGGAAGGGCTTGGAAGCCGGAGCTCTACAAGAAGCCCACCATAACTTAAACTAAATAATTAATTACAAAGGAGATATATAGAAAGTGAAATAGTGAAAATAGAAGGAAAAGAGGAAACCCCACCGTTCCCTTCCCTCTTCCTTTCCCCTCTACCCACCTGGTAAGATATTATTTCAAAGAATGTTTGTTTAATTTTTTCACGATTTAAATTGTTTTTTGATTAAAAGTTCTTCAGGTGGTATATTAAATGCCCTTCCTAGATTCAGTTTTACTACATTTTTGATATATCCCATGGTTTTTAAGCCACAAAATTGCAGGACAAAATATGATAGAATACATAAAGACTTTGAGGAATCTAAGGCTATGACTTCACAACTAGTCTGATTTCAGTCGTTTCAACACAAATGATAACACACTTTAAACTTAAATATCTCCTTAACGTAAAAAGACTTTACAAAGCTTTTTTTACCATTATGTTTCCTTTGAAGTCCTCTTTTACGTTAGACAAACATGTTTGACCACTGAACTAATCCTTTAATACCATTAGATACACTGGAGCATTTGAAAAAGGTCGGAATTTATGGGAAGAAAAAATAAATAATAGGAGAACCTGGTATTGTGGGAATGTATATTATTAGTAAAAGAAAAGTAATCCATGAAAACTCTGGGTAATAACAAATTTACAAATGCATACAGCGCATTGGTGTCTGTGGATATCAAAAATATTAAGAAAACATAATCTAGTAAAAAGAGGGAATGTATGTGCTTGCAAACTTGATTGGGTGATAATAAGAACAGCTTGTTTCTGAAGTATGAATAATTGATTAGATGAGAAGGTTGAGCATACCCCCTCCCTCCCTCCATACTATATTGCAGTAGATTATATGAAGAAGAATAAGAGTATTATATAAATTTCTAAGGATGTAACTAGGTACAAACTCTTTATTTTTTATAGAAAACCCCAAATATTTTAGAAATATTCTTATTAACTCTCGCTCTACCATAAGCATTTGAGATTACAAGTGTTATTTTAGGGAACATTATCGAAAGGTGGCTTTTCACAAATTTACTTTCATTTTTTACTGTAATAAGTTTATGTTATATGAAAGCTAAGACTTCAGACTTATGCATTGATTTGCATAGTTCTTTATTCAAATGTGCAAATTTATGCAAATGAGCTCATCAATTTAGATTATTAGATGTCCTAAAACTGCAATCTTTGCGATATTCTGTTTTCTTGTGGCTTATTAGAAAGAACATATTGATAGAATTGGTGAATTGTTAAAAGAAGGACCTTTCATTTGATAGTACTGTTGATTTTTTTGGAGCAAGGAAAAAAATCATATGTCAATTTTAAATTTGTTGACCTTTTTGACCTAAAAATTGACTTCTGATTTTGCCAATGGTCTATTTGATAGGATTTGGCACTATACTTTCTTATAAACATGCATTGTTCCATTCTATGATGCATAAAACTAATATAATATGAAAAGGAAATGTTTACACCATAATTTCAATACAAATGTTATGCAAATGATATTCAAACTTGCTAATTTACCTCATTTATTATACACAGGCTTGAAATTTTCAGTTTATGAGCCAATTTCAGTCACTGTAAGCTTTGAAAATACTTCTATATATTCAGGTTATGCTGAACGTCTTGTAGAAACTTGCTTCTGTTGATTCCTATAAAAATTCTCATTGAAAAGGTATTCAAAAATGGTTTAGAGCATCAGTAATCATGTACCAAACTTGGTATCCTTTAGTGACAGTTGGTACTGCATATGAAATGTTAACAAATTTGTCCAAATACAGGAAAATATTCAAGCGAAATACAATTTCAACTCTTTCCAAGAAAATACAGGGGTTGGTGTAGGGTGTGTGTGTGTGTATGAGGGAAGGGGGGGGGGCGGTTGGCCTATCTATATTGGGAGGGGGACCAGTGGTAATGCCATCCCCCAAAAATATGGCCCGCCTCCAGGATCCAAATTGCTTTAAAGAAATTAATTTCCCCCAACATGGGACTTCTTGGCCCCCACCATGGGTCTCTTGCCTCCAACACGGGTCTCTTGCCCTCAATATGGGTCTCTTGCCCTTAATATGGGTCTCTTGCCCCAACATGGGTCTCTTTCCTACAACATGTGACCCTTCCTCTTAAGATTTTAATCCTACACCACTGCACCACAACCTCACAACATGGAATTGAGATTTTGTGAAATAGGCATATGGGCACTGTTGCACTAACAAATTAAAGGTTGATCTGTAAAGTTCCATCCAAAATTACTATAAAAAGGACAATTCATGTTTATTACGTTGGATTTTAGTGACTCATTTACTTGTTTATAATCCTTACAGGTAAATAATTCCACCTAAATTACAGTGTTTATGCCTAATTTTGAACGGATCCGTACTAATGTTAGCTATGCCTATCGTTCGGCAATGAGTAACGTTAGTAAGCATGAAGTTTGAAAAATGCACTCGCTATTTTATAAAATTGAAAAAATCGTCTCAACTGGTTCTGATCATCTTTAGGTCCAGGTACTAAAAGATATCCATCACTGGCAATAAGCCTTCTTACTCTTCCTAATCCTCACTTTCACTTTCAAACAAAATTCAGGATACATGTTCTTCTGTCGTCTCAACGTAAATGTCAAAAGAATCTAAAAATAACTTAGTGACGTAGCTATAAAACGTTGTTGGGAACGATCGAGGGGGTATGTCTTTTATTGCAGCAATCCATGTAAAAGCACATTGTTTTCGCTGCAGAATGGTGTTTAAAATTTTCATTACGCTATAGGGGTGGATCACACGTGTTTTTACCAAAAAGGGTAAAAAAATCATTTAAAGTAATTTTGGTAAAATTTCTAAAAATATGCATTTTTTGGGACATTTTAAACAAAAAGTGAAATTTCGGAATGTTTGGACAAAATTTACCATTTTTTTTTTTATTATAGACCCCTGCTCCCCCACAAATACAATATTATGAAAGATCTTTCTGAGATCTTTGCAATGAAACTATTTGTACCCCTATAGGATTTTGGTAAGGTCCCAATTTTATTTTTATAGAAAGGTACATGTAGCGGCAATATTATCGCTGCATGGTAGAGTAAGGGTTAATATTATAAGACCATTTTAATAAAGGGTCAATGTATAAACTTTAAAAATTGATGTCACCAACAAATTTGATTTGGGAATGAACAATTGATATATTGATAATATTTATATTCTTATGATGGGGATGAAAAACCACAAAATAAGTTTCGCTGATATTTTAAAGATAGCTTATTACCCTTAAACTAATTGGCAACATTTTTTAATTCAAATTGATGACTGAATTGACATCAAAATTGCTGTGCTTGTACAAAATACCAATATCATCAGCAAAAAGTGTAAAGTGTAAAAGATGTGAAGAATAGGTAATATCATGTACATATACATGTAGCAAGAATAACAAAGGCCCAAGGATTGACCCCTGGGGCACACCACAAATTAAAATTACGATAACATGAATAATAAGTGTTATCAATGGATACAAGCTGATGTCTGTTTGATAAGTAACTAACAAACCAATTGTACGCCACTCCTAATACCGTCATGATACAATTTAGCAAAAAGAATGTGATGATTGACAGTGTCGAAAGCATGCGATAAGTCAAAAAATACACCTAATGAATCTTCCTATTGTTAAAACCCATTTATAATGTATTGAGTGACATCTAAAGCTGCAATAACAGTAGAGCTGCCTTTACGAAAACCAAACTGTCTATTGCGAAGTCTCCTATTTTTATCAAGGATATTAGTAGTACGATTGTAAATAATACGTTCTGGAATTTTAGATAAAGATGAAAGAACTGAGATGAGTCTATAGTTAGAAACACGTAAACAACCACCACCTTTAAATATCGGAGTTACTTAAGCTTCTTTTGAACGAAGTGGTACAACACCAGTGGAAATTGGTAAAGTAAAGATAAACATAAGAGGAGCTGTTAAATGATTATAATGGAAAAAATTAACAGAAATATTATCAATACAACAAGGACCCTTTTTTCATATTCATAACTAAGTCAATAATTTCTGAGCAGTTACTTGGTGATAGAAACAAAGATATTGGGATTACATCAGGAAGAAAATCATGAAAATTTTGAATTTATGTGGGGATTGTACTAGCAAGACCTATATTAACAAAATAATCATTAAATGTGTTGGCCATTAATGTTTAACGATTATATAATTGTCATTATCTTTAATTTTATCAATATGACTTTTGGCTGAAGTACGACCAAGAATTTTATTAATGATATTTCAAGTTTTCTTTAGGTTGTTTTTATTGCCATCAACACATTTTTTCAAAATGTATCTTTTAAGTCAATCTGATAATGTTAGTAAGCTTATTTTTATACTTTTGTGTACTATCACTTATCATTAATAGAAGGATAAGGAAGATATTTCTTATAAAGCTTATTCTTTTTGGAAATAGATCATAAAATACCTTGTGTTATCCATGGAGATTGGCTTTTTAGAGAATTAACCTTAAATTCTTTAACAATACAATTCTTAGAAATGATATGGTGAAAATTATCAACAAATAAATTATTTTCAACATCTGCATCACTTTCATTAAATAGAGGTCCCCCGTCAAAAGAGGAAAGTTCAAGTTTGACATTGTATAGTGCTTTAGCACTAGTATCTCTCCTATGGTAAACAAGCTTATTTGTGTTAATAATAGATGAACTAGAACCAGAAAGTGGTCACCTATGTCAGATAATAGAATGCCAGACTTTGAATTAACAGTAGAATCATTTAAGAAAAAAAATGTTATCAATAAATGATGATAATGAGGATGTAATCCTTGTTGGTTTTAATATCAATGGTAAATGAGAATGATAATACTTAAATCAAGAAAATGTGCAATATGAGGCAAATGGCATGCTTCAAAAGATCAATATTGAAATCACCGGTGAGATCGCAAGTTTTCTTTTCATTTTGTATGTTATGCAAAATACCAGATAATTCATCATTAAAAGTAGATACTGGGACATCAGAAGGTTTATAAATGACTGCTAAGATAAGAGTTTTATTATTGAGTATCACCTCAACAAACATGGATTCAAATAAAAGAGGGTTTGATAAAAGATCATTTCCAATTACAAATGGTACTAATTTATTAACTGCCCCTGCTCGTTTGACACCCTTGTCCCTGTGAATGAAGGTATAATTTGGAATTCGAATGAGCAAAAATTTGAATCATTATGAAGACAGGTCTCTGTAATTGCGGTCAAATTTATGAAGAAGTAATCAAAAATGTATTTATGGCATCAAAATTCCTTAATAAACTATGAGCGTTTATGCAATTGTCAGTTGTATGACTCACCCCTACTACCGTGGCATTGTCAGTCAAAGGTGAGTCATTGACATATAAAATAGTGACTCACATGTGTTGTCATTGTACCAAATTATCAGTCACCAGAGTGACTGAGGGGTGGGCCAATTTACTTCAGACCTGTTGACTTTGTACAGAGGTGATTGATTTGGAGTAAGTCATTTCACAAAAAATGTCAGTCACCTTAATGACTTAGAGGTGCGTCAATGTACACGTTTTGTCCACCCACTTTGGTGCAATGACTCACCTTGCCTGGGGGTGTAGGGGTGAGTCGCATAATTGACAAGTGCATTATATGTAGCGTAGAAAAAGTACTAAGTGAATTATTAAATCAATTATTCAAATCACTTTTGTCTGAATATAAAGTTGAATTAAGATTAATGGGTGAAATATCATTATTTATCATCATGTAAAAGGTTTTGGTCCTGGTCACAAAAAATATCATTTAATAGAGAAGAGTTACCCAAATCCCTTGAAAAAGCAAAATCGTTTAAGTTTGCAAGTGGTAAAGAGTTCATGAAGTCCATACATTAGAGCCCTCATAAAAAAGTACATAGTAGTCAACTTTAGTGGTTATAAGTTTGTAAGATTACGCACACCGGCAATCCTCCGCTTTGTTTCGGTGCCATCTGATGATTTGAGTAATCCAAAGATCCGACCATCAATGGACCATGCTGTGGAACATGTGGATGATCTGATACCCTTTTCAGTAGTGCTTTGTTTCTGGTGGTAAGGTCTTCTTAAATTACAATACCCATGGACTTAAGTTTCCATCTTGTTCTCAATATTGAGACTTTACTGCATAATTTGTAAACTTTGTTATTATAGTTCTGCACCCTTTTGAGTTTGTTTTGCCAATTTGGTGACTTTAGTGATGTCTGTTTTTTTCATGTCCACCCCCAATTTGTCATGGGCCAGATTCTTGATAAGGAGATCCATGTTTTCCCCTGTATTTTCTGGGATGCCAAAAACATGTACACAATTGGGTTGGGATTATTGTTCCATGACGTTAAGCTTGCATTTGATGTGTTCCATATCACATTTTAATTTGTCGTGTTCGCTAGTCAAAGTGGTAAGTTCCTTGGAGCTTTTGTCCAGTTGACATTCGAGGTAATAAATTGTTCCTTGGTGGACATTTGTGGGAAAGTTTATCTAGTGATTCTTGGAGAACTTCTTTTTTTGCAGATCGTATCATGGTTTTGTGAACATGGCCAACGGAGGGGTGGGTGGGCAGGCCACCCCTCTGAAACAGCAAAGCTAGGGCACTGCTTGAGTTTCAGATATCTTTCTCCAATAAATGTATTTGCAAGAAATTGACCAAAAAAAATAACAAGTTCTCCCATTGCCGTAATTTATATCAGCTGTATAAAATGACCCTTCCAGATAGTGAAACCATACTTTATTCTTTGCCCACACAGAAAGGTTGCTTTTTGAAATTAATCCAGTGTGGTTAATAGGCCTGCAAATCAAGTAAAGTAGATCTTAATGAATATCATCCATTCTTATCAACAGCTTTTTAATTTTTAAAAAATCCAATTTCAATTGGTTCTAACCCAATGGGGGAAAATGCCAGAACTTGATGATTGGATATGCGCCAGGGATGCGACCGTGTAACCGATAAATGATTGATATTATTATTTACCGTTCTTTGTTAGAAAGATGTGTTTATTTAATCGCCAGATATCTGACGCCGCTCGTGCTAATTGTTTACTCTATACTAAGCAGACCTAGTACTGTACACACAATGTGTGCAACAAGATACAACATAAACAATAGGCTTGATTCCATCAGACGTTTCGGCGTGTTATTGCTTAACCGATAAACGATCGATAAAGATGATCGTTTATCGTTGAATGAATTAAACGAAAATGCCCATCCCTAATATGCGCATTGTGGTAATAGCTCATGTACAGTAATGTATATTTTTACATATACTGAAGCATTATTTCACAGCCTCGAAAATATGCTTTGATGTGGAAAATGATACTTTTCTAAAGTACTTTATGACCTTGCTTGACCGGTCACTGAACAATTCTTTTATCCATCACCTAAACAAATCCTTTAATTCTACTTATTGTGAGTATAATTAATTTCAAGGTGTATGAAATGAAAAACAAGACAGGGACAAAATAAGAAAGGAGTTTGTGTAGATAAATCTTTTCTAATATACTACATGTAGTTGAAATGACTGTGCATCAACCTGCATTAATGGTCAAGGCGGTAACCTTACTATTCAAATTCAATTTGTGTTTTCTTAATTAAACACAGATTGTACAATCTGAGACTTACATGTAGGTGTTATTTCAAGTATACTATACATGGTTAGTTCATTCATACATTATGCATGTCAAAGTTTAGTTATTTTATCCATGACACAAAAAATAGTCAATTTATGACTTTTAGCATTTATTCTAAACTTGAAATTAAAATTTTCTGTCTGATAATGATCAAATTTGTTCAAAATGCAATATATATTTAAAAAAAAAATATATATATATATATATATATATATATATATATATATATATATATATATATATATATATCTATATATATATATATATATATATATATATAAATATATATCTATATATATATATATATATATATATATATATATATATATATATGTATATTTATTATATATATATATATAGATATATATTTATATATATATATATATATATATATATATATATATAGATAATATAGATATATATATATATATATATATATATATATATATATATATATATATATATATATATATATATATATATATATATATATATATATATATATATATATATATATATATTTATATATAAATGCACCTTACATCTTTCTCTGGGCTTGTCCATGAACCCTTGATACATGTAAAGGAAATCTTCCTTTCTCTTCCCATTTACACATAACCTTACACACCCTTCTCTTTTCACCTCAAGGTTTCTCTCCAATTCACCCTAGTTCCCACCTTTTCTCCTTCTCACTCCTCCATCTCCTCTCTGCCCTAACTCTTACACCTTAGTTTTTAACACCCTCTTGGCACATTTGACTCTGACTGACGCGATGCCATTAAACATCAACAAGCCAAACTAAACCAATCATTTTCATGTCTGAAATTGAGGAGAAAACAATTGTTATTATTCAACAATGTATTGTTGTTTTATCCAGATTCGTAAGCATAGCACACATTTTCTGTATGTTAACAAATCCTTGAACTTTGATTAACTATACCTCGTAATATAAAAGGTTGTTCTAAACTTGAAAGGTGTCTGTGAACCTAAGAAGGATTTACCAGGACAGCCACATCCACTCATTTCTGGGCTTCTCCAGCCAATAGTAAGGAAGCCTTTTACAGCCAATGGTAAGGAAGCCTTCCGGCCCATATTACACCCTTTAAGATCATTGTTGGCGCTGTAAGAGTTGTATTTTATTAGGGTAAGGAAGCCTTCCGGCCCATATTACACCCTTTAACCCTTACTCTCCTAATGTTCCAAAAATAAAATAAGCTATTTCTGAAATTTTTGGAAAGAGGATTTTTTCAGCACTTTCTGTTCTATTTGTACCAAAACAAGTTCGACTTTTATGAAAGCTAACATGTTGAACTTTCCAAAAATGTGCATATTTCCGAACTCAAATATGCAAATTAGGTCATTGAATTAGCATATTAGGTCTCCAAACATTCTATCTTTATGACACGCTTGTGCCTTGTGGCTAAATAGCAAAAAAATATGGATAGAATTTCTTAATCATCCTTGGAAAGACCTTTCATTTGATACTATTCATGGATTTTTAGGAATCAGAAAGAAAAAAATGACGCAAATATGAAAAATTTGGTACATTTTGACCTAAAAATTATCCCCCGATTCTGTAAATAATCTATCTAATAGTGTATGGCACTAAATTTTTCAAAAAAAATGCATTTTCCCCTTTTATGATGTCCAAAACTAATAGAATGCAGAAAAACAAGATGTTAACATCATCATTTGCAAAAAATTAAATAAGAAATTATGCAAATGATATGCAAATTGGGTCATTTACCACATTTATTATGCACAAAAGTGTTTTTTGTTTATTTCTGACCCAATTTCAGCCATTACAAGCTTCACAGCTACTGTTATGTTGATAGATTATGCTGGTTATCTATTGAACACTTACTTCTGTTCATTCCACATGGAATTCATAAGAAATGTTTGCCGAAAAGGTCCAAATTTGTAAAGTCTTCTGCTACAGTATATCTTGTTGCTGCAAATAGAATTAAAAAAAAAAAAAAAAAAAAAAATTGCAACTATATTCATTCAACTTATTTTAGTTTGGTCTTCCCATAACCAGTTACCGAAGACCTTGTGTTGATCCCGGTCACTCTCCACCAGTACTTCCCACAGATGATAGTCTTTATCGGCTGCAGGGATGACCTTCGACCGTTGTATCTCCTGCAGCCGAGTGTTCCGCTCTTCCTCCCTGGTTTTGAAGGCAGCTTTTTCCTCTGCAGTCAGATTTTCTTTGAGTGGTGATGGTGGCGAGACTGCAGCGGAAGGCCTGGAAGAGGGGCCTGGGCTCATCTTCAACGGTCTGTCCCTCTTCCTCTTGGGTTGGGGAGTAGCGGGCGGCTCGTCCTCTTCAAGCATACGCATAACATGTTATCGCATAAGATGTTATTGTGGTTTCTAACCTGCCCCACAATTTTGTGGTAACCGTGGGGACAGACTTTTACAGCCGGGAAGCCCGGGGGTACATACAGGGGTCCAAAATGTTTGTTTTATCGATCTAGTCATCACCACAACAGTGGCATAGCCAGGGGGAGGGGAAAAGGATCATGGTCCCAAAAAATGGGGCATCAAAATAATGTACCGGTACTAGGCCTATATACAAGCATTTTCCTCTAAATGGGCCTGGGGCACCCCCAACATGTGTATTTTGCCCTAACATGGGACCCCTACTCCACTTTCGCCCATAAAATTGTGATTTTGGCCCCTGAAATAATGGAACTTGGATTTTGTGAAATTGGGAATACACATATTTCAGTAGGCCTAAATTTACAATTTTGGCATGGGGAAATACATATATTTCAGTCCATTTAGAAATGTTATTATTGGGGTTCAGCTTTCATTTGTTTCATCCGGGCTATTATAGAAAGGACCTAAATCCTTTTTTTTTTATATGTGATTTTAGTGTCCCTTTTACTTGTTTCTCGTAACAAGCAAAAAATCCTCGCTAATTTATCATTATAATTCTATAAGCCTTATTTTATTACTACACATTTACAATGTAGTACTTCCGCTATTTTTGGAAGAAAACACTCACCAACTCCGTAATTTGGAACAGATCACTATCCATCTCAGCAGGCTCTATATTCTCCTCTTCCTCAATCTGGTCGAGTTCTGGTACATCTTCTTCATCAGAAGTACCTTCCGACCCCTCTGAGTCATCATTATTCTGAAGAAAACATAGGAGTCGGAAGGCACGTTCGAGGTTGTAACTTGTATCTTGCCATTTTGTGATGTCGAATGTGCGAAGAAAAAAAAGAAAAAAAAAAAAAGACGCAAATTGACGTCATCATCAGAGACCTTTTAGGCAGTTAGAGGGGGTGCATCTGTTATTGTAATAGTTCGTCTGAACGATCTATTTCTCCTCTATCCGTAGAGATTAAAAAAATTCCGATACAATATTTGGGCCTTTTTTTATAATTTTTTGATCAAAAAAGGTCCAAAATGGCCCAAAATCACAAATTTTGGCATATTTTCTCCAAAAAAACACAAAGATTGACCAAGTACAAGTAAAAATCGTGTAGCAACCAACAATTCAAACTATCTTTATACTTTACCTGAAGAAAAAAAAATAGAAAAAATATTCACGTATGACATTTGTCTTTCAAAAAAAAAAAAAAAAAAATGCCGTTTTTTTTTAAATGGCACTTTTTTGTAACGATTTTACTCAAAAAATTTCAATCTAACCCCTCAACAAAATAACCATATTATGAAAGATCTATTCAATCTGGTTTGAATGAACTTATTTGCAGCTCTATAGGATTTTAGGAAGGTACTCAAAATACATTTTGGAAAATGGATCGTAACTGTCACGGTCACCGTGACGCTGGGAGAGTAAGGATTAAGATCATTGTTGGCGCTGTAAGAGTTGTGTTTTATTAGGGTAAGGAAGCCTTCCGGCCCATATTACACCAGTCAAGATCATTGTTGGCGCTGTAAGAGTTGTATTTTATTAGGGTAAGGAAGCCCTCCGGCCCATATTATACCCTTTAAGATCATTGTTGGCGCTGTAAGAGTTGTATTTTATCAGGGTAAGGACGCCTGCCGGCCCATATTACACCCTTTAAGATCATTGTTGGCGCTGTAAGAGTTGTATTTTATTAGGGTAAGGAAGCCATCTGGCCCATATTATACCCTTTAAGATCATTGTTGGCGCTGTAAGAGTTGTATTTTATTAGGGTAAGAAAGCCTTCCGGCCCATATTACACCCTTTAAGATCATTGTTGGCGCTGTAATAGTTGTATTTTATTAGGGTAAGGAAGCCATCTGGCCCATATAATACCCTTTAAGATCATTGTTGGCGCTGTAAGAGTTGTATTTTATTAGGGTAAAAAAGCCTTCCGGCCCATATTACACCCTTTAAGATCATTGTTGGCGCTGTAAGAGTTGTATTTTATGAGGGTAAGGAAGCCTTCTGGCCCATATTACACCCTTTATGATCCTTGTTGGCGCTGTAAGAGTCGTATTTCATTTTAAACTGCAAGAGAGATTTTGTGTCCACGACATAATCAGGTAGAGCATCTCTATATGGGTGTTTCAGCTGATGTCGTGAGATCATGTGACTTTGTTTACATCGCCATTTTGTCAGAAAAGAACACTGTTGTCTGCTGTACACTTAATGAGACTTGGAAACATTTGCATGGTGTAATAGATAATGTTTGTAAGACAATTATGCTGGAATCTTGCTGTGCCGTTGGTTGCACTAAATAGATATGTGCCAGGGAATAAAAAGACGTTTTCTTGATTTCCATCTAATCCTGATTGACGTTCGAAGCGGGTTTCTGCTGTGCGAAGCAGCAGCT
>JAIGNY010003794.1:57500-120000 GCA_020152595.1 Chiridota heheva
CAAATGTTTAACAATAAACAGATACAAGATTGAGTGGAGCAGGGCTCCGTTAAAAAAAGTAAGACACACACAGATAATACCAAAACCTATCAATAGGGAACTAAACAAAGGTCAAAAACAAGTTATGCAACTTAAAAACCAATTGGCATACAGTATATGGTCTGGTGATAGTTCGAGGGATGGTGAAAAGGGTAGTATGGGAAGTGCATTAATGCATGGAGCTATTAACTATTAACTCAGTCAATAGCTCCATGATTAATGCCACTTCTTGGTGCCTGGGTGGCCAGATGACCATGGAATTGAAACCATTCAAGCAGATTACAGATTTAAAAGAAAGTAGGAGTGGCATTATCCAAGGATTGGTTTGCATGGTGGCCTCAGTATCATGGATTATTAGTTCTTCAAAATGTGGAGTATCAAGAGATGGGATAGGTGAGGTGATATAGTGTGATAGTTGGGGAGAAAGAAAATTTGAATTATAACAGAATTAGAGATACACCAGGAAATACATTTAATTATAATTCATATATAATGTAATAGACTTGTACAGTAATAGAATGGGAAGGAAAACTTTGCTTTATAGTGCATCTTTCCAACTAGAAAAATAAATAAATGTGGAACAAGTTTAAATGATTTTTTTATTATCAATATCATATATTGTTAATCACCTTCAAGCCCTCATGCTGCTTGGGCCTCGGTCCAGGTATGATTGCCCGAATGGTCAGTTCGCCCCTGGTTTAAAGTTGAGCTGGTTTACATACATTTATATGAAAGCTCTAGACAATAGGACATTTCCATACAAAAAGGCATGACGAACTCCCTGGTAAAAGGTACAAAGGAATATGTCATGTTGACTATGCCATTCTAAATTATGGAAAATTGCTAATTTTTGTAGCCTTTCTCGAACATAAACTTTACAAGTTAAATTCAATTTTAAATGTTGGTAATTGATAGCCTTAAAGCATTTTGACCGAATGCATATAATATGGCATCAAAATATGGCATCAAAATATGGCATCAAAATATGGCATCAAAATATGGCATTAAGATATGGCATCAAAATATGGCATCAAAATATGGCACCAAAATATGGCATCAAAATATGGCATCAAAATATGGCATCAAAATATGGCATCAAAATTATATACGAAGATGTGATTTATCACAGAATCCAAACAAGACCATTCAAGTTTCATTCAAAAATGTTTCAAGTGGGTATTTTCAAATTTAAGATTGTATTATTCATGGTGTGAATTTAATCATGGGTCATAAGATACATTTGTGGAAAAAAAGGCTAAAAAAGTTTTTCTGTCTACTTCGCGGTATTGTACGCACAATTCCTATCACATATTAAAGGATCAAAGGCAGGAACCTCTAATAACTTGAACAGTATCAGATAAATTGAAATATGGAGCAAGATTGAAGAATGAATTAACATGAGGCTGCCATACAAAGGCGGCGCTATGGCGGAATCCCCCCCCCCCCCCTCCCCCCCTCTTTCCCCACGAGATCGCTTTGCCCTAGAAATTTTGGAAAGTGACATGTTTTTGTCCAATTTATAGACTTTGGCCCCTAGTGAGACAAAATTGCCTGTCTGTTGTTCCCCATGACCAAAACCCTGGCGCCATTACTGCTGTGACATACATTGACAGGGTATTTGCAAATCGGACAAATAGAATTGTTTCGAGAACAGCAAAACAATTGTTGGTATTGTTTTTTGTCCATGTATAACTTTGGTTTGCCCCAAATGTTAACGGAGATATTGACAAAACACTACAACATTATTGTACAAGAGGAAGACAATTTAGCCGCATGCTTGTGCTTGACATGCAAATATTTTTGGAGTAATTCTCAGTATATTATCAAGTATTCCTATAGAAGCCAATCTTGACCCCTAAATTGATTGGCTGCCGGACTTTGCCCCCTAGCCATCATCCCTGGGACCTCGTGGGACCCATGTTATGCGCATGCACACCTAGAAATTCCCATTATTCCAATTTCTAGATAAAACCCTGCCAAGGCACAGTAAGGGTCCATGCTGCAGACTTACATACTTTTAGGTCTGTAAGCAGGGGCATAAATACCAGGGGTGGGGGTGTCACCCCCACAAAAAAAATTAAAATGAAAATAATTGTGAGACTCATCAGTAAAAGTTGAGATTAGTCAGTAAATCTGGTGTCAAAGTTGGTAAAAATACAGATTTTGATTATTAACTTTATTACAGTAACGGCAGTATTATTTCTTAATTATGATGCTAATGATGCATTATAATGCTATGATGCTAAAGCCGTTGGTAAATCTGATATTTTGTACCCCCCGCCCCCTAGGCAAAATAGTCTACTACGCGCCTGTTTGTAAGCAAAGAATACCTTGAAATTTTGTATAGCCTTTTCTATGCCACTCTTAAACCGAATCTGGCTCTTTTAAGTACTGTACATACAGTACATGTATTGGCAACATGCCATTCATTCATTTCTTACTAGAGTTGTCTTATAATCGATATCCAAGCCATTTACAGTATAGTCAATGTAATATCTTCCATCATATTGCAAATTCATATATTGTTAAAAAATTTCATTATTGATATATTTCCTATATTGAATGCTTGACAATAGAATGAAGGACCTCAGCACTTGCTTTTATTGGTGAGCATGAGAAGCATAAAGTAAACCTATGTTATGGTGATTTCTGTCCGTCCGTCCACAGTTTTGCCTGAGATTTTCTCAGAAATGTTAAAGGTTTTGAAGAATCCCTAAGAAAATGTTAGTTTCTTCAGAGTTTCTTAGAAAAAGTTGAAAATTTCTTCAGATGTCCTCATGGAAGGCTGGAATTTCCTTACTAAATGTTAAAGTTTTGCAAACTCTTAAGACAGGTTGAAGACTCATTTTTCTTAAAAAGTCTACAAAACATTAATATTTCCTTGGAAGATAACTGTAAGATGAGCGATATAATTTCCCAAAATTCTTCAGAGATCCTCAAATGTCTCTCATAACACTGGAAATTTAAAACCCTTAAACTTCTTCAAAATATTTGTGCACCAACGGCTGTATCAGGCATGATTATTAAAGTCCGCCTTTATTATTGTGTTTAATTGCATAAAGTTGCTACAGTGTATGAATTGATAAGAGTATGCTCAGTCAGGGAGTGTGACAGGATGTGACTTCATATGGACATAGGAAGGGATGCCATGTGGGACATGGATGGGTGCCATGCGGGATATAGGATAGAATATATACCACGTAGTAAGCACCAAGGGTTATATAATATTCTACTCCGCTTTTTTTTTCTTCTTATTCAGCAAGTCTTTTACATTGGAGGCTAAGTGGGACATACATGTAGGGTAGGAGGCCATGGAGACATGGGATGTGAAGCAATGTGGGTCATAAAGTAGGATGACATTGGGACATTGGGAGGGATACCATGTGGAACATATAGTTGGATCCATTGTCGGACATAAGGTGGGAAGCTATGAGGAAAGCCTCTGATGTGGGACATAGGAAGGTATGCCATGTGGGACGTGGATGGGGGCCATGCGGGACATCGGAAAGAATATATACCATGTGGTATGTACCAAGGGCTATATATTATTTGACTCTGCCTTTTTTTCTTATTCAACAAGTCATTTGCATAAAAGTTATTATATTGACTGACAGACTTTTATACATAGTGTTTTCAATCGGGGACTGCAGCTAGGAGGAGACTTTTTATATAGGGCCTATGGGATGTCATTTGGGATATAGGAAGGGATGCCATGTGGAACAGGGTGGGATGCCATGTAGGATATATGGTGGAATGCCATGTGGGACATAGGGTGGAGTGGTATGGGATGTCATGTGGGACATGAGATGGTATGGGATGTCATGTGGACACGGGGTGGGATGCCATGAGTAACACAGTGTGACATTGGTTGGGATGCCATGTGTGACATAGGGTACATGTAGGAGGCTATGTGGGGCATAGGGTAGGAAGACATGGGATATGAAACCATGTGGGACAGTTGGGACATTGGAAGGGATACCATGTGGAACATATGGTGGGATCCAATGTGGGACATAAGGTGGGGTGTCATGGGGGAAGCCACTGATGCGGGACATCAGGTGGGATGTCATGGGGGACATAGGGAGTGATGCCATGTGGGACACAGGGAGGATGTCATGTGGGACATAGGGAGGGATGCCATGTGGGACATATCATTGGATTAATGTGGGACATAGGATGGGATTTATGTGGAACATAGGGTGGGATGCCATGTGGGACATATGGTGGAATGTCATGTGGGACATATGGTGGAATACTATGTGGGACATACTATATGGTGGTATGCCATGTGGGAGATATGGTGGAATGCCATGTGGGACAAGGGATGGGATGGGATGTCATGTGGGACATGGGATGGGATTCGTGTGGAACATACGGTGGGATGCCATGTGGGTCATAGGATGGGATGCGATATGGGACATATGGTGGAATGCTATGTGGGACACATGGTGGAATGCCATGTGGGACATATAGTGGAATGCCATGTAGGAGATATGTTGGAATGCCATGTGGGACATGGGATGGGATGTTATGTGGGACATGGGGTGGGATATCATGTGGGACATGGGTTGCCATGTGGGACATGGGTTGCCATGTGGGACATGGGCTGCCATGTGAGACATGGGTTGCCATGTGGGACATGGGTTGCCATGTGGGACATAGTTTGCCATGTGGGACATGGGTTGCCATGTGGGACATGGGTTGCCATGTGGGACATGGGTTGCCATGTGGGACATGGGTTGCCATGTGGGACATGGGTTGCCATGTGGGACATGGGTTGCCATGTGGGACATGGGTTGCCATGTGGGACATGGGTTGCCATGTGGGACATGGGTTGCCATGTGGGACATGGGTTGCCATGTGGGACTTAGTGTGAGATATTAATTTCATAATTGACCGGGTCATGTGATATGGGTGTCAATTTGCATGGGCATGCGAACCATGACGGTATTTACCATTCTACTGTAGTTATTATCAAGCTGAGGATGTGCAGAATGCATTAACAGAAAGTACAGTAGCATTTGATAGTTTGCTCAAAATCTTGGAAAGCAAATAGTGCAGTTACTGTATTGTAGGTGCAAGCACAATTGATTAACCCTTACTCTACCACGCCAATTTATCGCCAATTTGGGTGCCCCGTCTTTGACTCTTCCTCCCAGGCGTATTTTCAAAAAGTGCTGGTAAAGTAAGGGTTAATCAACCCACAACAAGTGTGACAACTTAAAAATATATGCAGCATGGTCCTGTTGGGCCACCCACCGGTTCTCTGAAGTGGAACGAGCCTTACTTTGCTGCTAAGAAGACAGAGGATCCTTCAATATTTAGCCAGTGTTTAACCCTTACTCTACCGCGCAGCGATATTATCGCCGTTTTGAGTGCCTCGTCTTTGAATCCACCTCCCAGGCGCATTTTCAAAAATGTGCTGGTAGAGCAAGTCAGATTGGATACGTGCGTGTTGGGTTCATTGTCATATTTATGAACTTGTTTGACATTAACTTCAGCCTTTGAATTTTAAGGGCACTTGGTCTTAAAGAGGGCACTTAAAAATTGTATTTTTTTAAATATTAACTTGCAAAACCTTGCTACAGTGTTTCAAATAACTTAGAATTTTACCAACTATGTACATGCAAACATTTTTCTCAAGATGCTATACTGTACAACTAATTGAAAAATGAAAACTATTATTTCAGCTGCTGTGATGCAATAAAGATACAGATAGAACAGTATCTGGAAACACTGTGTATCATAGAAAGTACAGTAGGTACAGTAGGTGAGTGGATGTTGGGAGGGTAAGTCAAGGGTGGAAAGGTGAAAAAAGGTTTGTTCAAGGTGGGTAGTTGAACGAAGAGTGGTTGTAAGACTAAGCTACAGCAAGAAGGAGCGGAAAGGCTAAACATATGGATGGTGATATTGGGTTAGCCTATACATATAGATCATACATTGTTTAAAGAATTCGGGTGGTGTATGAGGGGTGGCAGGTGTATGAGGACTTGCGCATCAAAGGTCAGATGTGTTCATGTACTTTGAAGTAGGTAAAATCAGCAGCATGTAACCTGTGGTAGTTGTGTGTA
This sequence comes from Chiridota heheva, assembly GCA_020152595.1. Taxonomy (NCBI): domain Eukaryota; kingdom Metazoa; phylum Echinodermata; class Holothuroidea; order Apodida; family Chiridotidae; genus Chiridota; species Chiridota heheva. The sequence continues at coordinate 63,611 of JAIGNY010003794.1, forward strand.
TGTGTATGTTTGGAGGGGGGGTTAGGGTCATGCCTAGCAGGGAGGGGAGGGATTTTAAGAATCAAAATTCTGTGGTCCAAGACATGTTAACCTTTATTTCTAAAGGTCTTATTATCATGACCATATCACCACGGCATGATGCCCACCTCAGCATGTACAGTATGATCATGTATCTGTTGTTGAAAGGGTATAGAAGGGCAGACTGACATAAGAAAATGGATATGAAATCCCATTAACACTTGAAGCCATTAACACTTGAAGCCATTAACACTTGAAGATCTTCTTATAAAGATAATAGTCAAATGCTTAAAAATGACTAACAGTTTTCTCATTGATAATTTTGCTAGTTTGTTTCAAATCAATTTTGAGATTGAATTTTTATAAGAAATCTCAAAGATCTTCTTGTGTAACAGATATGAGTCAAAAATGCTTTACAAGGACTAACCATTTTTGTGCAGGCCTGCAAGCAAGCATTATGGATATAGAGTGCTTAAAATAACTTCATAAATCTTTTTTCTGCAGGATGCAAGCAATGTGAGTGTTGTCATGCCGGAAGGTGGTGATGATGATGGAGGTGAGGAAGAGGATGAGGAGTCTTCGTCGTCGTCACCAAATCTTGAGGATCAGCTCTCGCAGTTTCGTCAAGAGTGGCATGCAGAATTGACAAGCTCCAAGCCGCATGGTAGAAGACGACGAAAGAGTTCGGAAGAAAGTTCGCCCGATGAGGAAAAGGTGAGAGACATAAAAAACTTAGGATTTATACCAGGTTTCTAGGAAAGGGGTACCTAGGGGTAAATAGAGAAAATATGTGCACCAGCTGTGGCAGTTTCAGCAAGAATGGTTGACAGAAACAATTGGCTCAAAGTACAGTATAAAGGTGGTTTAGAACTTAGTGAAAGGAGCTCATTTTGAATAAATTCTAGCAATGCATAGACTTATCTGTACATTGACAGCTACATGTATGTACAAAGTACCCATGCTGTTTTCTTTTCGGCTGATATTAAAGTTTGAGGCTTTTTGTGCCAAATTTTGTACTGATTGATAATAAATAATTAAGTACTAACTCGAAAGCAGTAGAATCTTTATATCTGTCCTTCATTTAGGTCTTTGAAGAGACGTGTCAAATTTTTACTTAAATCTAAGCTATTCTTTTATTGGGGTTTAGGTAAGATCTCATATGTCACAGCTACCCTACAAGAAAGTGTAGCAAGTGAATAAACAAACATTTCACCCTTTCCTCAAGGTTGCCCGATGGAACCTCAATCTACTCTGCTGAAGCAAAGGCCATTCTCCTGGCCTTAAATTTTGTTGAACTCTCCTTCCGCACTCGCTTTGTCATCTCTCTGACTCTAAATAAATCCATCCTTATGTTCATCCTCAACATGCTCTGGTCAAATCCACCCATCTTACAAATCTTATGTTCATCCTCAACATGCTCTGGTCAAATCCACCCATCTTACAAATCCTCAAGAACTTCACCCTCTTTTCTCCTTTAGGAAAAACAAATATCTTTTTCTGGATCCCTAGTCACGTCGGCATTCCCATCAATTAGAGAGCTGACAGAGCCGTCAACAACGCTCTGTTGAATCACATCTTTCCTTCTTCTATCCCACACTCAGTTCTCCGTTTCACCACTTCCAGCTACCTCAATAAGACCTGGCAAGACTCTGACCTTGAGACCATCTCGAGACCAGTAACAAACTTCACACCATCAAACCCAAAGTCAGCCAATGTCCCCTTGCACAGTTGCAAGGACGTTGTTATCACCTGCCTCGACCACACCTCTCTCACTTACTTTGCGGCTCCCCTGCTCATCTCTGCCCTACATGCAACACCGATCTCTTGATCGAGCATATCCTTTAACCTGTCCCATATACCTGAATGCCAGATTACACCTGTCCCCCTCCATCGCCATTTCCAATCTTTTTAAGAACAATCCTACCTCCAACTTCATCACCTTTCTATAACATCACCCATCATATAATAACTGGATTATACAACGTGTTTACCATCAACTCTGGGAGGCATATCGGTGCCGTTTGGTGGCATGTAAAAGGGGTGCTGAACAAAGGATGCCTTTATTGCAGTAAGTGCATTAGTTTAGTAGCCCTAATTGCAATAAACGAGTGTTGCTGAACAAAAGATGCACTTACCACAGTAAGTGCATTAGTTTAGTAGCCCTAATTGCGATAACCGAGTGGTAATTTTAACCTGTACTGTACCTACTGACCCAGGATCTCGGGAAGATAAAATTGAAAACTACCATATACCTGTATTTTGTTTAAACTAAATTTAGCTTCCGTTACCTGTGCTTATGCTACAGTATAACAGATTATAGACACTCCATATTCTAAATTGGACGTGAGAAATCAATTCAAATAGGAGATTAAAGAATATCGTACCTTTAAATCCTATTTCATTTATGAAAAGTAACTACTGTAAGTACTGTAAAATCTCAGTTACTGAATATGAGCAAGTCTTTGGAAATTGTGTAGTGGCTTGTCATGATATAAGAAAGCTGGACGAATGAAGAAGACTGTATTTGAGCAAAGAACTGAGGTTTTGTGACCTGTAAGTATGTTGATGATGGAATTTCTATTCCTTATTAACTTGCTTGTCCTTTCTTCAAAGGTTCTCGAAAGGATTTTATTTCAGCTTATTTAACAAGAATTCCTGACAGAAAGAAGCTATGCTGTACTACACAATTGTTGTTTGGCATCCAAATAACTTTTGTTTCTTCATTTAAAAAGTCAATATTTATTAAAAAGTATTTAATTTTATATTTTATTATTGATTGAGATGCATTTATTTTATGTTTTTTGTCAAGTCTTGTAAATATTTTCCCTTAAGATTTGACATCAATGCTTACATTGGACTACCCATGTTATGTTTTGAAATAAATTGAAATAGCCACATTCTTACTAGACGTTATCATCGTCTTTCATTTCAAGGCAAGGTACCTGTTTCTTCAAGGAGTCAATGCTGAGAGAAACGGACACATGTTTCTAGGTAAATGAACACTTTTTGTTGTTGTGAAGTTGGAAGAGTAGAACATTTGCTGTGAACTGTGACTGTATATGTCAAGAGGCGAAGTAGCCCACATTGTTTTGAAAGTCATTAAAAACTATGAAGATAGCAAAAATTCACATCAAAAGGAGTTCAGAATTGACCATGTTATAGTGTTTGAAAATTTCAGGCATCAATTATCAAATTTGAATGCAAATTTGTGGTATATTACAGGGCGACCTTGGTATTTTCTTATGTAAATTCCTTTGTTTTTTAGTTGTCTATCATTATTCTTTAAAGTTGTACAGCAATTTCTGGCCAGGAGTTATTGTGACCAATAGTCTTTACTATATCCTCAATCAAATTGTACTAAGAAAAGGACCTTGCTACCAGTTTTACTGACTAAGCTTAATCCTTACTCTACCACACGGCAATAATATTGCCGTTTTGGGTTCCCCATCTTTAACTCTGCCTCCCGAGAGCATTTTCAAAAAAGTGCTGGTAGAGTAAGGGTTGGAGAACCCGCGACAAGTGTCCCAACTCAAAAATATATGCAGCATGATCACGGTGGGTGGCCCAGCAAGTCACTGAAGCAGAACGAGTCCGACTCTGCTGCTTGAAAGACAGAGGACCCTCCAATAAAAAGCCCCTGATTAACCCTTACTCTACCACGCGACGATATTATCATCGTTTTGGGTTCCCTATCTTTGACTCCGCCTCCCAAGCGCATTTTCAAAAAAGTGCTGGCAGAGTAAGGGTTAAGGAACCTGCGACAAGTGTGCCAACTCGAATATGTATGCAGCATGATCCTGGTGGGCGGGTCACTAGAGCAGAACATGCCCGACTCTGTTGCTTGGAAGATAGAGGACCCTTTAATAAAAAGCCCCTGACTAACCCTTACTCTACCACGCGGCGATATTATCACCGTTTTGGGTTCCCCATCTTTGACTCCGCTCCCGAGTGCATTTTCAAAAAAGTGCTGGTAGAGTAATGGTTAAGGAACCCACGACAAGTGTGCCAACCTGAATATATATGCAGCATGATCCTGGTGGGCGGGTCACTGAAGCGGAACAAGCCGAACTCTGCTGCTTGGAATTAAGATAGAGGACTCTTCAATAAAAAGCCCCTGATTAATTCTTATCGCAGCGATATTATCGCCGTTTTGGGTTCCCCACCTTTAACTCCGCCTCCCGAGCGCATTTTCCAAAAAGTGCTGGTAGAGTAAGGGTTAAGAAAAGAATTACATGAATATTTTCAACTGTCCACCCAGTTATACAGTATTGTACTTCACAAATTTAGCATTTAGTTAAAAATTGATCAAATTATGATCATCCATTTCTCAAACATTATTGCAATCAATAAAGTAATGCTCAGATTTTAATAGCCTACTCTTTTATTCATGATACCAATTTTTTAATTTCTGTAGACTTTTAAGAGAAACAGATACTGATGATTATTTTAGTAATTTTTGCAATCTGTCTCTCAAACAGCCATCAAATATTACCGGCAAGCACTGCAGCTCGTTCCTGATATTGAGCAAAAAATTGAAGATTACAGGACAGAAGGTAAGGCAATAGCTACACCCATTCTACTTGCATCAGAAGGTGCTGCACTCATTCCATTTGTACTGGAAGGTCCTGCACTCATTCAATTAACACCAGAAGGTGCTACACTCATTCAATTAACACCAAAAGGTGCTACACTCATTCAATTAACACCAAAAGGTGCTACACTCATTCAATTAACACCAAAAGGTGCTACACTCATTCCATTTGCACCAAAAGGTGCTACACATTCCATGTGCACCATAATGTGGTATGCTCATTCCATTTGCACCAAAGAGTACACTCATTTCATTTGACCAGAGGGTGCTACACACATTCTATTTGTACCAGAAAGTGCTACACCAATTTCATTTGTACCAGAAAGTGCTACACTCATTCCATTAAAACCAGAAGGTGCTACACTCATTCCATTTGCACCAGAAGGTGCTACACTCATTCCATTAACAATAGAAGGTGCTACACTCATTCCATTTGTACTAGAGAGTGCTGCACTCATTCTATTAACACCAGAAGGTGCTACACTCATTCAATTAACACCAAAAGGTGCTACACTCATTCCATTTGCACCAAAAGGTGCTACACATTCCATTTGCACCATAATGTGGTATGCTCATTCCATTTGCACCAAAGAGTACACTCATTTCATTTGACCAGAGGGTGCTACACACATTCTATTTGTACCAGAAAGTGCTACACTAATTTCATTTTGTACCAGAAAGTGCTACACTCATTCCATCAACACCAGAAGGTGCTACACTTATTCCATTTGTACTAGAAAGTGATGCACTCATTCCATTAATACCAGAACGTGCTACACTCATTCCATTTGTACTAAAAAGTGCTGCACTCATTCCATTAACACCAGAAGGTGCTGCACTCATTCCATTTGTACCAGAAGGTGCTACACTCATTTCATTTGTACCAGAAGGTGCTGCACTCATTCCATTTGCACCAGAAGGTGCTACACTCATTCCATTTGTACCAGAAGGTGCTACACTCATTCCCTTTGTACTAGAAAGTGCTACACTCATTCCATTAACACCAGAAGGTGCTACACTCATTCCATTTGTACCAGAAGGTGCCACACATTCCATTTGCACCAGAATGTGGTATGCTCATTCCATTTGCACCAAAGGGTACACTCATTCCACTTGACCAGAAGGTGCTATACACATTCTATTTGTACCAGAAAGTGCTACCATAATTTCATTTGCACGAGAATGTGCTACACTCATGCCATTTGCACCAGAAGGTGCTACACTCATTCCATTTGCACCAGAAGGTGCTACACTCATTCCATTTGTACTAGAAGTTGCTACACTCATTCCATTTGCACCATCTTTTTTGTTAGAATTGAAATAAAACCTCTCTGGGTAATATATTGACATACCAATAAACTGAATGTGGGTGAAGCACCAAGTTGCCATGCTTTTGTTTTAGAGATGTAGTGATTAAGGAGTTTGACTTATATGCGAAAGGTACTGTGTTTGACTCCCTTTTTAGCACTGCATTGTGTCCTTAAGCAAGGCACTTTACTTGTTTCAGTCCACTCAGCTGTAAAATGATAACCAGCACTGGCAGGGAGTTAACCCTTAATATCCAGTGGGTTCAAAACGTGACTGCAATTTTTTGGAATTTTTTTTTCTCAAATTAATTATCACAACTTTCCGTTCATTTTCTATCACTACAAGTGTGGTTTTTATGAATGCTAAGACAATAAACTTTTCGGTAAAAAAGTAAAAAAAAAGCAATTATCAACATGAATATGGACATTTTAAGCAAAAAGAGGTCAACTTATTTTAAGCTTTTATTTTTCTCTTGTGAATAATGAAAATGGGTTTTTTTTTTTTTACATATTTAGATTGTTTGTGAAATTTGTTTTTCCATGATTCTAGTCAATTTTTTTTTCTAAAAGCAAAAATAATTAAAATAAACAAAAACTGATCACACCCCTGTAATTACTCATGAAAGACAAAGCTGTGCATCTGGTTAGGTTTTAGAACCTGGGTCTACTCACGTGAAGTCCCAGACGCATACCGCTACACTACTCTGCTTGTGAGAAATTCATAGGTTTGTTTTAAAACTTAAATTGCAGTGTGGATAAAGAAGGAGTACTTGCTCTTTTTGATATCAATTGAAAATTTGGGGAATTCTGAGTCCAACGATATCTTTTGCATTGGGCGGTTGTATTGCAATCAGAACGATGATTTTCGTCTAAATTTGGTCTCAAATAGGCTAAAAATCATGAAATTTTGCACACATTTTGCTAAAGAAAGTTATTGATGATAGGGGCAGTCAAAATATGACTGGAATTTGATGCATTGATGTCTGACAGTTTCTCATAGGTTTTCAGGCAAAAGCAAGGTCTGGAAGAATGGCAAGTTATTTTTTTGAGAAAAAAAATGAAATTTGACCCCAAAAAATTCAAAATTTGATTTCTACCCATGTTCAAGCAAGTTTACTCAAAAGTTCTCAATGAGACCGTCATTAAAATGTTAATATAGTGAAAAAACTATTCAAGCTCTTTCAAATGATACCAGGATCACTGCTGTGGGCCTATCTAACGTAGCAAAATAACTTTTTGAAAAGTTCATCTCCAATCGGTTGTGTCACGACTGCATGAGGATTTAAGGGTTAACCTAGCTGCGATAGATTGGCATCCTATCCAGGAAAAGTCATGTGCTCTCATCCGCTTGCGTCATGGAAATTCGTGGATATAGGCACCGACCCAATAATAAAGCAATTCTTCCGATTGTTTTCCATCACGCTTATCTGACGTTTTCCACTCAGTTTTATATAAATTACGTATCTTTTTTTAAAATATGTTTAAAATTATTATAGAGATCAAGTTGAGATTAATTTCATTCTTCTTATTTTCCTTTCTCTCATTTTCAGATGACTCTGAAAGCGGTAGCTCATCAGAAAATGAGTAAGTGGATTTTTTTGTGATGATGTTTAGTCTTTAGCTGGACTGTTCAAAGAATAGGTACTACCCCCGACGTCACCGTCGGCGTCGACATCCGGTAAAGTTTTGTTAAAGTTTTCAAAATTTAGGTGATGAGTGGTGTACATTCATCTGACTTGGCATAGGGGTACAGGACATGGGTACTGATCAAATGAGCATGATTGAAGGGTTGTGTGTTTATACTAATTAGCTTATTTGCATAACAATGAGAATAATTGTATCTATGATATCTCTTAAATTAAAGTGGGAGTGGTGGGGAGGGGGGAAGCGGGGGCGTTACAGGTTGAAAAGAGGGGTCGAATGGCATGGCTACAAAGAGGTCTTGTAGTTATAAAGACTGCTAGGTTTTACTAGTTTTCTGAGTTACTGGGTGGGGTAACTTGAACAACTTTTTTTTGCCTTAAAATATCTGGGAGAACTCAAAGATATTTTGAAGCTTGTAGTGCAAATTAAAATGTAAGTGCATCTTTTAAAGCTCAAGTAATTTGAAATCATGTGCCCCTGCTCCCCTATTTCTGTATATACTTCCCTCTATCAGCCCATTCTTTATACTAGCTTTGAATAGTCGAGCATACTGTCCTTCCGAAAGTTCTAGTTTTGTGATTTTTGTCGAATTTGTTGTTGTTTTTTTTGTACAGTTTGCCAGTACTACTGTGTGTCTCTATTATTAAAATGCAACCTAAGTTCTTTATACACAGCATACTGGCTTGGTAATATCTCTTCTTGCTTACAAATCTTCTGCTGAAATAGTGTTACAGAGTTATAATTATACAATTAATGTAGTAAGTACATCTTTATATGCTCCCCTTTTTTACAATTTATTATTCATCGCACAGTTATAAACGAGGGACGTTTTGAGAGCACATATTTACCATATATACTGTTGCTTACTCAAGAAATCTTGAAAAAATAAAGAAATACAAAAGGTTTTTGGGGGAAATGAAGGAATGCTTCCCACGAATCCCCATTTTTTCTTGCAGTCATAACCACCGAAACCATAAATTTTCTCCAGCTCTGTATAGTGTTCGGGCCCACGTCATAAAGGCTTTATCTTACGACTAAGGCTGACATGGTCACCGATCCAAGCAAACATGCCAAAAGCGATGCACAACTTGTTGTGTTTACCAACACAACACAGACAAGTTCAAGTGCCATACACTTCACTCACACTTACTGTACACATGTATTGTACACATATGCAATGATACGCCTCAGTGATAAGATGTGTCAATAACTTTTCATCATAACAAAGACCTTGAAAAGAAGATCGGTCAGGGTGGAATTTATTGATTTTTGTTTTCAAGGAAGCAAATATTATTCAATGTTTTCCTTTTCAACAATGGGCAGCATGGCCATTGGATTCATGTGTGACTATGCCAACAATGTGTCTCGTTGTTGCATGGTATGTTTAAATCACTGTATGAGTATGTTTATCTCGGGAAAAATACAGATTTTAGGAAATATAATGTATCGTATCGTAAAAAAACATGCATTCAAAGTTTAAAAGTGTTGTAATGACTTGAAATAAAAGTGACAACTTTGTGTCATAGTTTACCTCCAATATCCTTTGCATGTACGTTCTGTATATTCACTAATAACTTTATCCCATATTGACGAGGAACAGATGTGGTGTTTACTTTCATTCAGTTTGCATCATATCTTTTACATAAAATTATATCTTTCATAGTTTTACTTAAAATCAAATGTAGCTTACAGTATACCCAAGCCCTCGATATTTGTCCGTGATATTCAGAGTTGAACTGAACAGAAGCTGGAATTCCTTCTTGGACATATATGTTTCTTTCAAACCCCTGGATCACCCGTAGTGCTGAAAACATTTATTCCCAGACTTCATATATCGTAGCATGAACTTTTGCATTAGAGCAATGTATTGCTTAAGAAGGTTGTGTAAAAGAGAAAAAGATATTGTTCTTTTGTCAGTCTCATCTAAGTCAATGCTACTTACATTTCACTATTTGAAACAACTTAATTTTAATTCTGTTTCAAAATTATTTGGTAGGGATTGCAATTACTATGGTCATCACTTTACCAAGGGCAGTGCTATAAAGAGCAAAGGAATTGCTTTGTTTTGGAGTGGCGGCACCAAGAGTTTGATATAAGGGAGGGGGGGGGGATGAATTTATTGGCATGGGGCAAGGGGCTCTTGTGGAGTTAGAGGAAAAGCCCTGGGGGTCCTGGGGGAAAAGCCGGGGGGTCCTGGGGGCAAAGCCCCTGGGAACCTTGCATTTTCCAACTTTTAGATGCCCCAAAAAGATTGTGAGTGTGTGCAATACACAGCTCTTTGAACTCAATTAGGATGGTTACAAATGATATAATATACCAGCATATAATTTTACAATGATACAGACTATCCCATCCCAATTAAGAAAGGTCAAAAATTGGGGTTCGATATTGGGGGACACAAACCTTTTTAGCATGATGTCAAGGGGCCCTTTGTATGGTCCAGGGGCAAAGTGTTGATGGGGTCCCGGGGGCAAGTCCCCTGGGAAACCTTACATAGACTACCCCTTACATAGACTACCCCCCCCCCCCCCCCCCCCACTACCCTGCTGTATGTTTCAGCTTAAGCATTCCAATATACATGCAAGCTTTACAGTGAAAATGGGAGCTTTATTTCCGGGTTTATATTTCCGCCCCTTGTGTTTCTTTTTTGAGGGCAATGATTTGAAGATAAATTTGTAAGTCTCCTTTTTTTCTTGTCTTTTTCTGGCTAAACTGAAATGAGGCTTTATGAAAAGGAAAGACACAACACAATCTATGTTTTCTTCTTCTAATTACTCTTGTTAGGAAAACACAACAAATGCTTTTAAAAATGTATTAATATTTTTTGTGAAAAAAAGAGTAGATAAATTCATGTAGGTAATGATTTATCTGTCGGCATTAAGTATGGTTTAAATTGGACTATTAGGAGAGGAAAGAGGTACAAAACCAGCAACGATCATGATCAGTATGTTTATATTTTATGTGATTCAATATCAAAGCCTGTGAAACACTTTTAATGTACTGACTACACTCTTTATGAGAGAACTTGTAAAATGATATGCACATGTATGTTAGCCTGAAAAGTACACGCCACTTCAGGAATTCAAAACAAAATCAATATTTTCACTAGCAAACCAGGAGCAAACAAAAGAGATCATCTTTTGTTGAACTTTCGTGAAGCTAATCTCCCATTCATACCCAGATGAACACAGAAAGCTTACACACATTGTATTCAGTGTATGCAGACTAAGAGTGAATACATGGACACTCGTTTCTGGTGTTGACATTGCTTCAATTAATAGGCAACTCTGTGCTATTTTTGGGTCGGGCTCCGTCCGTGACCGGTCACCTGTCAGTCGGGTGACGGTCACATAAAGCCTTTATGATGCGGACCCTTGTTAATCTTACCTCCAGCACATAAAACCCACCATCCACAACTTCTCCAGTGTTGACAACATTCATATTACCCATCTTAGAATAGGCCACACCCACCTCGATCACTCCCACCTCCTTATTGGCTTCCCTAAACCCTCTGCAACAATTGCTACAGTCCATCATGTTCTCCTTTGCCCTCTGTACAACCTTCCTAGAGCTTCTCTTGCTCCCCACAACTCAATAGCCGAGCTCTTTAAAAAAACCTCCATTAAAACTTATCTCCTTTCTTTATCATTGTAGAGGGAGGCCCTCTACAATCATATTTATTCCTCCTCTCCCACCCCCCTCTACCTTTTTTTTTCTTTACCCATGCACCTTCTCTCTCGATCCCAGCTTTCTCGCTTTTAGTTCCCATGTTTTACTCAATCTCCCCCTATTTTCTTTCCTTCCTACCTCTGGAATGATCTAACCTCTTAGGCACAATTTGATCCTCGCTGCGTGGAGCCTGCCATTCAGCCCTTATCAAACAAACAAACCAACACATCAAATTTGAACATCTGCATCTTGCAGCACCTACTATTTCCAAAGAAGTACAGTATATAAAAATTGTCTTTGATCTGCAAGTACTGTATAACATCACACTGTTCGGCATGATGTATCTTTTCAACACACTGGTGAAATCTAATCTGAACTGAATATAAGATATCAACATGATTTTACATCAATTTGTTGTTTCTAAAATATATACGAAATTGAAAATTTTCAAGAATATAATTTTAAGATGATTGTTTTTACTATATTATAGAAGAAAAAAAAGGGCTCTATACCATTTATTGAAGAATACCTGGATACTTGATGAATAACTGGATATTATGTGAATTTTAATCTGATACAGGTTTCATGAGGATGAAGAAGCATTGCAGCAGCTAACATCCCAGCTGGGAATCCTCTCAATTGCAGACATTTCATCGGTTTGTCAGAAGGAATTTCCACAGCAGGTGCGGTATTTCCTCTGTGATGTACATGTAGCAAGGAAAGGGTCAATTAAAGTAGGGTTTATATATATATATATATATATATATATATATATATATATATGTATATATATATATATATATATATATATATATATATATATATATATATATATATATATATATATATATATATATATATATATATATATACATATATATATATATATATATATATACATATACATATATATATACATATATATATACATATATATATATATATATATATATGTATATATATATATATATATATATCTATCTATATATATATATATCTATATATATATATATATATATATACAGAAAATTAAAGTGCTAAATTCTGAGCAGATCAGTTTTTGAGTAATAGATGAGCAAAGTTTGATAAATTCTTAGTATGTGTTGTATGACAGGGTGGGGGTGGATAGCCCAAAATGTTGTGTATTCCTTTAAATTTTGCACGTAAATCTCATTTATTAAAATGTTGGGAACATCAATCCTGCTGGAATTTGATTGGGGTTATTAGGTTAAGACCAAAAACTTCTGGTCAAAATTTGCTGTACCACCCCATAGAGCTAATGATAGTTAAAGGAAAGATATTATCCCATATATACATTCAGAAGCTAACGTCACTTTGAATTTTCAATTTTGCTTATTGATTGCGAGATGTTATTGATAACTAACACACACATGTAGGCCCCAATGTTCTGTTCGGCAGATGTGTGATTGATAGCATCACATATTTCTCGCGATCAGTAGGTAAAATTGACAACCGGAAGTGATGTTACCAGCACGACTGCGTTCACTTCTGAATGTATTTATGGGATGATACCATTCCTTTAATACAAAGGAAGGATATGCAAAGGAAAATACAGAGGTCGTCTGTCAAATTTGCATATTGGTGCTTGGAATTTTAAGATACTGTAATAGGGTAAATTTGTAATCGTTTTTGATACATTTGGAAGCATTGTGGACTATTGCCTCTATACATGTTCATTAAGGCTGGGTTGGGTAATGTGCCCAAAAGGATGGCTTTCCAGTACAAAAATATCAGGTACGTGTACCAAAAAAAGTATATATTTAGGTCTAAATAACTGGAAAAAAAATTATATATATATTTTTTTTTTTGCTAAGAATTGTCACTTATTTTTTTGGTACCAGTTAGCATAGTGATTAGTAGTGAATTTAGTGTTAGTGAAATTTTAGACCTAAACAAAATGGGTTATCGGAATCCGGTAACAGTAACAGTACTCGGTTCTAATTTTTTGCTACGCAAGTCAGGCCTAACATTCATACATCTTAGATATCACCCAAATTATGATTATGATCTTTTCATTTTGGCAGGCAACTCATATCTCAGCTCTGCCATTGGAGGTGATTCATTACATCTTGCGATGGGTGGTGTCCAGCGACCTAGACCTAAGGTCACTGGAAATGGTCTCTGGGGTGTGCCGAGGCTTTTATGTCTGTGCCAGAGACCAAAAGCTTTGGAGGCTTTCTTGTGTGAGGTAGGCTTTCCTTCTGTTTTTTAATTTATTTATTTTTCAGTAAAAGGGAGAGGGGAACTCTGTTATTGGCAATATTAACCTTGACCTAAGGTTATTTGAAATGGTCTCTGGGGTGTGTTGAGGCTTCTATGTCTGTGCTAGAGATCAAAAGCTTTGGCGGCTTTCTTGTGTGAGGTAGGATTTGCTTCTGTTGGGGAAAGGGGGTAGGGGGAGGTGGCTCTGTTAATAGCAATATTGACTTTGACCTAAGGTCACTTGAAATGGTCTCTGGGGTATGTCGAGGCTTCTATGTCTATGCCAGAGATCTAGAGCTTTGAAGGCTTTCTTGTGTGAGGTAGGCTTTGCTTCTGTTTGAGAGGGGGAGGGGCTCTGCTGATTGTAATATTGACCTTGACCTAACTAAGATCACTTGAAATGGTCTCTGGGGTGTGTCGAGGCTTTTAGGTCTGTTAGCGTGCAAAAGCTTTGGATGATTTCTTGTGTGAGGTAGGCTTGTTTCTGTTTTGGGTGGATTTGTGGTAGGGGGGGGAATCTGTTGATTGCAATATTGACATTTTCTGTTGCTTGAGGATGTGCGTTTCATATGGTGAACTTTTCTTGTTAATATTTAAGATTCTGAGGTTTTGAAGTCTTATTATCTCCAGCCTGTCTTATATAACAAACAAAGAAGATATGTGATAAAAACAGGAGCTTCCTTGGCAAATAAACAAAACAGTGATTTTATGCTATTTCTTTTACCAGAATTTGGGGGAAATCAGCCTATCTCACTAAAGAATACCAAACATGGAGACACATGTATTTATATCGCCCCCATGTGCTGTTTAATGGGGTGTACATATGCAAGACCACATATGTGAGACAGGGAGAAAATACAATGAATCAGTTCTATAGAGGGTGGCAACTGGTGGAGTACTACAGATACATTAGAGTGTTTCCTGATGGTAAGTGATCTAACAGGGTTTTTGGTACATGGGTCATATGTAGTCATGTAGATATTATTTAACAGACACCGCTGTAGGTTTGTGAGTTCTGCATATAATTAAAGGATTAGTTTAGGGGTCAAACAAGTCAATCATATACGAAAGAGGAATTTAAAAGTAACAAAATGGTAAAGAAATCGTTTTAAAATCTTCTTCCATTAAAGGATTAGTTCAGTGGTCAAGCAAGTTGATTTTATATGAAAGAGGACTTTAAGAGGAACAAAAATGTTGCAAAAAAGCATTCAAAAATCTTTTTCTGTTAAAGGATTAGTTCATGGGTCAAGAAAGTTGATCATATATCAAAGAGGACTTCCAAAAGAAACAAAATGGTAAAAAAAGCTTTCAAAAATCTTATTCCATTAAAGGATTAGTTCAGCAGTCAAGCAAGTTCATCTTATATAAAAGAGGACTTCAAAAGAAACAAATGGTGAAGAAAGTGTTCTAAAATCTTATTCACTTATGAGATTACTTCATGGGTCAAGCAAGTTGATCTTATATGAAAGAGGACTTGAAAAGAAACAAAATAGTGCAGAAAGCATTCTAAAATATTATTCGATGAAGGAGTTATTTAAAGTTGAAAGATAATGTCTTATCTGTATAAAAATGACATGGTGTACTTAATCTACTATGGAAGGTTGGCTTCCTCATCCTCACATTCTTAATAATTATTAATGTCTTTTAAAGAAAATTTGTTTACCTTTTTGACTATTAGTATTATTATTCCTCGAACTTTCTTCAGGTGGTATATTTTAATTTCCCTTAGTAACTACTTTCCTGACTTATCCAATGGTTTTTAAGCCACAAAATCGCAGAACAACATATGATAGAATACATAAGGACTTTGAGGAATATGAGGGTATGACATCACAACTTGTCTGAATTTAGTTGTTTCTACACAAATGATACCAAACTTTAAACTTAGATATCCCCTTAATGGAAGAAGATTTTTGAATGCTTTCTTTACTATTTTGTTTCTTTTGAAGTTTTCTGTCATATAAGATAGACTTATTTGACCCCTGAACTAATCCTTGAATTAAACCTTTATTGTAGATACTGTTATACTCACTTCTCCCACCGCCATCTCCTTAACAGCCTCCCACCACGCTACAGCAACTGTCACAAAGAACTGACAGTCAAACATCTTCTTGTAGACTGGCAT
Organism: Chiridota heheva; assembly: GCA_020152595.1. NCBI lineage: Eukaryota > Metazoa > Echinodermata > Holothuroidea > Apodida > Chiridotidae > Chiridota > Chiridota heheva. The sequence continues at coordinate 79,188 of JAIGNY010003794.1, forward strand.
TCCCCAGAGCCTCACATTCCCTCAACACCTTTCACACCATCACTAATCTCTTCCACAAGAAACCATTCTAAAAAAATGATCTCCTTCCTTCATCACATAATCTAATACAATAACTTCTGACCTTCCATCTTTACCTCTCTGCACCATGCACTCTCACCTTTTAGATAAGATTAATCTCTCTGGCGCAACTTGACCATCGCTGTCGTGACATTACCAACCAACCATATGTTATCCTACCTCAGGGCATCTATTATCTTTGACAAAATACTTTTCATGAACCTACGTTTCTATTGTAAATTATTCCACATTTTGAAAGCATAAATGTTGTAACAAATTTTCTATTGCTTCTTTGATCCTTATTCTTTCATTTCAAATTAATGTTTTAGAATTTCAAGGACATTGTTGCAATTTCATTGACACCGCCAGTATTCTTCACCCCTTCCTCACTATCTTAACCATCCTCCCCTCCCCATCCCCCTCCCCATTCAATGTTGACCGTTGTTAATGTTTTTATTTTATTTTATTTTTCTGGAGAAGATATTAAGACAAATAAATCCAACATTGAAAAGGGGTGGGGGGAGGGGGTATGGAGTTCTGATTCTCATTAAAAATATTAAAAGAAACATAACACTAAGGCTGAATTGTTCCAACAGTTTTGTCCACGTTTGTAGGTTTCTGATCATATGACAGCTCAAATATGGATTACTCAAAGTGAAATGAATTAAAAGTGACACACAGCTTTTCTTAACTAATGAAAAAGATTTATTACAGACACTAGAACTTTGGCATTGGCGCACAAGTAAAATGTGCAAATATTGATAGTGCGAAATGGTTTAAGCTGTGTCTCAAGCTAGTATGAAACCAAATTTAAAAACTCATTTCAAATGTTGTGATGACCTATTTTTAAATTTTCAAATATGTTTTGCACTGAATCAGACATTCCTCTATGGATAGACTCTTACGTTTGCTTCATTTTTTATTCCTCTGGAAAACTCTTTTTGCACCAAGTCCTAAAAGGGTCGCTGCACACCGAAAAAGACAAGCTATATTTAGAGACTCATATCTAGAACAAATATATGGAAGTGTTGTTAAATTTGTGGGGAAAAAGTTGGCAATTTTTTTGGGAAAACTTCAGGTTTTGAGAAGGAGGTCAGAAATTTGTTGTCTAAATAGCCCTAAATTTAAAAAAAAACAATTGTGATCCTTTTCCCCAAGATGGCCGGTATACAACTGAATTTATGAGACCGATTGCTTCCATCAGGATAACCAAAACAATTCATTGTAAATTTCCTGCTCCCTTGAACTACGCCACTGTACTAAAACTGTTACAAATGCAATTTCTTCAAGCTTTAGAAGAATTTGTTTTGCTGGGGCACAATTTTCTATCGTGGCACTCGTATTGCTTTTGTGGGTGTAACAAAAGAATACAGTTTATTTTGTCAGCTGAATCCCTAAATGATATAGTCTGTGCTAATTCAATACAATTTCTCCTCATCAACTAGAATTTAAAGGAGCACTAAACCGAAAAGCGAGGGTGTCTTTTTAGCCCTCCCCTTCCTCCCTTCCCCCGCAAAGCAAATGCTCATCTAGCACGCAATAGTATAGTAATTTTCTGATTAATATGAATATTCAAGTGACCTTTGCTCATCTGTGGCTTATGAGGGCATGAAGGTTATCAATCTGTTGTGGATAATATATCTGTGAAATTCGCAAAAAAACAAGCACCCTCACTTTTCGGTCTAGTGCCTCTCCTTTAAGTTCAAACTGTTGATTTCTTTTTGTTTTTATTTAATTTTGTTGAAAGTAATCACTGCACTGTGTTCAGTGTGCAATTGTGGTCCAATGGCGCATGCATGGGGGCCTAAAGGCTTACATTACTGGACGAATTGGGGATCATTGTTGGCTTAAATAGGGGATCATTGTGACTTGATGTGGAATAACTGGTTGGTGACATCACTTAACCTTTACTCTACCAGCACTTTTTTTTAATGCGCCTAGGAGGCGGAGTCAAAGACAGCGCACTCGAAATGGCGATAATATCGCCACGTAGTAGAGTAAGGGTTAAGCACAGGCTAATAATTGAAGGGTCCTCTGTCCTCCGAGCAGCAAAGTCGAGCTTGTTCCGCTTTAGTGACTCGGTGAGCTGCCCACCGGGACCATGCTGCATATATTTTTAAGTTGGCACACTTGTCGCAGGCTGATTAACCCTTAATCTACCAGCACTTTTTGAAAATGTGCCTAGGAGGCGGAGTCAAAGATGGGGCACCCAAAACGGCGATAATATTGCCGCATGGTAGAGTAAGTGTTAAGTACTTTCTGAGGTAAACTCAGATACACCTCCAAATTGGAACTCAAGGGGGATTGAGTGGCGGGAAGGGAGAAGGGGAGGGGAGGGGGGAGGTAGCCAATAGTCACTGTTTGCATTGGTTAATTTTTTCAAATTGAGACTGATTGACTTAATACTGTATGTTAAATTATCCCCAAAATGACCAAACTCTTCAAAACAGAAGAGTTTGTAAACTTCAGTCTTTATTGCAAAGTTGATGGACCTTTTGGTCCATAATATATTTGTTAACCAATCTAACATGTGGTAATTATTCATTAGCATGAGAAACACTTGCTTTATTTAAGATATCATGTGACACACCACCTGATCTGTTTCCCTTTCTAAAGGATGCATAATGATGCTGACTTCTGCAGATGATCCCCCGTCTACAGTTGCCAGGCTGAAGTCTAGGAATTGCTCCATGATGGGGCTGATGGTTGGCCACTACAGAATAGTTGGCAATGTGGTAAGAATTATGAAATTCTTTTCTCCTGCTAAATTTTCATGGAGTACATGAAAGAGATTCAAAACCTCATAGTTCTATTCAATTGGTCCCATTTGAAGGATTTTGAAGAATTAGAAAAACATTAAGTAAACATAAGGACATTTATAGGTTTTCTCTTCATGATATCACAAATTTGAATAAACAAATTTGCATAATTTTTTTTTGATCATATGTTGTATACTCGTGAAATTTTATAAAGCATTATCTTTCCTTAGCAAAAATTGTCCTTCAATCATTCACAGTTGATGCACACATCACCGAAGGCATATAGTACACAACTATTTTTTCACCAGTTTGCAAATAAATTTCTCCCACTAAGACATTTAATACGGATGAGTGATTTTAATCACAAAAGTGGCCCGATTACTCAGCACTGGCTTCTGTAATCTTAGACACACAAATAGCCTTGGGCTACTTGACTGGTGTGCATGGGAATGGCAAATAAACAATCATTGTTTGGAGTGGAAACACAATACACTGATCAGGAAGTCTGGTTTGGTTGGTGATTGCTATGCCTGAGTTATCAGGATTAACTCAGCTGTAGGGTGCTGGTAGGCTTAAAGAGATTTTGTGGACACCTATTGCTATTTTCATGGTTTCTACCAATAAAGCTCAGTGGATTGCTACCTGTCCATAACTCTTTGATGACTTCACAAGTAGTTTGTGCAGTTTTAATTAATTGAGTAAACAATAAACGAAAAAAATTATGGGTTAACCCTACAATATCCACAACAAAACCATTATAATGGCTGGCCAAAGCAAGAAAGGAAGGTCAAAAAAACTTGAGTAGGGTCCTACATGTATATATCTAGTCTTCAAATTACGCTGAAAAAAAGTTGCAAAAATGATTATCCATGTTTGGAACTCACCTTAAACTGATGCAGAAATAAGATATCTTGCGATCATTTTGATTGTTATCAACCATCCTTACCCTGCTGTACAAATTTCAAAAGTGCACCTCTAGCATTGAAAAAAGAACTTCCATTCAAATTCTCTCAAAATTATGGCCACTATCCCAGTGGCCGCAATCCCAGTGGCCGCAATCCCAGTGGCCGCAATCCCAGTGGCCGCAAACCCAGTGGCCGCAAACCCAGTGGCGGCAAACCCAGTGGCCGCAATCCCAGTGGCCGCAATCCCAGTGGCCGCAATCCCAGTGGCCGCAATCCCAGTGGCCGCAATCCCAGTGGCCGCAATCCCAGTGGCTGCAATTCCAGTGGCCGCAATATCTGCAAAGCTCGCTGAAATCTCAGCAATTTACAAACATTTGTTTGTTTAATTCGCAATGTTTTTTTTGGTTTTTTTTGTGCAATTTATTTGACTCGTCAGGTAATCTTTGCGTTTATTTGTAGTGAACATAACAATCAAAGCTTTTTTGTCCGTGTATTTCTGGGTCAGTTTGTAAAAGAGATGTTGGACTAATGCAGATTTATGTAGGCCTGAATTAGCTGTCAGGTTTCAGCTGCCAACTCCACTTACACTGCCTAATATCTGTAATATATTTCATCTTTTATTTCCTTTCTGAAAGTTAACAGCCATTTTGGAAAAGGACAGAAAATCTGAGTATGAATTTCAGAAGCTGAATTACACTCGTTACCGGAACAGAAATGTCAACCAAAACCAAGAGAAGGAGGTCACCTTTCATGTGGTAGGTCACTTTTTGTGTGGTAGTTCACCTTTTATATAGTAAATCACCTTTTATGTTGTAAATCACCTTTTATGTCATAAATCACCTTTTATGTGGTAGGTCACCTTTTATGTGGTAGGTCACCTTTTATGTGGTAGATTACCTTTTAGGTGGTAGATTACCTTTTATGTAATAGCACAGCTTTTTTTGTGGTCTGTTGCCTTTGTGTGATAGCACACCTTTTATCTGGTAGGTTACTTTTTGTGTGGTAGTTTACTTTTTATGTGGTAGCACACCTTTTGTGTGGTAGGTCACCTTTCATGTGGTAGGTCACCTTTTATGTGGCAGGGCACCTTTCATGTGGTAGGTTACTTCTCATGTGGTAGGTCATTTTTTGTGTGGTAGGGGACCTTTTATGTGGTAGCACACCTTTTGTGTGGTAGGTCACCTTTCATGTGGTAGGTCACCTTTTATGTGGCAGGTCACCTTTCATGTGGTAGGTCACTTTTCATGTGATAGGTCATTTTTTGTGTAGTAGGTCACCTTTTGTGTGGTAGGTCACCTTTTGTAAGGTAGGTCCCAAGTCTGTTCTGTATATAGTGGTTATTTTGGTAAATAAGATCTTATTCTTATTTATTTCCAGTATAAATTATGTACAATTTCTAAATAGGGAAATACAATAGTATACAATACAAAAAAAAAAAAAATAATAATAATAAAAAGTAAACGAAAGGAAATAATGTAGAAAATGAGACTATAAAATGGTTAAAGATATGAAAATGAATACAAAATGATTACTTAAAAAGGGTTATAATAAGGGCTCTAAAATACCAAAATATATAAAAATTGCAGCTTTATATACAAATGAATTTTTAAAAACTGTTGTTCTAAAACTTGGGATGGTGGTTGGGTTGTTCAGATTATATTTTGTTTTATTGCACATGGATGTTATTTCTAAATTTAATGGGTGGTCTTTCAATGAAACTATGTTTTGGGCAAGTCTGTCAAATTCTTTCTTTGCTGCATCGTTTACTTTATTTATAAGTAAATCACGGTCTAAACAAAATATATTGGCACAATATCTCAAGAAACTTTTAAATCTATTTAAATCTTTTACTTTTCGAATTAATACCAAACTGAGACTGCATAAATGATATGAGGCAAGATGGAGGCTGTAAATATCTTCATCCTAGTTTCAGGAGGGAAATAAGAAATGATATAGATTAATGTAGAGACAATTTAATACACTTTGGACAACATCTTTGAAATATGGTTAGAAAACGATAACTTATCATCGATGCAGACTCCCAGATAGGTTTATATACAGGACGTACATTCGACACAATTACCACAAATAACAGTTCTCTCATTCTTTGTTTCAATCAACCATTTATGTTTATAATTTCCAAAACCATTTCCTTTGATTTCCTTGGGTTAAGAAGCAGATTTTTCTCTCCACACGTATCAACAACTTTGTTGACAAAATGTTGATAGTCACCTTGATTTTTTCATTGGGTCTGCTTAGAGATATTACACGAAATGGTGGTATCATCAGCATATTTGACAATGGCACAATTTGAGTCTGAACGAATTTTATCAGTATATATAGTAAATAAAAATGCAGAAAGTGGACCTCCCTGTGGAACACCAATTTTGATTTCTGATTCATCAGAGTACCCTTTTTTTAGTTTTACTTGTTTAGACCATCCTTGAAGGAAGTCCGCCAGCCAGTAAATAAGCCACTTTTCAGATGATTTGGCAAAACTGTGTTAAAGGCACTTGAGAAACCAAGAACCAAGACTTTGGAAATGGCTGTATCTCTCTTATTTAGCCTTTGACCTTCGTTGTCGTGGTGCCGTTAAGACCTCATCAAACAAACAAACAAACCTGAAACTATACCATGGACAAGAGCAAGTATGGCATCAGTACAAGAAACACCTTTTTTTGTATGCAAATTGGTTTTGATCAGTTGAGAGATGACTTCATTAAAAGGTTTAAAGGTAGAGATTAAATAATTTTAGAATAGTCAAAAATAGTTTGACTTTGGGCACATGCAATTTCGGTTACTCTTGAGACTTGAATGTCCTTTAGCATCTAAAAGGCCTTAGGAGGTTGCCTTTTCTTTAAAAACAAGAGGCAAACTGAACTTTCCCCTCTTATTAAATTTAGTTTAAAAAAGTGTATTGCTGCATTCAGTGTGCAACAGCCTATAAGGATGTTTAAGCTGACATGAGGTTACATGACTTTGTTTACATCGCCATTTTGTAGGAAAAGAACACCGTCATGTTTGATATGCCCAGCACGTGTTTGACATGCTCAGCACATGTTTTTATCACCAGCGCATGCTAGCACTTGTTTGGACCGAGTCTGTTTGTTTTACATGTGTGTGACTGAGCAGTGTGAAGATCAGATGCGTGAAACGCTCAACGCGCAAAGCTTTGCCCTGCAAAATGACTTCCAATTGAGTTGATTTCCAGTCTTGTGATGAAGTCCCTCTCTGGAGATCAAGTTTCCCTTTACGATATGTAATCGTGGAATAATTTGCATCGGGCTTTATTTTTCATTCCTAGTAAAGTCAGGGTTTATAGACAAATTCACTATGGTTGATATGTGAAACACAACAAGGATCTAGAATTTATAACATGGTATGTGTTCAGCAATATATTAATGGTATAAGATGAAACCAAATTAATATGTTTTCTGGCCTCAATGCAAATCAAAACAATGGGATTTTTGCAAATTTCAAAGTATTGGTGTTTGGCATTAAAGAAAATGACAGAATGCATACATGCCTTGCGTGGCATTTAGGAGAACAGGTAGCTCACTTTGCAGAGCACACGACTGAGATGCTGGAAGTCTCAGGTTCAAGGCTCGGTCAGGTCTAACTTGTTTTTCCACAGCTATGCCGAAAGATACGCCGAACATTGAAGTGGAAGCATTTCGTCTGCGTCTCCTACCCCTCATTCAGCAGTTGAGAGAAGTGGCAATGGTCGAATGGTGCAGACCGTCCTTCGTAGGGGGCTTTTAGCCGTTGGTCCGGATGTTAGGACAGTAACATTCTACCTGGTTCTCTGAAACCTATTCCAAAAGAGAAGCATGACAATGCGGTGTTCATTCACTTCCCGGCCTAGTCCAGTCAAGTTTGGGGCTTCGTCTCTAGCTGCAGCATGAAGGATTTAACAGGCGTGCAAGGAGACAATGTAGGATTGTGATATTGTGCGTTATATGAAACCAGTATGATTGACCTATGAAAGTATGACCTTCAAACACACAGACCAAGAGTGTTTGTGTCAGGGATTTTGCATTAGCTTGCATTGGGTTATAATCATTGGTCGAAATTTAAATATTTTGCCACTGTTCAAACAGAACAGTACTGCATCAAATAATACTGTTCCGGATCAGATATCACTGTTCCAACTTTTTTTGCTGATTATAGGACAAATTTCTTCTTCAAAATGGGCTTATTTTTACAACTACTTTATTGGTTAATATATGCAAATATGCATGTCAGTTATTGGTATTACATGTACATGATGTAGCATCCAGTTGTGTACAGTCATACACCTGCAAGCAGCCTTGTGTATGTGTATATTTATAGTTACTTGAGCTGACAATTGCAGGCAAAGTGGTAAAAGCTTTTTCTTTCTAAAGGAAATTCTTTTTATGATAATCTTGTTTGACAACATGCACTTTTCTTTTTAGCAGAAATCAAGTTATTGATCATTGATGCCACATTCTTGTTCCACTGAAACAGTGATGTTTGAAAATTCACTGTTCCTGCATAAAAAGCACCGTTCTTAGAACAGCAGAGCAGTGGTAGATTTGACCTCTGATAATAACTATACACTCTAAGAAATACATACCATAGTAGAATTACTCAGGAGTGGCAGTGGGGATAATAACTATACATTAGAAATACATTTGTAGGTGGCAGGGGCTCTCTTTCTTGGAGGTAATGAGGAGAGGAGGGATAATAACTATACACTCTAAGGAATTACTCAAAAGCTTTGTATGCTCTCTTTCTTGGAGGTAATGAGGAGAGGGAGCAGAGCAGTGGTAGATTTGACAAATTACACCAAATTGTCATTTCTGGGAGTCTGCTCTCTTTCTTGGAGGTAATGAGGAGAGGAGGGAGGAAAACACGGGAGGGTGGAACAAATTCCAAATTGTCATTCTGGGAGTCTGCGTTACTTCTTTAGGTGCGTCGCTAATTCTTGTTTTTAATTCTTTTCAGGAATTTGTAGTGAGTGGAACTGGCAGAAGACACAACACCAGGTTGACATGGCAGCTCTACAGCTGTCACACCAATTACAAGTAAGTTATCAAGTTGGTTCCTACATTGTACTGCCGTTATTGTGCATTTCTTTGCATTTGTAAAGTAGTATTGGATATGATGAATAATTAGTGAGTCAAGTTAGTTATATCCATCCAAGCCATGCTTATGGTTTCCATGGCGCAAGCGGATGAGAGCAAATAACTCCCCCTGAACGGGGATGCCAGTCCATCGCAGGCTATAAGTCCCCACCAATGCTGGCATTCATTTTACAGCTGAGTGCACTGGAGCAAGTGGAGTTAAATGTCTTGATCAAGGACACAATGCACTGTTTGCGACGGACCTTTCGCATACGAGCCAGACTCCTCAACCAGTAAGCCACTACACCTTCAAACTCATCAGTGAACTCTTTGAATAAGTCCATCACTCCTTGCTCTATGCAAGGCTAGAAATATTGGATGCATAAGGGTAATAAGATTTACCCATCCACTCTCTGCTTGTTGGCAAGCTGTGAAACGTAAAATGAGTGAGGTTTGTTATCATTAATAGTGCCGTCGGAACCGGAAGGTGCTGGGAAGCTGCAGCCCCTAAAAAATTTGCAGACCTGTAATAAAAATTAATGTCGTATTTACGCCTTTTTGTGAAAAAAACTGCTTCCCGGCCTGGTCACGGCCCACCATACAACTGCACATGTACATTACTTAGGACTTCAGACCGAGTGTCAACTTAGCACAAATCTTATGGTGACCTAATCCTTCACTGGGCTCAGTGAATTAATTGAGCCCAATGCTTTTATTGCTATGCATGCTGTGATCGGCTATGTGGTGCCGTTAATTAAACAAAGAAATGTTTTGCACATTGCGCTATCCATGTGTTGCATCGCTGTTCAAAATGAATTAAATTACTTGCATTGAAGATAATTGAAGAGTACGTCTAAAAAAATTAAGTTTGACCAAAAATGAAGGAAATTGCACAAAAATTGTAGCATTTCACAAAAATGAGAGACAGCTTCTCGAAAATCGTAGCAAATTTTCCCCAAAATGAAGGAAATTGCACGAAAATAAAAGCAAATTTCACGAAAATGAAGGAAATTGGTAGAAAATTTTCAGAAATTGAAGCAAATTTGAAAATAAAGCAAATTTCATGAAAATGAAGGACATTTTACGAAAATTAAAGAAATTTTCCCGAAAAATGAAAAACAAATTTCCCAAAAATTTAAAGGAAATTGCACGAAAATTGAAGCAAATTTTACGTTAATAAAGGAAATTTTAGGAAAATTAAAGGAGATTATTGTTATTATTTTTTCATTAAGTATAAACCTCGCAATACATTTTGTGTCTTAATCCCCGACAAAATCTGTCAAGGTCTAAATTGCTCACAACAGAAACCTCAATACAGCACAGGCAATTACACCAGGTATTTCCACACACTTCACTTCACTTTCCATGGTCATAATCTGACATTGATAGTAAACAAATTTTACTGCAGATGCACTGACTTTCACTCTCAACAGAAGGACAAAAGTATTCCCCTGTGGTCAATGTGTCCGGTTTGAAGTAATCATTTACAATTAGGATGGTATTTAAGAGTGAAAGTTTTGTTTGTTTATTGTTGAGTAATTTTAAGTGATGTTTTTGTTCAACCTTGTAGGCTTTGATGATTTTGGACTGAAAATCTATTTGCCAGACTTTTATCATGTTTTCTTTTGTTGAAAAGTTCAAAAAGTGCCCTTTCAAATATTGAAAGACAACCTCTATCCACCTATCCTAGTATAACTGCCTTAGTACCCGACATTCTTTCTGTAGAAGAAACTAAAATTAATACAAGCCTCTCAACTTAGCATGAGAGAAACAAATCGTAAATATTTCTCCATTTCTGGGAAATTTCCTTTATTTTTGGGCAGTTTTTTCAATCTCCAATTTTGAGAAATTACCCTTAGATGTTCGGGAAATTTCCGTCACTCTGCAGGAACTTTGCATCATTTCTGGGTAATTTTCCTTGATTTTGGGAAAATTTCTGTCATTTTCAGACATTTTCTTTGATTTTTGAAACATTTTCTTACAATTTTTAGAAAATATTCAATTTTTGGGAATTGTTATAATTTCCAGGCAATTTTCTTCGATTTTTGCAACATTTTCTTCGATTTTGGGGAATTTTCTTTCATTATAGGGCAGTTCTTTTCAAGTCTTAGAAAATACCCTCTAATTATTGGGAAAGTTTGGTCAAATTTCAGAAAGTTTTTGGGAAATTTTCTTAAACATTGGGGAAATTTTGCCAAATATTTACTAAAATTCCCAGTTTTACCTTCCAACTGGGCAGGAAGCATGCACCTGGGAAGGGGGGGGGGGAATGGGAAGGAGGAAACTTCCTCCGCTGCCTTGTTTCCCATGCCTCTGCTCCTCCCCCAACCAACCTATCAATTTGCCGCATGACCAGTGAAAATTCCTTTTAGAAAAAAGCCCTGTCTGCCTCTCTAACTGCCACAAAAGGGTTAAAATACACCAGCTTCAGGTAGCTTTGCCCTTGGACCCTACCAGGGGCCTCTAAGCAGGCCGGAAAAATCACGCTTTGTGCTCAAATAGCCCTGACTTACTATGAACATTCAGCTAATGCTTATTCAGTCTCCCCCAACTAAATATCAAATACCTTTTAACGGCACTGATTGGTTGTGTGGACTGCAAGGTATCTTCTAGCGAGCTGTGCAACGGTCTTTTGCACAGCCATTTTCACAAAGTCACAGCTAATATTATGTACACAGCTTCGCAACTAATAATAAAAGCTGTGGGGTATTATATTCTTTCATTTGCGTGACTTAGCCTGGACCGCACGACCTCAGTTTTGTTTTCTAGGCCTCTGGACCCTGTGCCTCATAGTGTGCGCATAGTGCCTATGGCTTCAACAAATTGGTCCACACCCACAAATTTTAAATGTACACCCAGTTCACCAATTTCTAGATGGAAACCCTGGTGGGCTGTTCTATTCAAAAAGGGAGAATAAATTCATATATGAATCAATTTTGTTTACAGGCCGGAGAATGTCATAACTGTATCGGACTTTGAAATCCAGAAGCTGGACCCTTTGGTTTTCTCCAGAGTCAAAAGCTACACAAGATACACACAGTCACTTTTGTAAGCAACAATCTAATGCTTGTCGTCAACTTGTAGTTAAAGCAATTTGATTTTGTGACCTCATTGCTGTGAAGTTTCTCTTTGAAGAAGAAGATTATTTACAGCGTTCTATAAAAAGCTTTTATCAAATCATCAAAAGGGCGAAGTCCGATTTTTTCAGTATGATATATTCATTAGGTGCAAATGAGTGTAGAATACTTGTATTAGATTTACATTAAGATATTAACAAAACAAGTTGCATTGTTCTATTACAAGGTTTTATCAAATCATCAAGGCACTTAGGTTTTCAGTATGATATATTCATTAGGTGCAAATGAGTGTAGAATACTTGTATTAGATTTCCATCCAGTTTAAAAAAAAAAACAAGTTACATGAGTTCTATTACAAGTTTCTATTAAATCATCAAGGAGCTTAGGTTTTCAGTATGATATATTCATTAGGTACAAATGAGTGTAGAATACTTGTGGTAGATTTCCATCCAGATATTTAAAAAAAACAAGTTACATGAGTTCTATTGCAAGTTTCTATCAAATCATCAAGGAGGCTAAGTCAGGTTTTCAATATCATATATTCATCAAGTAGAAATTCTTGGTGTAGAAAATTTATTCTCTCCTGATATTCAGGAATTTCTAGTTTTCATTTTGAATTTCCCTGGAGAAATTACCCACCTTATAGAATGCTTTCATCTTGCCGAAAATGCAAATTTTTTCAAAAGGTAGAGATCAACATTTCCTTCTTTCTTTAAGATTTATGGACAAGAAAATTTAAGTGATTATTTAAAGAAGCTGTCGTCCAAAAAGTGACGGCATATTTTTTATAAGTCTCACATTTAATCGAATACCTGTGTAGTGCGGAATATCATAAACATAACTAAATCTCGACCGGAGTGATTGAAATTTGTATGGGTTTTCCCATTGACTTTTTGGAATTTCTTCACTTGCCTGCGATGGGTGAAAATTTCTATAAAAAGCAGACCGTGTGATGCGACTTCTATTGGTTAAAATCTACATAAATTAGCCACAGATTTAGCATAGCATAGCAAGGTTTAACGTCCTGAAAGCATCCAGTGCTGGACATTATATCAAGATGGCCACGGCCTTTGATAACCAGTTGTGAACTCATTGGTTGTAGACCCACCGGATTTAACTCTGGGACGTGCGGATGAGTGGACAAAAGCACTACACCACGGAGGTCTGTAGAAATGAAATATATCTATGATATTAGCAGATTCTAACGCCCTCACTTTTCAGCTGAGAGTTTCTTTAATACTGATTACAATTCTTTGTATTTTGTAGATTAATTTGCTAAGGAGCTTGAGGGTATAAGGTGGAGGTTGTCTAACATTTAAATTTTGAAAGGAATTATAATATGAATTTTCATTTACACGAATACAATAGAAGAGTATTAATAATACATGTTGATATTTTATTCCATTTAGGAGTTATTGCATTTCAAAGATATCTGGCACATTTGACTCTGACTGAAAGTTTCTCTTTAAGCCTACCTGCACCCGACACCTGAGTTGATCCTGAAAACTCAGGTATGACAATTACCAACCCGACTTCCTGTTCAGTGTAATGTGTTTCCACTCTAAACAACGATTGTTTTTCTGCCATTTCCATGCACACCACAGCCAAGTAGCCGAAGGTTATTTGTGTGTATAAGATTACAGAAAGCCAGTGCTGAGTAATCAGGGCACTTCTGTGATTGAAATCACTCATCTGTGTTAGGTGTCTTAGTGGGAGAAGTTTGTTTTTAAACAGCTGTGTATCATAGGCCTGAGGTGATATGTGCATTAAGTTTAAATGATTGACAGACCATTTCATTTTCAAAGAAGTACACAAATATTGTGTTGGATCTGCCTGTATGACATCACACTGTACACTGTGAGGTCACTTTTCAACACACTCACATAAGTTTTGAAATGCAATAATTCTTAAAAGGAAAAAGATGTCGGAATGATTTTTACACACAAATTGTTTCTTTATTAGTCCTCCTCTATCATATACGGAAAAAGCATGGGAATCTTTATCGAAACAGAAGTTACTACTATAGAACTAGAAATTTGTTCGATAACACTCATAGGATTCGTGGGAGTGGTTGTATATAGTCGTTTGATTGCGGAGTAAAAGTATGTAGACAGCTGTGGAAATCTGTAGGAATGTTTCAAGTTCGGGAATAAAAATAAGCTTGTGATGTTTGAATGGGAAGAAAGCTCAAAATACAGAGAATAGAGCGTCAGTGACATGGTGACATTTTGTGACAAATTTTCATTGTCCAAAAATCTGTGACATTTTGACAATTTTGTGACAAAACGTGACAAAATGAACATAAACAAGATGTATTAAAAATTGTCTGACATTTTGTGACATGTTTTACCCTTTCACTCACACTCATTGGAAATTTATTGTGCATTTTAGTGGTGGATTTCATTTTTCATGAAACAGACATAACCAAATGATCCTCTCTAGGAGTATCACAGGTCAACTGGTCATGATATGTGACCCTATGCCAATCAAATGTGACGAAGGCAAAACTGATGTGACATTATGTGCAAAAGTTGCTAAAAATTATGTGACATTTGAGACATTTATGTGACAAATTTGAAATTTTGTTATGTGACATTTTGTCACAAGCCATCAATCATCACTCCATTCTCTGCTCAAAATAGTTTGAGTTCTGATTCAGAAAACAGACCGCCAAATTTGTATTTGAAATTGGCTAAAATGTGAAAACCCACAAATAATCTGTAATAATTCATCCAGTTTTGACTGAAAGTTTTGCTGTAAAACATGTTTTTAATGTAAACAGTTCTGCTAATCTTTTCTCTGTGTCCCTTAAAAAAGTTAAATAAATTAATTCTTCTATTACAACAAATTGGTCAATTTCAATTTTCAACCTGTGAAACTGATAAAAGTATACACATTGATACAATATGACTATATTGTGAAATATCCTGTTACCAATCCATGCTGTACACCTTACCTATCCTTGGAACTCGTATTTTCCCGGAATTCAAAGGAACACTCAGCCCAAACATGAGAGCGTATTATTCTTGAGTCTCAAGAATATGCTAACACACTTATATTGCACGTGATGGCAAACCTGTGATACTTTTTTTCTCCAGGATTTTAAGTCTCGGTATAGTATAACATAATATAACATAACAAGATGATGGGCTAAGAAGGGTTAGTCGCCCCTTTAAAAGCCCTGATACCACCATCGCCTTAAAAAAAAAAAAAAAATATATAAGATGCCCAGAGTTACTAAAGAACTTATTAATGTTGACTTTGAAGTTGTGAAGAGAAATGGAGCTGACTACACACTCAGGCAAACCATTCCATCCATAAACAACTCTTTCTAAAAAGCTAAAATGCTGAACATCTGTCTGTGAAAACCCTCTGGTCAATTTCAAACTGTTACCAGTATTGTGGAGATTTTTCTTTTCTTGGGAATTGAATTAAAAATAGGTCTTTAAACGACCTTCAGTAAATTGGGCTTTCAATTTGAATGATACGCCCTGAAATGTTGTAGGAAATTTAATCATTTTTTAGAAAAGGCTTACAATTCCAATTGCCCAGACATTGCCAGTGAAGTCATGCTTTAGTACATACATATATACACAAAAATGCATAGTATATGTGCAATGAAGCATAACATCACTGGCCATGTCTGGGCAGTTGGAATTGTGAGCTTTTCCTTACGGCTTTGCTGCTGTAATTTTATCAAGCACACATTTGGAACAATCATGACCATCTAACGGATTTAGATACATCTGGACTGTGATATCTTAGATTGTACCATGGTTGTTTAACAATTGTTTTTCTTCTGAGCTGGCCTGCAGGTCAATATGTGGTGCATATAATTTTTATTTTATTTTTATCATTACCTTAAAGGATTATTTCAGTTTAGGATTAGTAAATCATGTCTATCTGATATGAAAGAGGACTTCGAAAGAAACAAAATGGCGAAGAAAGCGATTAAAAATCTTGTTCGGTTGAGGAGATATTCAAGTTTAAATCTCTTGTCTTATTATCTGTGTAGAAATGACTTGTGTATTAAGTCTACCTACAATGAAAAGTTAGCATCTTCATCCTCACATCTTGACAATTGCTCATGTATTTTAAAGAAAGTTTATTTTATTTTTTTTATTTTTTAAATTATTTTCCCTTGAATTTTCTTCAGGTGGTATATTATGAATACCCTTCCTAAATTCAGTTTTACTACTTTTTTGACATCCCATGGTTTTTAAGCCACAAAATCCCAGAACAAATTATTATAGAATATATGAAGACTTTGAGGAATCTGAGGCTATGACATCACAACTAATCTGATTTCAGTCGTTTCTACACAAATGATACCAAGCTTGAAACTTAGTTATCTTCTTAACAGAATGAGATTTTTTGAATGCTTTCTTAACCATTTTCTTTCTTTTGAAGTCCTCTTTCTTATAAGATAAACTTGCTTGAACCCTGAACTAGTAATCCTTTACGAGGGAGGTTAATAAAGTTTGAAGAAAAAAAAACAATTGATTAGTTTGAATATTTTTTTTTATTGAATTGTCATGTCCTCATTATTATAGTGAACTTTATGGTTTAGTGCAAACACCTGGTACCATTTCACGTTGCTGAAGGCCATTGAGTGAGGTACAGTTTCTCTCTTTGTGTAGTTTGACCCAAATTGTATTCTTTTAGCACAAACTTTGTGCATGAATTTATTTAATTTTATTTGCAGATCTGAAACTGCATATTGAGTTGAAACCAATAGGTTTATACACTGATAGGTACTTACATCAATAGGTATATGCACCAATAAGTTTATACACTAATAGGTACATACACCAATAGGTATATGCACCAATAGGTGTATACACTAATAGGTGCATACACCAATAGGTATATGCACTAATAGGTACTTGCACCAATAGGTATTTGCACTAATAGGTGTATACACTAATAGGTACATACACCAATAGGTACATACACCAATGGGTATATCCACCAATAGATACATACACCAATAGGTATATGCACCAATAGGTATATACACCAATAGGTATAGGCACCAATAGGTACATACACCAATAGGTATTTGCACCAATAGGTTTATACACCAATAGGTACATACGCCAATAGGTATATGCACTAATAGGTACATACACCAATAGGTATTTGCACCAATAGGTTTATACACTAATAGGTACATACACCAATAGGTATATGCACTAATAGGTACATACACCAATAGGTATTTGCACCAATAGGTTTATACACTAATAGGTACATACACCAATAGGTATATGCACCAATAGGTACATAAACCAATAGGTACATACACCAATATGTACATGTACAAATAGGTACATACCTATTCATGTGCCAATAGGTAGGTACATACACCAATAGGTAGGTACATGTGCCAATAGTTACATGTGCCAATAGGTAGGTACATGTGCCAATAGGTAGGTACATGTGCCAATAGGTAGGTACATGTGCCAATAGGTAGGTACATGTGCCAATAGGTAGGTACATGTGCCAATAGGTAGGTACATGTGCCAATAGGTAGGTACATGTGCCAATAGGTAGGTACATGTACCAATAGGTAGGTATATGTACCAATAGGTAGGTATATGTACCAATAGGTGCATACATCAATAGATGCATACACCAATAGGTACATTCACCATAGGTACATGCACCAAAAGGTACATGCATCAAAAAGTACATGCACTGATGGGCACGTGCACTGATGGGCGCGTGCACCGATGACCGCATGCACTGATGGCCGCATGCACCGATGGGCACATGCACCAATTGGTACATGCACCTATAGATACATGCACCAATAGGTACATGCATTACAGCTACTTGAGCAGGGGCGAATATATGTGATTTTATGGAGAATGGTGGGCGGGGAGGGAACCTTGATATAGAGATATAGATAAAAGGTCATTTTTGACAATTTTTCTTATGAAAACTGAATAGCAGTTGGACTCATTTTTATATGAGTATAACACAGGCGTATGGGGACCTCCTCCACCATTATTTTGATATGGGTAGGAGTCTAGCTTACACCTTGTGGGTTTATCCTAGTTTTTTACTCTACCTCTCATATTATGCTATTTAATAGGGGAGGGGGTTGTGGGATGAGCTTGCTGCCATGCGTGATATATAATGATATCTTCTTGGCCTAAAATAATTGTTTGTTTGCCCTTGTTATTCCTTCTTTTTTTTGGCTCAATTTTGATATCTCACATGCGTTTCGTGTGATTTGGGATTTTCTTTGCCTTGCCTGACACTCGTTGCCAACTGGCTGGGCAACCTTGTGTTCTATCCTTCAATCACAAGCTCTTGCGAGTGTGGGCTTCATCTTCTCCACTAACAGCAACATGCAAAAGTGGTTGCCACACCATTTTGTGGTGATTTTTACTAAGCGAAGGGATTTTTTTAAGGGAAAAAAATGCCCCTATTTTACGGCAGTTAGGGGTGGCAGTGGAGGGCAAACAAACAACATTTGTAGGTCTTAACATGTGCCTCATTATATCCGTTTGTCTATTTTTAGTAAATGATGTAATATTTTTCTAGAATTGTAAATTAAGAATAAATAAGATACTTATAAAAAAAATTGTCTTTAATTTCAAGATGGAAAAGTTTGTTATCTAGTCATAGTCTTTTATGTGTTTGTTAAAAATGCCCTGTTTATGTTGCTTAAAAAAGCTTTGGAGGAAAGAAAGTTAAATTTTGTCTGCTTTGACGAAATAAAAGCTATTTTGATCAGTTTTGAGTGCGTTTTCAGAAAAAATTGTATTAATTTAAATGTAGTTTATGAGCTATTTTATCCTTATTGCAAGAATTTGTGGAACTGGTACTGTATAAAGTTGTTTTGTAAAGAACAAAAATCAGTTTGCCAAACAAATATAGACTTTTGGAGATTATATCTTGACTGGATTGACTTTTCATTTTGTGTCCGCTGGCAAATATATGAAAAGGAATGTAGTAAATACCACTCTTCTCATCCCTCCTTCCCCCTCTCCGCTCTTTCTTGGGAACGAATATTCCGAGGCTCCTGAGAACAGATCTCCTTCTCATTCCCCCCCCCTCCCCCCCCCCCCCTTCCTTTGCTCTTTCTTTGAAACAAATATTCCAAGGCTCTTGAAAAATCGAAGGCACAAGAGAGATCTCCTCATCCCTCCTTACCACTTCCACTCTTTCTTTGAAAGGAATACTCCCAAGGTTGTTGAGAAACCGATGGCTCTTGAGAACAGATCCCTCCTTCCTCCTCCCACTCTTCCTTTGAAAGAAATATTTCAAGGCTTTTGAAAAATCGAAGGCTCTTGAGAACAGATCCCCTTCTCATCTCTCTTCCACTCTCCCCGCTCTTGCTCTTAAAAGATTATTCCAAGGTTCTTGAGAAATTGAAGGCTCCTGGGAACAGATCCCTTCTTCTCCTCCCCGCTCTTTTTTTGAAAGGAATATTCCAAGGCTCTTGAGAAATTGAAGGCTCTGGCGAACAGACACCCTTCTCCTCCCCCCTCTCCACTCTTTCTTTGAAGGGAATATTCCAAGGCTCTTGAGAAATCGAAGGCTCTTGAGAACAGATCCCCTTCTCATTCCTCCTTCCCCCTCCACGCTCTTTCTTTGAAGGGAATGTTCCAAGGCCCTAAGAAATCGAAGCCTCTTGAGATTATCCCCTTCTCACCTCTCCTTCCTCCTCCCCGATCTTTCTTTGAAAGGAATATTCCAAGGTTCTTTAGAAATCGAAGGCTCTTGAGAACAAATCTCCCCATCCCTCCTTTCCCCTCACCCGCTCTTTCTTTGAAAGGAATATTCGAAGGCTCTTGAGAAAATATCTCCTTCTCATCCATCCTTCCCCTTCCTGCTATTGCTCTTAAAGGAATATTACAAGGCTCTTGAGAAATCGAAGGTTCTTGAAAACAGGTCTCCTTCTCATCCCTCCGTCCCCCTCTCCGTTCTTTCTTTGAAAGGAATGTCCAGGGCTCTTGAGAAATCGAATGATCTTGAGAACAGATCAGAAAATATTCTTCATGGCCTTTTTAAAGTAATTCTGAACCCTAAATAAATTTGAAAAGGAATATTCCATATTCCAAATATCTAATAAGATAAACTTATTAAGTTTTTTGGAAGAGATCTGTAATGTACTTGACAACCTTCTTAAAGGAATATTTGCATGTGTTTTTGTAGCCTTTTATAAGAAAGAGGAAAACAAATAGAATTGAATTTATAGATAATTTAGTACAAAAATCATATTAATATGTTATTCCTACCCGGATTTATTCATATTTTAAGGTTCACAAAAAATGCTAATAAACAAATAGGAAAAGGCTCAGTATGACATCACAGCAACACATTCTCCCACAAAGTTGATGTATTTCATTAAAATCTATTAAGGTATTTACATTGCCAAATATATCCTACTTCAATAACTTTTGGAAAATTGTTTCTAATCATACAGAAACAACAAATTAACGTTCAAAGAAATATATAAACATTTGCATTGGAATTGCCTCTAGAACATCAAACACAAATTCATCTTACTGTACAAAAACTTTAAAATGTAATTGGATATCTTTAAAAATCCATATCTCCTATACGACTATACGAAATATGATATCAACCTGACTTTTGTATTATATTACACAAAAAAACAATATCTATTTTTAAAAAATGGGAATATTCCTTTAAGGACACTATGTGTGTGTGTGTGGAGATGGGGGAGGGGGGGGGGGAAGAGGGGGAGAGATGGGGGAGTTGGTGGATGTATGGAAAGGGACATTAGGGTTTCAACTAAAAGCGTAAATTGAAATCTTTCCTTGAAAAATAATGCATGAAGCGCTGTTTAAAATGATGGTTTTCTATTTATCTGAAAATGGTGGTTATTGTTGCTTTAATGATTTTCAATAGATTTTAGAATTTTTGCTAATAATGTTATGTGTATGTCATTTATTCTTTCAAGTATCGATATGTGCCATCAATTTTGGAACATGGGGGCCCTTGTGCCATTGGCAAGGTGGGCAGTCCGACTCTGAATTGCACCTGTAACTCTCTGCCCGAAAATCAGATTAAGATGCAGTAGGGTCAACACAATTATGGCTTTAAAATTTACGCCGTCAGAATTGTTTTCGTTCTATGGCGCTAATCTAAAAGGTTAACTACATCCCCGGCGGGGGGGGGGATATATATATATATATATATATATATATATATATATATATATATATATATATATATATATATATATATATATATATATATATATATATATATATATATATATATATATATATATATATATATATATATATATATATATATATATATATATATATATATATATATATATATATATATATATATATATATATATATATATATATATATATATATATATATATATATATATATATATATATATATATATATATATATATATATATATATATATATATATATATATATATATATATATATATACATATATATATATATATATATTTATATATATATATATATATATATATATATATATATATATATATATATGTATATATATATATATATATATATATATATATATATATATATATATATATATATATATATATATATATATATATATATATATATATATATATATATATATATATATATATATATATATATATATGTATATATATATATATATATATATATATATATATATATATATATATATATATATATATATATATATATATATATATATATATATATATATATATATATATATATATATATATATATATATATATATATATATATATATATATGTATATATATATATATATATATATATATATATATATATATATATATATATATATATATATATATATATATATATATATATATATATATATATATATATACATACATATATATATATATATATATATATATATATATATATATATATATATATATTTATATATATACATATATATACATACATACCTACCTACCTACCTACATACATACATACATACATATATATATATATATATATATATATATATATATATATATTTATATATATATATATATATATATATATATATATATATATATATATATATATATTTATATATATATATATATATATATATATATATATATATATATATATATATATATATATATATATATATATATATATATATATATATATATATATATATATATATATATATATATATATATATATATATATATATATATATATATATATATATATATATATATATATATATATATATCCATGAAGGATGCAGGTCCCCAAAAATGAGGTTTTACTTTGTTAATTTTGTACGGCTGGTCCATTTTTGTACAATACTTTCGTTGAATACTTATACTGCAGGTAACAAAATTGACTTCTTTCATTCTTCGCTTATCAAAATTGTATAATTCTATACTGCAAGTTATCCACAAATCTGTCAGACTGTGGGTATGTTGTTTTTCTCCGGTTGGTGAGCTCCACACCCATACCACTTTTAGTATGAAGTGGGCCTTGAGATGTATTTTCATTAATGTTGAAACATCAGGTGCTTCGTTTTGGGAGACACATTGCAGAAGTAAATAAGACTATAAAATAGATGTGATCTTCAAGATTGAGTTACTACAGATATTTAGAAAAGGTTAATATGCATCGGAAAGAGCTGTAATTCTTGATTTAAATAATTAATAATATGAGGACGAGGGCGCCATCTTTCCATAGTAAACTACCACACACGGAATTTCTGACAACGATTTAACTTGAATATCCTTAACGGAATAAGATATTGATTCACAAGAAGTTTCTACACCATTTTGTTTCTAATAAAGTTCTTTTTTATATAAGACAAACTGGCTTGATTACAGAACTAATCATTTAAGTTCAATATGTTTTCCTGGAGTGTACAACGGTAAGCTTTCCGTACCCACCACCTCCTGTACTCATGGTCCCGCAGTTATCTGGAGAGGGACCGTATCATTACTTTGGCAGAGACAATAATCTCATGGATAGTTTTTGACTGTCAAATATTTCACTGAAGTATATTAGTCCGGGAGCATGCCTATTAACAGTCCAGTTCGTACCCCGATCGGGAGAACAGTTTTGTTCTCCCGATACGTTACAGAAGTATCCCACGATGCATCTATCCAGTTTATATAGGAATAACATAATAATCAAATAATTAGACATATTTCGAACGCGGGGAACTCAACCACTGCAAAGTGTTCAAATTTCTCTTCACAATTTGAAATAATGGCATATGAATTATCTTTTCACCGTGCGCTTTTTAAATTCACCGTGCGGTTTTCGAGATATTTGAAGAAAAGTGATTAATTTTATTAAGTGTTACCGTTAGGCAGTCGCGCTTTACCAAAATTTTCTAAAATTATGAGAAAAAAGTCTAGGGATTTGTAAAAATTGTTTAGCAATAACTGCGTGATAGAAACGAAGTTGTTTTACTTTCGCGAAATTGAACATGAATAAAGCAAACTTTGTTACAAACCCTCAATGGAACAACTGATAAGCGTCTATGACTGAAACATCACATTAAAAATGGCGGCTTCCATATATCACTGTAAGCTCAGTGCGCATGCTTAATTCTCCAGATCAGGGGACTTATTGAGTCCCCTGATCGGTGGTAGGAACCGAACTGATAATAGGAACATTTATAACACAGGAGAATATAGAAGCCATGCAGCCAGATGTTGCGATAAAATGTCATAGTTTCTCATTTATGTGCTTGAAATATTAAAAATCATTGTGTTGAAAAACATTCAAATTTTCAAAATGGCCGTTTCGCGCCTAAAAGTTATTTTGTATATTGTATCTAATATTTCGAAAACGGCGTCGTGAAGATTTCAAATGGGTGTGGAAAAGGTGTATCCATGACAGTAATGCATGTATTTTCATGTGTTTTAAATTTCCCATAGCAGCATAGCAAAGATATATTTTCCCAGACGTAATTAAAATGTAAAATATCTAACATTGCATAAGGCATTAACGTTAGGATACCAAAGGATCATGGGAAATATCACAAAAGGCGGCTTTGATGTAGCAAAATGTTTCCATTAATAGGAATATTTATGTTCCCATTAATAGTCATGCTGCCGTACTGTATATTGAATAGTGGCAGTAATGTGCCCATGTATACCGCTAATTTCCAAGGCATATATGCCTCCTCACCAGGTCGATTAGCGCTTTACAAAGAAGTCAACTGACACAAACCAGGACTCCCGATTGGGAAAACAGTTTTGGTCACCTGATCAAAAGATACTTTACGGAAGTATCCCACAATGCATTTATTTCAGTTCAAATTTTGCATAGGAATAAGAATCACACACATTTCGAGTACGGGAACTCAACCACTGCGTGCGCTTTTAAAATTTACGGTGGAATTTTTGAGGAATTTGAAGAATAATGGTAAATTTTTATCATGGGTGTCGAAGAAACTCGGGGAAAGAGGCAGAAAATCAACTGAGGACACTTTTGTTGACAGTAATTGAGGGGCGCCTTTATTTTTCATTATCAAAAAGGAGCACTTTTGTCAGTTTTTAAAAAAAGTGAGGAGGGGTGATGCGCCCTGGCTCCCGGTCCCTACACATATGCCGTGAGTACAGGCGGGGTTTGGGGGGGGGAGCAAGGGGGCATTTTTCTCCAAATGTAAACTTTTGCATGGTTTTGTTTTGTTTCTTAACGTAGTTTTGTTACCCCTTCAAAAAGACACCTCCTGCACCAGTCCGCCCTCAACTTTCAGAAGGACACCTCCTGTCCCGTCCGCCCCTAACAATCTAAAGGGCTCCTCCTGCCCCCATCCTTCGCTTTCTTACTCCAGGGCAAGGGGCACTTCCCCCATTACCCTCGTGCTGGAAGTGCCCCTTACACTCGTGGTTCCGACACCGCTTCTTATTATGTACGTGTTACCGTAGTCGCGCTTTAACAAGATTTTCTGGAGAAAAAACATTTTGAAGTTTTGTTCGGGAATTGTTTTTGACTTACATTGTAATAAATATTATCGAAGTCCAATCACACTTTTGCATCATCATTTATTGAAAGAAAATAGAGTGTCTCTGTGTTAAGAAGTTATACCCACATAAAGCGACTGCATTAAAGATTAAGGTCGGTGTGATAGTAATTTTTTCTTCCAGTAAATTTGGGCCCCCTGTCCTTATTTCAAATTCTAGTGAATTTGGTCACCTCCGGACTGAGTTTACTAGGTAATTTACTGGTGTGTCTGTACGGTTCCTTCAATTAGGTTTAAGTCTGAAGTGATAGGCTAAAACCAAAGTTAGTAATATTTATGTACGGAATATAGCGCCGTTGTACTCGTAGAATTTGCCCACGAACTGATAATGGCTTTCAGTAAGCTTTTCGGTGAAAAAGAAATATAATCTTTTCTTCGATCTGGGCAGTACCCATCGGGATATACCATACAAAAAAAAAGAGCGTGCTTTACGCAAAACGGCAGTGAGATTTACTGTGAAGGGCGAAGAAGGGTTTTTTTCTTGCAAAAGGGGGACAAATTGTTGTCTTCAAATTTCCTAGGAAAGAAGGGCCGGGGGCTCAATTGTCTAAGGGCCCAAATTTCCTAGGAAATAAGGGCCGGGATTAAATTGTACTGGAGGGGAGGGGGGGAAGGGGCAAAATTTACTTTTACACCAGTAGCTTCGTTATTGAATAGACTCGTACTGCGCATGTTCCGATCTCCCGAACGGGAAAACTCTGAAACTCCCAGTACGAACCGGACCGCAAACAAAGACTGTTCTCATGTCCTCAGGACTCACTGCTGCACTCATTACAGAACCAGCCCCTTGAACACTACTCCATCCTGGTTTTCTGTGCCTGTGGCTTTCTAGTAACCGCATGAACAATTACGTGACATTGCCATGCGGTCACTGAAAAGTTTTGAATTTCCCATTTCATTTCCACGTTATTCACTTCGTATTATAACAAAATTTGTGGTCAAATGATTGTGTAATACATGGTCACCCGTTGAACGAATGTCCTTGAAACGGGATGAAAATGACAGTGGCAGTTTCATCCCGTCCATGTTTCAAGGGGCGCTTTCTTCAAACGCTGCGTTAAGATGTTTTCTGACATGCAAGGAAATCCCCCCCCCCACTCCCCTCTTGCCCTGCATTAATTGGCTTTGGGCTAGAATTCATTTCCAATGATATTTTCTTTTCCGCCATATATTGACCATATGTACCAAGGTTAATATTGTTTTCACAGCATCCAAGTTGTTTCCCCTGCACTTTCATAACAATTGCTTCCAAATCGATCCATACTGCTCGAGTGAATAATACACTATAGCGTCATATTCCAAGTGCCTCATATGAAAATAGCAAAACTAATTAAAAAAACTGACCAGTCTTGTTGACTTAACTAAAACTATTAGAGTTGTTGAAAAGAATGGACTTACAAATATAAAGTGACAAATATTGGTACAATCGCTAACCTATTGGATACGCGTTGTGCATGGTTCTTAATTCATCCATGCTTCATTCATGCGACGACTTGAAGAATTATATGCATTAGTGCGTGAAAAAAGGTGAGTAGTCCATTATCGTTGTCCAGTTGATTGTATTTTAAAGTGCAACTTGACTTCTTTTGTTATTCTTGTATTATTCTTTTATAGTCAAACGACTATTATTACTTGGATTTTTCACTCCGCATTTGCTCGATGATGCAATAAAACAGCATTTTTCGGATTAAGTGAGATATTGACCCATTTTGTTTGGGATTATTCATTTGTTAGAAATGAATATGTAACAACTGTTGCATTAAGTTGTTACCTAAGTATAATAACCCGCCTACTCCCTCATTGATTTAAAGTTTTAAGGCAGATTTATGGTTCTTTCCTGAAGGGCCAGGAACCACCATATACCATTTTTTTTTTATGTCTTCCCTTTAGGAATCTGGTATGATTTTAATCCGTTTAAGCTTATACCTACTTTTTCTTTTGCATACTACATGATATTGACCATGACACCAACATAATGTTGTCACTTAATTGGCAAACCAGACTCGATGTTGAAAGGTATAATAAACCATTCAAACCAGTGCACTGCCGTTTTCTTGAGGTAACAATATGCTTTCAAAAACCAGTAACCATTCCTTAATCTTCATCTTACTGCTTTACACAAATTTCTGTTCTACTTTCCTATTTTAATTAGTTTCCGAAATTCTAAAATGTGAAAAGTGCATTATTTATCTTCAAATGTCCAAAGTGATTACATTGCTCATTATACAAATCTTTACCTGTTAAACTGCACTTTGTGATTTAATGGGTTTTTGCGTTTAGAAAGGGGCTTTTCAAATTGTTGAATAGAAACACTTGGAAACTCTACTGATTGCAATTAGACAGAGGCATTAAATACTTATTTATATGAAGACGTTTAAAAGATTTCTCCGAATCTCATATTTTTTCCTGCAATTGTGTGACTTCAAAACCAAAAAAAGTAGAAAAGCTTAATTAAGGAAGGGTTTTTATAGTATACCACCTGAAGAAAGTTTAAGGAAGAATAATTTAAATAGTGAAAACATTAAATAAACATCCTTTAAAATATATCAAGACTTTGAGGAATATGAGGCTGTGACATCACTACTAGTCTGATTTCAGTCGTTTTATCAGAAATGATACCAAACTTTAAACTTGAATAACTCCTCAACGGAATAAGATTTTTGAACGCTCTCTGCACTATTTTGTTTCTTTTGAAGTCCTGCTTTATATAAGACGGACATGCTTGACCACTGAACTAATCCTTTAAAGCAACACACATGTCTCGACACATATACGTACTTGCACGTTAAAAGAATTCAACCATATAGAATAAAAAGTAATGTGCGTGCTTATTATACCGCACGCTCCATCAAGCGCGTGTGTGGTTTCCCCACAAGTCTGCAAGTGTGTTGAAAATCTTCTCACATAAGAGTTGCCAGCAGAAAATAAATTTTCAAGCAAGGACGCACTGGCATTAGGGCATTCAGGTTAACCCACAAAGGGCATAAAGGCCTTTTGGCAAGTTGGTACTTAAAACAACACACAATTAAAATTTCCAATAGTCAGATTTATGCTGCAGCAAGGAGACGTGTCAAACCATTCCAACACAACTCACCGTCATCCAACAGTCCAATGATCTTAAGGAGTGTGGGTCAACGAGCCACCATCAGACTATAGGCTAATGGCAATAAATGATGATGATTATGACGTATGTTATACTTTATGGAGGGTCTAAGACATAAGGGAGTTGATGAAGTAGAAGAAAACCAAACCCAGAAAAGGAAAAAAATAGTAATGCAATTTCCACTTATCCAGGCCAATTATCGTGTACTACGGACGGTAAAAAGAAGTTTATTCTTGTTTTGTTTTGATTGGTCGAATAACAATTGGATCGGATTACGCCTACACAGATGAGCGTATCAGTAATTGTCTTGGATCAAATTACTGTGTGCTGGAATAGAATGTACGCCGCAACAATAAAATCACGACAAATGGTCTTGAAACTGTTAAATTCGTAGCTGAAAAGTGAAAGCCCGGGAAAGTGGACGGTAACCTTGTGATAAGGTATGGTGAGAAATAAGTTTGAAATAAAGCAGTATTATCAAAGGAGCGTTCACATTTAAAGCCTATGGAAAGGTAGAGACAATGGAAGTGAACAATAAAAGTAGCTCAGAAATACAGGAATTTTACAACACGCCTTTTTAGGTTTTTATATGACATGCAACTTTATATGCAAAGTTGTGGGGTATGCACGGACACACCATTCCATTATATGTGAATCCATGTTTTTCTATATCTTATATATCTATTTTTTGATTATCATGGACCGCATTTGTAATTAAGGAGCTAGCTAAGTTACTATAATACAACCTATATGAGCTCATAAGATTTTATTGTTCTCAGCTTTAGATAATTCTTCAAAGCGAATCTAATCTTTAAGATGATATGAGAAATACTGTGTACAAAGTAGATTTCATGAATCCTGTGAAGGGAGAAAGGCTATTTGACTTGGAAATTTACTTTACCCCCTATGACGGACCTCATAGGTGTAAACACAGGGGAGGGGAGGGGGCTGGGTAAACGTGCCCTCACCTAAAAACAAAACCATGTAAGCAAAACATCATGAAAACGCTTCTTTCAAAATTGTTAAAATCTTTTTATAATATCATTTTGTGGTGTCATAAAAATGTTTTTATAACTTTTTTTTCAATAAATGTTTTCAAAAGACATAAGAATGATATAATAAAAACATTTTTGTATAATATTGTATGAAAAATGTAATAATGTTTTTATGACACCACATTTTGATATTATCAAAACAACACAAAATGTTATAAAAACGTGTTTTTTTGGGGAATGACAAAGATGCCCCTTTTAAAAATGAAACGTGTCCCTCAATTACTGACCCAATAGTAGAAAACTGGAGACTTGTGTCAGCCCCATGTACGAGATTAATGTGCCCCCATTAACATGATTAAAAAAGTGCCACTTTTTAAAAATAAAGTGCCCCTTTACTTAACTTTGTTGTTTTGGGCTCAATTATTCTATATACAGCGTTGGATGGGGAACATATTACTAGAAAGGCTTCCTAAGAGGTCGTGCCTCCCCCTCCCCCTTCCCCACTATTCGAAAGCTTCCTACACTCCTGACGGCCTTGTATTTTTCTACTGATGTAGTTTCACAGTATATTTTTCGCAAAACATCCACTACGCATATAAATGTCTGAACTGGTAGTCTGGTATAGTCACCCAAAAGAGAAGTCAGTTCAAAAGGAAATGGATACCTTTCCTCACAAAATGAATGACAGTTTTAGAGGATAAGACTAGTTTAGATTAATGTAACATTTCAAGAAAAATTCATAGACATGAATATATTGTTTCGTAGACTACATAGGTAGAGGTGCTGTGGCTCAGTGGGTAAGAAGTCATTCTCGTATTCGGGACTTCGATTCCCGTCGAGAACGCTACATTGTGTCCTTGAGCAAGACACTTTACTTGCTTTAGACCACTCAGCTGTAAAATGAGTACCAGCAATGCTGGGGAGTTAATCTTCGATGGACTGGCGTCCCGTCCACGGGGAGCACTCTCATCCGCTTGAGCCATGGAAACCGGGGATAAGCACTGGCTCAATGAGCCTAATGGCAAAGATAGATTTAGCTTTTTAGGCTTCTTTGGCAATTGGTTTTAATCATTCAGCTCAGCCGCAACATGATTGTTTGTAGAACTGTAGAAAGGCTCGAGATCCGTGATGTTTGATCTTTCTGCTACTTGAACTCTGTGACCATTGATTTTTCATAGTTTAATATATATATATATATATATATATATATATATATATATATATATATATATATATATATATATATATATATATATATATATATATATATATATATATATATATATATATATATATATATATATATATATATATATATATATATAAATAATATAGTATATATAAATGATATATATATATATTGTATATATATATATATATATATATATATGTATATATATATATATATATATATATATATATATATATATATATATATATATATATATATATATATATATATATATATATATATATATATATATATATATATATATATATATATACATATATGTGTATGTATATACATATATATATATATATATATATATATATATATATATATATATATATATATATATATGTATATATATATATATTTATATATATATATATATATATATATATATATATATATATATATATATATATATATATATATATATATATATATATATATATATATATATATATATATATATATATATATATATATATATATATATATATATATATATATATATATATATATATATATATATATATATATATATATATATATATATATATATATATATATATGTATATATATTTAAATAAGCAACAAACAGTTTCTAAGTGCAATTTTAAAACATTCATCATTCGGATAATATATCACTATTTTATACAAGAGAGAAAATTATTTTCAATTATATTGACTACAATTCAAGTTCTTCTCGGTCAAAGGCTGTTTTTGCCGCCATGGCAATTTTAAAGTAATTTAAAGGCCATCTATTGTGAGTAAAATGTGGCGGCGTACAATTTATTTTAAAACAATACTTATTGGCCTATCAATGTAAGTGCACATCGTATCACTGTGCTTCGACCAATCAAAACACAGGAATTGAGTTCTATTTTCCTCGTACTATAGAGACGACAACTGGCCTTTAAGAGGGAATGACTATCCAATATATCTTAACCCAGTTAATATCTTTTCCCTCAATGTTTTGAATCTTTTTATACAAATTAGTGCTCAGTTTGTTCTTTATAAGTAAATAACGAACAATAAATGTATTGTTTGAAAATAATATGATTGCTATTGCTGATGCAAATAGATACAAGTTCATTCAACTACAGACAGTTCTACTGCATTTAATGTTAAATTAATTATTAGAGACCTCCCATAAAAAGTATATAAAACAAAATTCAGTAGCGAACGCCTACGTGGTGGTTACGTCACTTCCGGTTTACAAATTCCTTTATTGATTGCGAGAAATCGATCACACATCCATCGGGGCCTAATGTGTTACCGATATCATCACAGATTTCTCGCAATCAATAAGGAAAATTAAAAACCGCAAGTGACGTTGGCAGCAATGCAGCGTTTACTTCTGAACTTATTTATGGGACGATACCTTTTCTTTGATGCAACTGTTCAAGTTGTTCATCTATGTTAGGATTCTAATTACTGTCAACCGACTTAAAAAGAGCCCTTGATCTAATAAGCGCCCACCCCCCCAAAAAAATTAAATAATAACATACATACATAATTCATTTGATTAATTTGAAGATTTAAAATACTAAAGTTTTGTTACATTCTTTGTTATTTTTGCGTGTGACGCTCACAATGGTTTTGTGTTGATTGTTGTTGGGCTAGTAACTACCAGTTTACATTTATGCACAGGGCAGTTGAAATAGCACACTATACACGCAACCCCGAGTATAGGCGCTTATTAGGAAGGATATTAGGAAGGAACTTTGGGGATAAAATGTGGTGCAATTTTATTTTCGTAAGCGACCCGTGCGCTTATTACGCCAATTACAGCACATGCACATTTTAATTGTCATCAGCTCAAACGAGCTTTGAATTCATATTAAGTTAATTCAGCCGCGATACGATTGTTCGTGGGCTCATTTGCATATCATGGAACTAAATTACGGAATATTTTTCCACATTTCCAGATTACAGATAAGTGTTTACGATGTTAACACCCTTTAGATTTTGCTCCCTTCTTGGTTTATTTTAAGAGAATAGAATATCTCATCTATTATGGGTGATTTTTTTTTCAAAATTTATCCTGCGCAAGTATTCAAGTTACTCACTTCATAGCATAAAAAAATACTCAAATTCCCGGGCCCCTGTCCCACTTTATCGAAGCTAAACAGTCCGGTCCACTTTCTCGATCAGGAGATCTCCCGATTAGGAGATCGAAGCATGCGCAATGAATGGGATTTAAACAGTTAAAACAAACACGCAGGCGTAACGTAAACATATAATGTGTTTGTATATTTCGCTTTAAGCAGTGAATGTACTAAAAATGAGTTTCGTTTTTATAAACATTTTGTTATTTTAAATTATTAGGCCCTGTTGTGAGATTACATTAATTCATTTATTAAATCAGTGCACTAGGCCCTTGGCCCTTGTCACAAAATATGTACAAAAATATCAACAAGATAATAATAAGAATAAGATCGTGGATTGTCATAAACAGATAAACGATTACAGAAATAACTAAGCACAGTGAGTGCCGAACGAGCAAACCTTACATTTTACGAAACTTAATGGCATGCATGATATAACTAGAAAGCAATTGACCCAATTATTTAGTGCAAGGACACAATAAGCTCTTAAACTTTTGTTTATCACGGTACTTAATATAATAACCTGGTATGTACTTTGCACGAAAATCTTGGAGGAAAGGGCAAATAAACATAAAGTGGAATTCGTCATCAATTAGATTCAGAGAACAAAATTGACAAATTCTTTGATTGTATGGAAACTTTTTCTTGCGTTTAACATTTATCTCAATTTCAAGGGTACCACAATGTAGTTTGGCTGTAAGTTTTCTAAAATAAAAGCTCTTATTGATGAGAAACGTATAAGCTTCCACACAACTCTCTGTCTTCAAAATAATATATGACCGGAGACTATCCATAGAGTTTACATCGCTGTTCCAGTTTTGTATATCCATATCTAAAGGCCTTTGCTTGAAAATGTTTTTTTTTTATTTGTGAATTTTTCGTCACCAACACTCTTAATTATCTAAAAAAACAGAAGAACAGAGTATACTTTTAATCCATAACCCCCAAGACTGTTTATCATTAGAAGCTAAGCAAAATTGTTCATGGTAACTAAGCTTAGTAAACATACATGTATCCTCCGTATGTCTTATAACACGCAATTAATAGTAAATAAACGACTGAAGTCTGAAAGATGGTCTCCCAAGTTCACCTAATGCAAGAAAATTAATACAGCTAAAAGGAAAAGCAAGCAAATAATTTTGGAAATGGTTGTAAACACGTATAAACTTGCATGTCGACGACAACGACGACGAGTGAACACACAATTACAATGACGGGGTCGTCGCCTGCGTATTCGGTTAAGATAGTAACAATGCTATCACGAAACGCTTAATACGACCCGGACGAGAACACAGGGACGACGTACGGACAGACATAACATCGACAACCAAGTCAATGTCCACGGCCTTTGATAACCAGATGTGGTACACTGGCGTGTCTACAGCGCCGTTGAGAGCCAGTGCGGGCCCCGGGAACAAATATTTTGCCGGGCCCCCCATTTTGGTAGCGTTGATCAAATTATCAAATTTTAACATGATTGGGAGAGACCGTTATTGAATAGCTGCTCACGCGCTCAGGGTTCTTTACATCTAACAAGATATGACCTGTAAAGTAAGACAGTGGTACTGAAATACATATTTGTTTATCAAAAATTAACTGAATATAAAGGACACATTACTTCAGAATTAAGCTACGATGTCAAACTTTAAGTGATAAAAAGTAAGTTACCAATTCTATGATCTGGCGATTTATCATCAATCACATTAAATGGATGTGGAACCGAAATGTGCTTTGCGAGCTTTTCTGCTTGCAAATAGTGGAATTACTTCACTGAAATCCACTTTCCTTGCAAGGGTGGCTTCCATCGCTAGTATTCCTAAACTGGACAATCTGTCCTGGCACATTGTCGACCTCACAACATTTTTGACCCTCGCTAGGGTGCTAAATGAACGCTCCCCTTGGGCAACAGTGACTGAGAGACTACAGAATATTCTCAGTAAGATACAAATATTTGGAAACAAGGAATACAATTGCAACTCATGAAGCTTGTTCAAGAGATCGAAGGGTAACATCGGTGATGGCCCCTGGTTTGCTGAGTGTATTGCCTTTATGTGCTCTAGTTCGTCTCTTAAGTCATCAGTGACGTCAACATTGTACTTGTCACAGATGATTCCAGCCTGTTTGTGCACGTCCGCAATCCAAAGGCTTGGATACTTCCACAGTACACCAAAGGTCGAATCTAAATCTCTTAGAATCGGAAAGCGTCTGGACAAATTTGCTATAATACAATCCATCAGAAGATAAAATACATTTATCATAAAGTTATCTTTAAAACTTGGAGCTGCTTCCTCTTCGGTCTGTGGCACGTCTCCAAACCTTCGCGCTTCTGTTGGTCTATTGGACGTTTTCAAAGATGTGCAATTTCCGATGTTGGCCGCGACTAATTTGCATTCTTTCAAAATAACGCCCCATTTGCTTATCATACATTGGAAGTCTTCCAGGAGACTTTGTATGTTCTGTACTTCGATGTCCAAACTTACATCTCGGGCTTAAAGAACTTTGTTCCTGAAATCAATAGCGGTTAGAATTTTTAACCATATAGATGTCATGAGAATGCATTTAAAGGATCTTAAATATTTCTGAATGCCTTGTATCTCAGTTCGGATCGATGCCGTCAGATTTAGATGTTGGATTTTCTCAGTAGCTTTCTTTAGTCATGGTAGATGTGCTGCAAAGGGATGAACACTGCTAACTCTTGCAGACCAGCGTGTGTCTGACATGCTATGCAGAGAGCAACCAATATTTTCCTTTAGAATTTCCCATCGTTGTGGACTAGAACTGAACAAGCTATACAGTTTTTGTACAATGCCAAAGAATGTTATCACCTCAGGACAGCTCTCAGCAGCATAGACGCCACACAGATTTGGGCTGTGACAAGTGCACGGTGCAAAAGTGGCCAGGGGGTTGCTTTTCAGGATTTGAGCTTGAGCCTTTTTGTAAGAGCCGCTCATGCTGCTGCCATTGTCATATTCTTGGCCACGGAATTCTGCAATTGGTACACCATGTTTGCCCAAGACGTCATGTATCAACACCACAATTGCTTCTCCTGTTTTCTAGTTGCAATCTACAAACCTCGAGACACCTTTCCTGAATCTCATAGGCATTATTATCATCATTCCAATGGACATAGTGAAGTTTAAAGACAGTCTGCTCTACATGTGCCGAGTCAGGAGTTGCATCCACTACAATAGAAAAATACTTTGCGTTTTCTCGCTCTTGTAGAATTCATTGTGTCACTGTTTGTGCACAGCAGTTGATAAACTCATTTTGACTCTCAGGAGACAGATAGTGAACGGCCATTCTTACTTTGTTGTTCTGAACATGTTTTACTTTTCGTAGATGTTCGTCAAGAATTGGATCGTAACGGATAATTAGCTCTAACATACCAGTGACATTGCCATTGTTGGGATCTCCGATGAGATGACTTGTTCCTCTGAATGCTAAGCCTCTTTCCCCTAAGATCAACGTCACATCCAGAATTCTACTCAGGAGATTTTTCCATTTCTCTGATTCGCTCTGAATAATCTGATACAGTAGCTGATTGACCATTGACTCTGATTTGATGTTCTTCTCCATGTCCCGCCATTGGACATAACACATTTTGTGGTTAACACTGCCCTAGTGGTCAGGAATTTTCTCATGCAGCTTTTCCCATTTCTTTTCAGCGGTATAGCCTGAAACCGAAGAAAGAGCAGATCTACTTGCCGGTGGCAGCTTGCTGAATAATCGGCATGGAAAACAAAATAACGCTCGTCTATGTTTGCTCCCGATAAGCCAATCTCTTGCAATAGTCTCCCCATTTACTAATTTTATGTTTAGAATACTGATAGGAAATAAATGAGCAGTCGCATCGTTTGGAAATTGATGGGGGTGCTTTTATGGACCTCGCCTGGCTGCCTGTACAGTTTCATCGAGTGTGGGATTTTTATGTTCTAGTATCCCTATGTCGAAGACCAGTTGCTCTGCGGGTTGCTCTGTAGCCTCCTTATCTTACAACACATTGCTGACATATGCTAAGGCATACTGTTCATTTTGGCTTTCTTCTGCCTCATTAGGTTCCTTTTTAGCACTGTACTCTTTAAAACAATCCTAGATTTGTAAGGGTTTTCTAACCATTTTTTTCCTTTTCCCAGCAAGCACTTTCTTTTCCATTTGAGCTCCTGATTTATGTTGAGACTCCATAGCCGTTCCACTCCTCTGATGAAACGTATCTTGTTCTTATGAAGTTATTGATTGTGAATACTATAGCTTTGTGAATAAACTATAGAGCTGAGTATCGTGACTTGGATGCATGCACGCGCGTATTTCTGCGAATTCTAAAAATAGTCACTTTAGCTGCATGGGAATATTGGAAACATTCCAAGATTGTATTACAAATTACTTTATCTCAACGTAAGAAACTTCACAATTACTCATCAGAATTTTTGTTGAGTTTTTGGCAGATACGTGGATAATGAAGACAGACAATGGAGAAGATAAAATGCATTTATCATAAAGTTATTTTCAAAACTTGGAGCTGCTTCCTCTTCGGTCTGTGGTACGTCTCCAAACCTTCGCGCTTTTGTTGGTCTATTGGACGTTTTCAAAGATGTGCAATTTCAGATGTTGGCCGCAACTAACTTGCATTCTTTCAAAATAACGTCCCATTTGCTTATCATACATTGGAGGTCTTCCAGGAGACTTTGTATGTTCTGTACTTCGATGTCCAAACTTACATCTCAGGCTTAAAGAACTTTGTTCCTGAAATCAATAGCGGTTAGAACCTTTAAGCATATAGATGTTATGAGAATGCATTTAAAGGATCTTAAATATTTCTGAATGCCTTGTAACTCAGATCGGATCGATGCCGTCAGATTCAGATGTTGGATTTTCTCAGTAGCTTTCTTTAGTCATGGTAGATGTGCTGCAAAGGGACGAACACTGTTAACTCTTGCAGACAAGCGTGTGTCTGACATGCTATGCAGAGAGCAACCAATATTTTCCTTTAGAATTTTCCATCGTTGTGGACTAGAACTGAACAAGCTATACAGTTTTTGTACAATGCCAAAGAATGTTATCACCCCAGGACAGCTCTCAGCAGCATAGACGCCACACAGATTTAAGCTGTGACAAGCGCACGGTGCAAAGGTGGCCAGGGGGTTGCTTTTCAAGATTTGAGCTTGAGCCTTTTTGTAAGAGCCGCTCATGCCACGGAATTCTGCAATTGGTACACCATGTTTGCCCAAGACGTCATGTATCAACCCCACAATTGCTTCTCCTGTTTTCTAGTTGCAATCTACAAGCTCGAGACACCTTTCTTGAATCTTATAGGCATTATTATCATCATTCCAATGGACATAGCGAAGTTTAAAGACAGTCTGCTCTACATGTGCCGAGTCAGGAGTTGCATCCACTACAATAGAAAAATACTTTGCGTTTTCTCGCTCTTATAGAATTCATTGTGTCACTGTTTGTGCACAGCAGTTGATAACCTCATTTTGACTCTCAGGAGACAGATAGTGAACGGCCATTCTTACTTTGTTGTTCTGAACATGTTTTACTTTTCGTAGATGTTCGTCAAGAATTGGATCGTAATGGCTAATTAGCTCTAACATACCAGTGACATTGCCATTGTTGGGATCTCCGATGAGATGACTTGTGCCTCTGAATGCTAAGCCTCTTTCCCCTAAGATCAACGTCACATCCAGAATTCTACTCAGGAGATTTTTCCATTTCTCTGATTCGCTCTGAATAATCTGATACAGTAGCTGATTGACCATTGACTCTGATTTGATGTTCTTCTCCATGTCCCGCCATTGGACATAACACATTTTGTGGTTAATACTGCCCTAGTGGTCAGGAATTTTCTCATGCAGCTTTTCCCATTTCTTTTCAGCGGTATAGCCTGAAACCGAAGAAAGAGCAGATCTACTTTCCGGTGGCAGCTTGCTGAATAATCGGCATGGAAAACAAAATAACGCTCGTCTATGTTTGCTCCCGATAAGCCAATCTCTTGCAATAGTCTCCCCATTTACTAATTTTCTGTTTAGAATACTGATAGGAAATAAATGAGCAGTCGCATCGTTTGGAAATTGATGGGGGTGCTTTTATGGACCTCGCCTGGCTGCCTGTGCAGTTTCATCGAGTGTGGGATTTTTATGTTCTAGTATCCCTATGTCGAAGACCAGTTGCTCTGCGGGTTGCTCTGTAGCCTCCTTATCTTACAACACATTGCTGACATATGCTAAGGCATACTGTTCATTTTGGCTTTCTTCTGCCTCATTAGGTTCCTTTTTAGCACTGTACTCTTTAAAACAATCCTAGATTTGTAAGGGTTTTCTAACCATTTTTTTCCTTTTCCCAGGAAGCACTTTCTTTTCCATTTGAGCTCCTGATTTATGTTGAAACTCCATAGCCGTTCCACTCCTCTGATGAAACGTATCTTGTTCTTATGAAGTTATTGATTGTGAATACTATAGCTTTGTGAATAAACTATAGAGCTGAGTATCGTGACTTGGATGCATGCACGCGCGTATTTCTGCGAATTCTAAAAATAGTCACTTTAGCTGCATGGGAATATTGGAAACATTCCAAGATTGTATTACAAATTACTTTATCTCAACGTAAGAAACTTCACAATTACTCATCAGAATTTGTGTTGAGTTTTTGGCAGATACGTGGATAATGAAGGCAGACAATGGAGAAGATAAAATGCATTTATCTTAAAGTTATTTTCAAAACTTGGAGCTGCTTCCTCTTCGGTCTGTGGTACGTCTCCAAACCTTCGCGCTTTTGTTGGTCTATTGGACGTTTTCAAAGATGTGCAATTTCCGATGTTGGCCGCGACTAACTTGCATTCTTTCAAAATAACGTCCCATTTGCTTATAACACATTGCAGGTCTTCCAGGAGACTTTGTATGTTCTGTACTTCGATGTCCAAACTTACATCTCAGGCTTAAAGAAATTTGTCCTTGAAATCAATAGCGGTTAGAACCTTTAACCATATAGATGTCATGAAAATGCATTTAAAGGATCTTAAATATTTCTGAATGCCTTGTAACTCAGATCGGATCGATGCCGTCAGATTCAGATGCTGGATTTTCTCAGTAGCTTTCTTTAGTCATGGTAGATGTGCTGCAAAGGGACGAACACTGTTAACTCTTGCAGACCAGCGTGTGTCTGACATGCTATGCAGAGAGCAACCAATATTTTCCTTTAGAATTTCCCATCGTTGTGGACTAGAACTGAACAAGCTATACAGTTTTTGTACAATGCCAAAGAATGTCATCACCTCAGGACAGCTCTCAGCAGCATAGACGCCACACAGATTTAAGCTGTGACAAGCGCACGGTGCAAAGGATTTGAGCTTGAGCCTTTTTGTAAGAGCCGCTCATGCCACGGAATTCTGCAATTGGTACACCATGTTTGCCCAAGACGTCATGTATCAACCCCACAATTGCTTCTCCTGTTTTCTAGCTGCAATCTACACACTCGAGACACCTTTCCTGAATCTCATAGGCATTATTATCATCATTCCAATGGACATAGCGAAGTTTAAAGACAGTCTGCTCTACATGTGCCGAGTCAGGAGTTGCATCCACTACAATAGAAAAATACTTTGCGTTTTCTCGCTCTTGTAGAATTCATTGTGTCACTGTTTGTGCACAGCAGTTGATAAACTCATTTTGACTCTCAGGAGACAGATAGTGAACGGCCATTCTTACTTTGTTGTTCTGAACATGTTTTACTTTTCGTAGATGTTCGTCAAGAATTGGATCGTAACGGATAATTAGCTCTAACATACCAGTGACATTGCCATTGTTGGGATCTCCGATGAGATGACTTGTGCCTCTGAATGCTAAGCCTCTTTCCCCTAAGATCAACGTCACATCCAGAATTCTACTAAGGAGATGTTTTCATTGCTCTGATTTGCTCTGAATAATCTGATACAGTAGCTGATTGACCATTGACTCTGATTTGATGTTCTTCTCCATGTCCCGCCATTGGACATAACACATTTTGTGGTTAATACTGCCCTAGTGGTCAGGAATTTTCTCATGCAGCTTTTCCCATTTCTTTTCAGCGGTATAGCCTGAAACCGAAGAAAGAGCAGATCTACTTGCCGGTGGCAGCTTGAGTATCGTGACTTGGATGCATGCACGCGCGTATTTCTGCGAATTCTAAAAATAGTCAGTATAGCTGCATTGGGATATAGAAAACATGCCAAGATTGTATTACAAATTACTTTCTCTCAACGTAAAAAACTTCACGATTACTCATTAGAATTTTCGTTAGGAATTTCTTTCCTTAACAGAGTTTTTGGCACATATGTGGATAATGGAAAGACAAAAAAAATCAAATAATCACTACGTGATCTATCTTACACATTACAGTCACAGTAGCAGCAAAACAAAACGGCCCAGGCTCCGCGGCAGCAGACGCTCGGACCCTGGGGCTGCAGACCTCCTTTCCTCT
>JAIGNY010003794.1:127500-152500 GCA_020152595.1 Chiridota heheva
ATTCTTTAGAGATACTCAAGCGTCTCTCTCGTAGCACTGGAGATTTAAAGTCCTTAAAGTTCTTCAAAATATTTGGGCACCAACGGTTGTATCAGACCTGTTTATTAAACTCCCCCTTTATTATCATTTTGTATTTATTTACTTTATTTGCAACACAATTCATTGAACATTCAGAACATATTTACAGTGTAAGATAGTACAAGGAATAGAAAATGACATACAGAATGTTGATCACAAGAAAAGGTTGAGGAGACTACATGAAGTTTAAAAAGCTTGTTAAATGTAAGTCCCCGTGACATGACATAAATATATTAGAAGCAGAGAGAGAATGGAAGGGGAGGGAGGGAGCAAGAAAGGAATGGAGGAAGGGGAGAGGGAGGGAGGGGGGAGGAGGGAGGGAGGAAAGGAGGGAGGGAGAGAGAAAGGGAGGGAGGGATGGAGGGAGGAAGGAGGGAGGAGGGAGGGGGGAGGAGGGGAGGGAGAAAGGGAGGGAGGGAGGGGAGGGAGGGAGGGAGAGGGAGGAGGGAGGAGGAGGATGGAGGGAGGGGAGGAAGGTAGGGATGGGGAGGGGGAGGGAGGGATGAAGGAGGGAGGCAGGCAGGCAGGCAGGCAGGCAGGCAGGCAGGCAGGCAGGCAGGCAGGCAGGCAGGAGGCAGGAAGAAAGGGAAGGAGGGAGGGAGGAGGGAGGGAGGAGGGAGGGAGGAGGAAGGAGGTATGGAGGAAGGGAGGGAGGAGGGATGGATGGAGGGAGGAGGGAGGAGGAAGGAGGGGAGGGAGGAGGGAGGGAGGGAGGAAGGAGGGAGGAGGAGGGAGGAGAGGGAAGGGGAGGGAGGAGGGAGGAGGAGGAATGGAGAGACAGACAGACATACATACATACAAACAGAGAGAGAGAAGAACTATCCAACAGCCGACCCGAAATCCTGCCACTATCTGGCCCCAACCCTGCCCCTACCCAGTCTCTACTCCAACCCCAGCCCTCTCTCTAAACCAAGCTCCTACCTATCCCCTAAATTCCCTCCCCAATCAGATTTGTAAAACATATGCATGCGGGTGTGATAATGGGTAGAAGCTTATTTTCTATAAATAGCTACTAAACTTGTTTTAAGACGTTTTTTGAAGAAAAAAAAAATGGAAGACACTGAAGTTCGTAATGAGTTATCTAGAGAATTCCAGAGTAAAACGTCAGCATAATGGTTATGATGATGAGATAAGGTGAGTCTACAAACTTGGAGGTGTATTGAGATTGTTATTATGCCTTGTACTTACAGAATGAATGTTTTTCCTAGTGGTTAAGAAATCGTCAAAACATTTTGGGAGTTTTTTGTTATGTTTGAATACGAAAGTGTCAAATGTCAAAGATGTTAAGGGCGTTCGATGAAGCGAATAAAGGAGGAGTGTGACAAAAACGATGAATGGTCATAAAACGCATAGCTCTTTTTTGAAGAGTAACGAGATTTCTCAGGCGGGAAGGATAATTGTTTGCCCATTTTACAATAAGAAAGAAACGGGAGTATAATGGCATTATAAATTTCAAGAAAAGCTTTCTCGGAAAGTTTAAATCTTAAGCGTCCGAGTAAACTTTTTTACAAATAAAATCAATGTGAGTTTGTCATGTTAGACGATTATCAATATAAACACCTAGAAATTTACCAAAAGGAGAGAAAGGTATGCTTTCATTACCTAAATGAATTTTACAGAGATTATTTGCAAAGGTCATTGGGAGGGGTAAACATAACGGAACATGTCTTTTAATGTTTAAGGATAAATTATTTACTTGGAGCTAATGGGTGATTTTCTTAAATTAATCTTGGACTACAGTGCATATCTTAGCTGGATCTTTCCCCGAATAGAAAAGGTTGGTATCATCTGCATATAATATCATTGAAAGTTCAGTGGACGATCTGTGGAGGTCATTAATAAATTATCAAAAAGAAGTGGGCCCAATATTGATCCCTGGGGTACCCCACCGTCAGTGGCGTAGCCAGGATTTTCATATCGGGTGGAGAGGGGAATTGAATTGAACCGACACGATAATGAGTGGCGCAGTAAGTTGAGGTGACACGAAGGTGTCACTTTCAGCGCAAAGCGCTCGACTTGTGGGCGTGGTATCCAGGGACCCGCTTAAGGGTCCCTGGTGGGGTCTAGGGGCAAAGCCCCGGTAGGAGTCCAGAGGACAAGGCCTCCGGAAGCTGAAAAATTGACATTTCAAGGGAAAAATTATGTCAAAATGCAAGGTGTATTATACAAGTCAATATTCATGTCAAAAAGAGCTATAATACACCATATACAAAACGCAAAGCGCAAAGCGCTTGACTTGTCGGTGTAGGGTCCAGGGCCCGCTTATGGCCCCTGGTGGGGTCCACGGGCGAAGCCCCTCTAGGGGTGCAGGGGGCGAAGCCCCCGAAAGCTCTCACAAAATTAACATTTCAAGGGCAAAAACGTATGTGACAACGCATAGTAGGAAGGTGTATTATACAATTAAAAAACCATGTCAAAGAGAGCTATACTTAATACACCATATACAAAACACAAAATCATGAAAACGCATGTGGAAATATGTTTTATTTTTTACGTTTGTATATGGATAGGAAGTTTTTAATAATTTACTACAAACTTGTGTAAATGTTGTAAAACTTCTAAAATGAGCCTGTTCTGTACCACGTGCACTCCAAAACCCACATCTCCCACCCTCCCCTCTCTCTCCCCTCTCTCTCTCTCTCTGTCTTAGTTCGTTTATTCAAATTAAATACAAAATCGCACAAATGTTTAATATACTATTATCAAAGAATCTTTTTTCTGACAAAGGGCACCTGGAATGTCAAAGCTTGCACCGACGGCACCAATGTAAACCGACGGATTGAAATATTTGAGGGGCGCCCCATTTCTGTCTACGCCACTGCCCACAGTTGATTTCCAGTTTATCTGAATTGTGATCATCAATGTTAACAAATTGAACTCGGTTACTTAATAAGTCTTTAAACCATTGATGCGGGATACCTCTTACCCCATTATTATTAAGTTTCGTTAAAAGAATACCATGATCTAACGTGTCAAAGGCTTTAGATAAGTCTATAAATGTACTATTAACAAAATACTTAATTTCAAAAGCATCAGAAAACTTAACCGTAAGATAGAGTAAGGCTTGAGAAGTTGACTTGCCCGGTAAAAACCCAATTGCCCATCATATATTCTATCGTTATTATTTAGAAAATTCTTTAGTCTATCGAAAATTAGTTTCTCACGAATTTGAGAAAAACATGCAAAACGGATATTGGTCGGTAGTTAGAATGGATACTAGGATCACCGTTTTTAAAAAATGGAGATACACGGGCTATTTTCAATCTCTCTGGGACCTTTCCTGTAAAGAAAAAAACTAAATTAGATATAAAACATAAGGGTCTACTTATTGAAGATGAAACAGCTTTAACAACTCTGGATGAAATACTGTCATAACCAGAGGAACAAGCTTTAAGGGTAGCAATTTTCTCAAATTTTTCAGTTTCTGAACAAGGATTTAAATCTAGCAAATTGCAGGTTGATGAGGGCAAACAATTTTAAAAGGACCAAAGGAATTATCAAAAGAAAATATAGCACGGTGCGAATTTGGCCCTGTGGATGTAAAATAGTTGTTAAAGCTGTTTGT
The DNA here is from genome assembly GCA_020152595.1 of Chiridota heheva. Taxonomy (NCBI): domain Eukaryota; kingdom Metazoa; phylum Echinodermata; class Holothuroidea; order Apodida; family Chiridotidae; genus Chiridota; species Chiridota heheva. The sequence continues at coordinate 131,144 of JAIGNY010003794.1, forward strand.
AATCTGGTCAGGATCAGTAATTTTCTCACCATCTACATGTATCTCATTCACTTTGGAGTTGTAGATAGTCTCATTAATAAAGTTATTAATAGTTTTCCAAGTTTCCGTAATATTACAGAACGTTGCATCATTACGTTGTTCACAATAAAAATCTGGGTGAACAAAACAGTTTTTTTCTTAGCTTTCCTAATAACAGAGTTTAACTTGAGAGGAATGTAACGTATAAAAAACATTTTATGTTGCAATTCTATATGTTATTAGCACTATCAAATTACCATCTTGGCTTGTGTACAATTTTTAACACCAGGCAAGTGTTTGGCAAATATCTTTATACAGCTTATGCTTGGTTTTACATGAGTTAAGAATACCTTGAGTCATTCACTTTTTACGTGGCACATTTCGCTTATTTTTACAGCAATAAGGAAATGAAATATTGTAGTAAATACATGATTTTTTCAAGATAACACTCATAAGCACTAACTGCATCAATAATACGAATTACACTCTCCCATAATTCATGTTCTAAATAGGATTTAAAATATCTATGTTTACCTGTATTAAAGATCAACGAGGAATATTATTTTCACAATGTTTGGTATGCAGTTTGTCCTTCATGTCCATGAAACTAAACACAGGGAAGTGATCCGAAATATCAGAAATTAGAATACCAGAGAGAATCAAATGATTTGAACTATTTGTTAAGATGTTATCGAGCAGTGAAATTGACGTGCTCGTAATTCCTGTTGGATAACTATGCAGAGGGTAAAATGGGAAAGACGAAATGAGGTTACAGAATTCCTTAACATGAGAATTGCTGTCTTCAAGAGGTTACAATTACATTCACCCATAATAAAACACTTTGTATCAATCCACAAAAGTTTTCAAGGACATTACACAACAAATCAGTGCTTACACGATTACTTACACCTTTTGGACAATAAATTACACCAATAATAAACTTAAATTCTGAGTTATTGCTTCCCTTTATTTTCAACAAAAGACTTTCAAATAGATCATCTTCAAAATAGTTTATCTGTAATAATTGTATAAGTAAAGGTATACTTAATATAAAGAGCTACCCCTCCCATTGCCCATGTTTGAACTCTTCTAGAGTTGTGAATAAAATTATAGCCTGGAAGGTTGAAAATTCCGAGATCAAAATCAGTATCAAGCCAAGTTTCGGCAATTTCAATTCCCGAGAAAGATTTACGAAGCATGTTAGCTGGGTGTGTAAGCTATCAAAATTAGCAACTTCTTAAATTTACATAAACTAAAGAAAGAAAATTATCTGGAAGTTTGGAAAAATTACTATTAAAAGAATCCTCAGTATGTTAATGGCGCTTACTTATAAAGGTAGTGAGATGTATATCAGGATCGGAATCAGATAATAAGTTAATAGTTTCAATACAAAAGAGTAAATATACACAATGATGAAAATAATAAAATAGAAAATTGCATATGAAATATTGCACATGGACTATCTGGAGTGGTTGGCATTATGAAAGGAAATGGCTTTTGGCACAAAGGAATTTCTAAAACGATTTGTGGCGATAGCTGGAAGCCTCATTCTACCACTCCTGGCAATCAACCTATTCATAAATTCATTGTGTAATGGATGGTTGGTGTCCGCGAGGAGGGACTTAAGTTTGCGATCGAGACTGGAGTGGTAGAATGAGTCTATATTTGGTAAATTGCTTTTATTGAAAAGTCGACTCGCTCTTCTGATGACAGAATTGATTCTATAGGTGTCATGCTTGGAGGCACAACCACCCCAGCAAACGATGCAATAGCTAAAAACAGATGTAAAACGGAACGATAAAAAGTTGTAAAATGTTACTGTCGACGTGGAAAGATTTCAGTTTTCTGAGGCAATATAGGCGAGAGTTGAGTTTTGACATTATGACATCTGTATTGTCTGACCAAGTGAGTTTAATGTTGATTACTACACCTAAATACTTGTAAGATTGCACACGTTCAACCTCAGAGTCAGCAATTGTAATTGGGTCAGGAGGATTACAATGCTGTCTAAAATCAATAACCATCTCTTTTGTTTTGCTGAAATTCAGGTTAAGGAAGTTTTGGTCACAATAGCTTACAAAATTGCTGATTTCACTTCGGTAATGTGAGTCATCGTCATTTGTGACAAGCCCAATCAGAGCTGTATCGTCAGCAAATTTGACGATAGAACATGACTCGGTCACTGCCTGGCAATCATAGGTGTACAAGCTAAAAAGAAAAGGTGCTAGTACAGTGCCTTGTGGTGCTCCTGTATTTGAAATGACAGTGTCCGAGGTATGTGGATTCAACCTTACATACTGCGGACGAGAAGTAAGATAGTTCAGTATCCAGTGAATAATTGACATGTGAACATCCATGGTTTGGAGTTTAGATGCCAACAAGTGAGGCTGAATTGTATTGAATGCCGACGAAAAGTCAAAAAACGTAATTCTAGCTGAATTACTGGCATTTTTTGTCAGTTGATTAGCCCCTTGTTTCTCTGCAAACGCTCTGGTATCTAGATGAGATGAAACCTCATTCAGAGCTACCAGAATAGCGTCCTCGGGACTTCTATTGTTACGGTAGGCAAATTGATATGGATCAAAGAAATCGTTCACATGCTTCTTGAGTTGTGACAGTGCCGAGCGTTCACAAGATTTGAATGCAACGGAAGTAAGCGCTACGGGTCTGAGATCATTCATGCATGACACTTTGGGTTTCTTAGGCACTGGGACAATGTATGATGTTTTCCAAATTGTGGGAACAATACCTGATTGAAAAGACATATTAAAAATGTTACAGAAAATACTACAGAGTTGATCACTACATAATTTAAGTAATCGAGGAGAAATATCATCCGGGCCTGGTGCTTTGGAGGGTACAAGGTTACAAAATTAATTCCGTACCTCCTCCTCTGTGCAAATAAAGCAACCCTCATCAGTGCCCCCTTCGAGATTTACTTTCATACGTGATATGGTATCACTGAAATCATGGCAATCTAATCTGTTGTAAAAATTGTTCAGTTCATTCACATATTCTAATGAATTGTTTGTTGTGGATCCTGAATCATTAGATGCATTTCTGGCAGTGTATCCACTCATGAGCTTCACGCCATTCCAAACTTTCTTCATATTATTCTCTTTGAAGTGGGACTCTACCTTTTCTTTGTATATTGTTTTTTCCTTGCGGATTTCGCTTCGAAGTTCTCTTTGAATCTGCAATCGCTCGTTTTAATCTCCTCGACCAATCACCTGTTTCTTCCGATTTATAATCCCTTTAATACGTTTAGTGATCCATGGTTTATTGTTTGCATAGATTTTAACCTCCTTTGTTGGGATGCAGAGATCCGTACAGAAGTTAACATACTCCACTACAGTATCGGTTAACTCATTGACGTCATTACTGGAATCTACACAAAAGAATTACGTCCATACACAGATACAGAGATTAAGCTCTGGAGGAGGAGAGAGCCAAAACCAATATATATTTTTTCATTACCCATAGGATTATTAAGCTCTGGAGGAGGAGAGAAGTTATGACAAATAACATTGGTATGTAGATTATTCTAAAGGCAAGCATCATTATATGAGACGGTTTTACTACATACAGAACAGTTACTTATGTAATAAATAGAAATATCTACACTTCTAAGGCAAAATATATATATGTGGGAAAAGTCAGGAAAATCCATAATCAGTCCCCATGAATATAGATGTAGAACGAAACAAAAACAACTATAAATACACCAGTCCTACACTCATTATTATTGTAGTCATTTGCATAAAGTTTGTACAGTATATGAACTGACCAGACGTTTTTATTTAGTATTCTCAGTTCAGGGAGTGGGACAGGATGTGACTGCATATGGACATAAGGAGGGATGCCATGTGGGACATAGATGTCAGCCATGCGGGACACACGATATAATATATACCATGTTGTATACACCAAGGGCTATATCAGGCATAATTTTTTTGACAAGTAATTTGCATATAAGTTATTACATGAACTGACATTTTCATACATATTATGTTCAATCAGGGACTGTGATAGCTAGGATGAGACTTCTTATGGAGCCTATGGGATGTCATGTGGGGCATTGGGTGGGATGCCACGTGGGACTCGATATGGGGTGGGATGTCATGTAGAACAGGGTGAAATGCCATGTAGGATATGTTGTAAAATGTCCATGCGGGATATAGGGTGGAATGCCAATGGATGGGATGTCAGTGGGACACGGAATGGTATGGGATGTCATGTGGGACATGGGGTGGATATGCCATGTGGTACATGGGGTGGAATGCCACGAGTAACACAGAGTGTGACATAGGTTGGGATGCCATTTGTGACATAGGACAGAAGGCCATGGGGATATAGGGGATGGAGACATGGGATGTGATGCCATGTGGGACATAAAGTGGGATGTCATAGGGGTATTGGGAGGGATATCATGTGGAACATATGGTGGGATCCAATATGGGACATAAGGTGGGATGCCATGTGGGACATCAGGTGGGAAGCCACTGATGCGGGACATACGGTGAGATGCCATGGGGACATAGGGAGAGATGCCATGGGGACACAAGGAGGGATGCCATGTGGAGCAAAGAGAAGGATGCCATGTGGTACATATGGTTGGATTAATGTGGGATATAAATGTAGGATGGATCCATGTGGGACATAGGGTGGGATGCCATTTGGATCTTTGGGTGGGATGCCATGTGGGATATATGGTGGAATGCCATGTGGGACAAGGCATGGGATGGGATATCATGTGGGAGATGTGGTGGAATGTTATTTGGCAAATGGGATGGGATGTCATGTGGGACATGGGGTGGGATGCCATGTGGGTCATAGGATGGGATGTCATGTGGGACATATGGTGGAATGCCACGTGGGACAAGGAATGGGATGGGATGTTATGTGGGACATGGGGTGGGATGCCATGTAGGTCATAGGATGGGATGTCATGTGGGACATATTGCGGAATGCCACGTAAGACAAGGGATGGGGTTGGATGTCACGTGGGACATGGGGTGTGACGCCATGCTGGAGATATGGTGGATTGCCATATGGGACAAGGGATGGGATGGGATGTCATGTGGGACATGGGGTGAGATGTCATGTAAGATATGCGATGTCATGTGGGACTTATTGTGAGATGTTATTTTTATTGTTGGCCCGCTTACATGATATGGGTGTCAATTTGCATAGGCATGCGAACCATGATGGTATTTACCGTTCTAGTTACAAATAAAATCAATGTGAGTTTTCGGGTCAGACGGTTATCATCATAAACACCTCAAATTTAGCAAAAGGAGAACATTTTGTACTTTCATTACTGAAATGAATTTTCCAGAGCTTATTTGGAAAGGGTTGTATTGGGCTGGGAAAACATACCGGAACTTGTCTGTTGAATATTGAAGGATAATTTTTTAACTTGAACTAGTAGGCATTTTTTCTTAAATTCATTTGAACTACACTTTAAATTTCAGCTGGATCTTTTCCCGAAAAAAATGGTTTGCATCGTCTGTATATAAATCATTGAGAGCTTTTGGACTACTGGAAGATCTGTGGAGGCAACCCGCAGTACCCCGGCAATACATCATTTAACATTTTTAATGTGTATTGATTTTGTGCATGCATGCGACTTACAATACACAAGTTACATCATTTAAGTAGAACTGCACTGAGAGAAAGACAAAAAAACGTATAATACAAATCAATTAAAAATATTTCCCATGCATCCCATACTTGGTGGCTTGATTGATAATTTAAAAAGCATACGGTAGGTATTTTTACACATCAATTCTTTTTTCATATAGTGTAAGAAAGCTAAACCCTAAGTGTTTTATTACTTTTCCATCTCATTGTAGATTTCCAGAAACTGTTAACAGGTATGGATAGGTTTTCGAAACATCAATTTTAGTAATAAAAAGAAAACCCCTTTTGTTTTACAAAATACTTTTAGCCACTCTTTCTTGCCACACTGCAAGTAATAGCTTTACAACCATGGATCATACTAATACCCCCCCCCTTCCCTCCTACCCCCTTCCCCTCCCCTTTCCCCAAATTACAGGGTTGACAAAGTTTCACTCTATTAATTCGACGCGCATACGAGGAATATTTTTTTACAATGCTTGGTGTACAGTTTCTTCATATCTATGAAAGTAATCACGGGCAGTGATCAGAATTATCTAAAAAAAAAATTAGAACTACTGGAGAGAATCAAATGATTTCAAATTTGAGGTAAGATATTATCAAGCAATGAAGTTGTAAAACTTTCTCTGAGGTCGTCGACCTTTTCATGTATAGAGAGCTGAGTAATAGCTTTTCTGTACTGAAATGAGTATGCTTCTACTTTGGAATCTACTTTTACAAATATCTTACAGTGAAAGCTGGGAGTAAAAGTAGAATTCCATAGTAAGACTAATACTCTTACACTAGGTGGCCATCCTGTCTTAGCTGAAAGCAGGACTTGATAAAGGACTTTATAAAGTGTTGTTGATTAGATGGTAGAAGGTTGTGGAGATTGAAAACTCAGGCAGTCAGTAAGAAGGAACTGGAGAGAGAAGTCTGTAAGAGAGAGGCATAAGTGTTGTGAGATAACTTGAAATATACTTTTGAGAAGAAATTGTAACATTGTCAGGTGTGCTCTCTGGAGAACTTTTTGGTGAACAGCAGACTTTGATCACAAAATGACATAAATGACAAAAGTACATATGGATATGATATGATAAAAATGCTCAATATTTTTAGGTGAACGTCACGATGAGGAAAGTTATTCAGACGGCTTTCATCGGCTTATCGCTTATTTTGGTGCTTGAGTTGTGCTTACATCGTCAACTGGTTGCAACTGCAGCTGCTCAAACCGGTGAGAAATTTTTTGTTGTACTTAGTTCCTAGGCCTATATGCCAATTGATCTCTTGAGTGGGTTCTTGTCTTTTCTAACGAACTTTGAACTTTAGCAAATTAGTTAAGTGCGTTCGTGCTTCTCATAAATCTTGGCTTGGCGATTGGGGCAGGAAGAGGAACGGCCAATCGGGCATTTAGGTGATCGCCAGAAGTGGTGGTCAGTCTGAAGGCCCCTCTAAGTGTATGTAAAACAATGCAAAACGAAATCTTTCCATTTATAATTAAAGCACACCGTTATTAAGATTACAAAAAAAGTATTTAAGCAACACATTTTCATGGAAAAATGTCTCTAGATTTCTTTTAAAACCAGTAAGAAGTCCATTTATTTACAATCGCAGTCTGTAATGCATGTGGGATGTTCAAAGGGTGTTAGCAGTTTAGCTGGAAAAGTAAACACAAATATTTTATGGGGCAGAGCCATGAAAAGAAGAAGTTATCAAACAAATAATCTTTTGCACCACAACTGGTTGTCAAAGGCCGTGGACATTGACTTGGTTGTCGATGTTATGTCTGTCCGAGCCATAATAGCATTTGTACTATCATAAGAATACGCAGGCGACGACCCCGTCATTGTAATTGTGTGTTCAACTCTCTCTCTCTCTCTCTCCAAAGAGTTATGTTTGCTTGGTAAACACTTAAATGTATTGGTGACAGAGATGCATAATTAATGGTATATGGACATGAATATATGTTATATTAAACTGAACGAAATTACAATTCTGAACATATCTCTTTCAGTCACGACAACGGCACCTGTATTCGCATTATCAGTAACTACTGGAAATAGTGATAAAATTATGGTCAGTAACTACACTGATATGTATTATCATACGGTAATACATATTACGGCTATGGTCAGTAACTACTGACACATATTATAATACGTTATTACATATACATAAACGGTAGCACATAACTAATTAGGTACTACTACGCTAGCCCACTGAATGAGAACTCATGAGAAAGGGCTAATATAAAAAAAAAAATTTTGGATTTCCCATTTCATGGGACAGGAAGCTTAGAAGTTGAACCTGTTAGGAATGGTATAAAGTAGGTCTTGACTATCCATGTCCAATCTTGACGAGATCTGCTTCAATTTTTTTTTTATTTATGGGGAACTATTTTCCATGGACAGATGGACCCATACCAAAATTTGTGTTATTCGGTGAGGATGCACAATACCTGTTCACTTCAGCCTCAAAAAGAGTCAAAACCTCTTTTGAACTCCATTTGAAAGACATTAGATGGTTATTTTCAGAAAACGCCGCGAAAGTTTGCGATAATTTATCTTTGTGTTGGTACAAAAATACCCGAAACATCAAGGTTTTCTCATTGGTTTTAATGGTACAAATAATTAGTTCCGTGCTACCTTGGGCTCACTTACAAGCTGCTTGCACTATATTTGACGACAGTCGACCGAGTCCGCCATGTATACGCCTATTTTGTAGGTAAACAAATATTTCATTTGGAAGACCTGGGGCTCAAAGAAATTTCAGAGGGCTTGTACCCCTTCCCCAAATGCAACCCAACCCGACAACCACTTTGCGATTTTAATGTTTGTTTACCAGACTTTCCTGTGGTGACCTTTGTCGGGTGATTGAGTGAAACATTCAAAAAATTAAGTAAATTATTCGAAAAATTGAGTGACATACTCGAAAAATTTAGTGAAATATTTGAAAAGTTGAGTGCAATTTTTGGAAAACTAAAGAGAATGTTTGGAAATTTTACGACTTTTCAACACAATTAACAAAATAAGAGCTTTTGAAATTTCCATTGATTAAACTGTTAAAATGTTCATGCAAGTTTCAGAATTTTCCTGATTCCTTATACGCATATGCCAATTTTATCAACCCGGATGATACTTTGATTTTTTTTTTCTCTCGGGGGGATGGGGTAAGCTGGAGTTTGGGCGGCTTCTGAAAAAAGAATGATAAAAATTATAAAGAAAACAAAATACATACAATCATACGCTTGGTCCCATAACGTGCGTGAATTGTGCAGACCGCCAAGATTCCTCCAGTATTTGATTGGTCAATAAAATTCCTCCAGCATATGATTGGTCCATTATGGACACGTGATTCTCGGTCATGTGACAATATTTGAATTAGTTATCCGGAAATTTCCGATTCAGATTTTAAAAGGTCTATGGCGTTGAGCCTCACAACTTCATGAAAGAAAAAAATGGGAATTTGAATTAATATACTGAATATATTACAGAAAAATAAGAAGTACCCTACAATAAAAAAATAAAAAACATTTTCTATTACTATTTTTTATCATAATAAATTAGTTTTTTTTATGTGATAATTATGGATTGCTAGAAATATTGGACAATATGCATGCCAGTTAGACAAAATTATAAAATTGTTTGATACAGTTGTATCAACCCCTTGCAATATGATTTGATATTTACATAATACGGGCAAAATCACACATTCTACTTAAGCATGCAGAATATATCAGTAAATCGGACAACAGTATCATACCCCGCTGGCGGGCGCGGGAATTTCCGCTCGAATACTGCAAAATAACATGCTGCACTGCTCTTACGTAATGATAAGATTCGGAATAGTTTTCGTATCGCACTAAGTTTATATACATAATCAATCGAAGTTTCACAATGCACCCTCCCTCTTTTATTCCATAAACACTTCTCATTGTATGTATACATAACATGCTCCACAGTTAAAGGACGAAAATTTGTTTTAAATTTCAGGAAATAGTCAGAATATGTCGTCTTATAATTTATCTTTGCTCAAAGTTTTATTATTATTGTTTAGGTTTCTTTTCTACCCATTTATTTATTTATTCCTTTTTTGATTAGGGGGTGATGGGATGATACTTTTCTCTACGTTTTTTATCAGGGCGATTTTCAATGTCACAAACAAAAAATACAAGCACAAATGAACGAGGAACGAGCACGAACAAGACAGGAGGGGAGAGGGGAAGGGGGGGAGGCCACACGAAACACAAACCCGACAACAGCCAGGGGACACACAAGCAAAAACGTGAACACAAAGGAGTTGTTTCAGAGCCACTCAACCCTAGGAAAAACTACAAAAGCTAACTACAAGTAAACACCATACCAAAAGTGCCTAGGGTGGAACAAAAAGAAAAACACCAGCTAGAAAAAAAAACTAAAATAAAGGACAAGGCCAAAGAAATAGCTAAATTAAGATTTGCCGAAAACGGGCTTTTTAGTTTAAGCTGGTAGATTTTGAGAGGATCAACTGTTTTCATTAATACACGTTTTATTAGAGTGTTTATTAATGGTTGGACGGTTTTTAGAATAATTACTTCGGAGTAAATCAATACGAGAATGAATGTTGGGGAAGGAGTGAAGGCCAACAAGTGCTAGTGGTGAAACCTAACAAGGTATGTGGACAATTATTTTGAGGGCATTAGTTTGAATTTGCTCCAGTTTAAGACGATTAGCGTTGGAGAGCAAGGAGAAGACAATAAACGAATAATCTATAAGTGAGGTAATCTAAATTAAGGTTGTAGAAGGTGAGACTCTAAGATTGTCAGCAGTCCCACAGATAATAAATAAACAATTGAGAAGTGCGGACTTTGAGTTTTTTAATCAAAATATCGAAATGGGGCTTAAAATTAATCTAGTATCAAAGGTGATACCCAAAAACTTAACTGAATCATAATTTGGTAAAACAGTATCAATAAAAACTAAGATCGGAATAGAAACTGGACGGCGACGGGAGAAAACAATTAGATTTAGATATTAAAGGGTTAAGGGAGATTCTCCATTTACTGCGCTACCATTAAAGAAGGTTAACGTAAAATTGCAAATCGTCCCTGGCAGCAAGAATGTTTTTGGCCGTCGACCATGTCGACCAGACAGCCAAGTTGTCTGCATACTGAGAAATATCAATGTAGTCAGAAGAGGGGTTTGGAATGTCGTTTACAAAAATAAGAAAAGCAATTGACTAAGTGGGCTACCCTGAGGGGTAACCTTATTTACAACCAATGGATCAGAAAAAACATTAATTTTAAAGCGAATTTGTCTGTTGGATAAAAAATCTGAGAATAAATTTTACTAAAAGGAAATTTTGTTGAGTTTAAAAAGTAGACTATTGTGCTATAACTTATCGAAAGCCTTTTCGGCTTTGAAGAGGGCAGTAAACACCAAATATCTTTCAGATAGGTTTAAATCAATGATGGTGAGACAACTTGGCTATCTAATCTGCGGTGCTGAAATTTGAACGGAAATCAGCTTTAAAGTTATTTAAGAAATTAATATCATTAAGATAAGCAGTGAGCCTAAAACGCCCGTTTTCCATTTAATAGGGAATATTCCAAACTTAAAACAAGTATTGTAAAGTTGATAAAGAAAAGTCTTAAATTTAATAGAGCACTTTTTGATACGTAGGTAAGTAATTCAATCGCCCGAAAAGGCCGTCTGCTTAGTATTCTTGAGAACTTTTTCGTGCTCAAGAACTGTAAGTAAGCGGTGGTTGTCACCTTTCTAGCATTTGAAATTACAATAGTGGTTCAATTTTTTTCTTACGAACAAAATTATTACTATAATTAAGATGATTATTGTCAAAGAAATTAGCAGAACGGCCCATGGAGACGAGACAGAGTCAAAGTACATGCGAAAACAATTGGATCTCTTGAGGTCAGTAAAGTAGGTAGAGTTATTATTATTTAACGGAGTAGACTTATTTTTAGACCTAGATTTATTTAGTAGGTTGTTAACACTTTTTCAGAAATGGCAACTATCAGACTTGTTGTCCAGTTTAATACATTTATTATGAAGAGTCTGATTTTTGAGAGTTTAATTTCAGCGCTTATTTTCCTACGGATAAGATTATTATTGTGCTTAAGTAAGTAGCATTTATTTTCATTATAATTTCTATGTAAACGTCTGCGAAATTGAATCAAACGGACAATATGCTGAGGTAAAATAATATGTTTCCTAACGTTGCCAGCTAAAGACTTAATCGGGAAAAACTCAGAACTGGCCGAATTGACTGACGAAGTTATAAAATAAACCAAAGTGTCGAGCGTGCCAATATCAAAAGACTTACAATAGAAATGATCGATACTTGATTAAGACTGCCGGAAAAACTTAAACCAGTCAGCCTGAGTAAAAGCAGGGTAGCATGTCAAGACTACACCAACGTTAGCACACTTAAGATTAAAAACAATAGGTAAGTGGTCGCTATCAAGACATGGACCAACCTGAGAAAGTATTTATACAGTTTAATAAGTTTGATTTTATTGTTAAGCATAAAGTCGACAATCTCGTTACTTTTGAGCTATCGAAGGAATCCCACCAAAGAGTATGTTTGGCATTAAAATCGCCAATAATAACAAAAGAACTGTGATTAATGATAAGTTTATTGATCAGACCAGTAGAAAAAGATTTATAGGCGCAAGGTAGATATAAGTAAAGCAAATCAATAGTAAATCATGAATATCGGGAGTTGAGATTGTAATAGCGATAAGCTCAAAGTTATCAGACACTTTAAATGGTAAATTGTTGTCAACTGCTATCGCAGAATCCCATTAATATTGGGGTTAGCAGTTGTAACCAAATTAAAACCTGCGATATAAAAGTCTTGAGGAGTTTTGAGTAGTCTCGTTAAAACCTGCAACGAAAATGTCATTGAATAAAGGAAAGTCAGTACTGAATTTTATCTGATTTATTACTTATAGACTTACGATTTAAATGGCTAATCTTCATAACGTGCGGATGTGTAAGTAAAGCAAGTAAATAGTTGTAAAAAGCCACCGCTCCAAACAACCCATAACAATAACATAAACATTAGAATACTTAATCCAAATACAAGTCTCCGTCACCAATAGAAAATGATTTCAAAAAAACGCTCGATACAAGACCTTTTAGGTGTTCTGACGCCATCTGTACACAAAGATTTGAGATAGTTCAGGAAGGAACTTGAGATCAACCAACAGTGGAACGGAACTTATCCAGGAGATCAGGAATAAACACAAAAATGTTCTCAACTAATTCTTTAACAACTTTACTCAAAATATTTGAAATCAAAGAAGTAAAATTATATTTAATTTCCATTTAGATTTTACTAGATTGATCTATAATTCCTTTTTGAGCTTTTGTAGTGTTAACTTTTTTTTCTTGGGAGACAGCTTTAGCATATGAAATAATGGGATCATTTATTTGTTTGGCATCAGATGTAGACTTTGCCTTAAATTTGGCCTTGTCAAACTCCTCTAGGAAGGCAGGACAAGTTCTGTCAGAAGCAGGATGATAATCATCGCAGTTGGTGCATTTTTTGGTTTGGGTTGAAGGACAAACTTTAAATGAATGACTACCAGCGCAAATAGTGCACTTAGTTTCACCAGCACAATTGTTGGTTTGATGGCCAAAACCTTGACATTTAAAACAGCGAAATACCCTTACAAAATCATTAGATTTAACAACATTGAAATGAAGGAGTTGAACACAAATACTAGCAGAAATGAGATGTTCAATCCTAGAGGAGTCTGAAACCAAATACAAATAAGTGTTATGGCATTGCCAGTTTTACGAGAGATAATGCGCTTAGCTCCAGTGACCGAGCTTTCAGATTTCTTAAGTTAACTTTGAAAATCTTTGTCTTCAAAGTCTAAAGGCATGTTTTTGGCAACAAGTGAGAAGGATTTATAGGTTTTTGTTCTTGGGTATGAAAGGCTAAATCTACCAAATTCACTCTTATCCCATCTGGTGAGAAGTCTGTTTAGATCAGTGGGGAGTTTAGAACAATGTATAGGTACCATGTTTGATGCATGAAATGCTCTTTATCCCTGGATTAGCTTTGATGTTTGCCAGTAAATTACTGACCTCGAGAGTTTTAGTGCTCGGTGGGCATACTAGAAATAATACAACACGCTCCTTATTGGAGGAAATGATCTTAGTTTTATTACTATCATTAAGAAGTACTACAATAGCGTTACGTGCATTGAGAGCAACGTGAATTATGTATCTTCTCCAGACCTTTTCATTACATTTTACTTCCGCTTTTTCACCTTAAATTTTGTTTAATTCTTCTTTTTTTCTGGGCGTCTGCTTTCGGTAAGATCGTTTCTTTTCTTTCGTCCTATTTTGTCTGGACCTTCACACCCTTATCGATACTATACAGTGGTCCCCCTATAGTAGTTCCGCGATTTTGTTCTCGTTGCCTTGGGTCTCTTGACCTTTGGTTTTTTCTTCATCATGACCAAACGCTTGTACCTTGACCTTGACCGTGATCCTCCCTTCCCTCCCCGTGACCCACCTGCTACCTCAATTGACCATTCTTTAGTCCCAATCCCCAAAATCGTAATCATACATGCCACCAACAAACAAGAAAGCTGTAAAAAAGTTTTCCCCCTTCCTGATACACAAAGCGCTCTACGGCCTTGTCGGTACCCTCCCCAATGTCTCTACCCTCAGATCGGGAATCTCCTGGTGTACTGCGCTAGGGACACTAAAGCCACCACCATTCTCTCCACCAAAACTCTAGCAAACACTGGTATTGACATTACAGTCACCCCACCGTTCCCTGAACTCCAGCAAAGGTGTCATAAGAACCAGAGACCTAGCTTACTTGACCGATGATGACCTCGTGAGGAACTAACTAGCCAACACGACACTGAAACCCGTCGTCTTGTTCTCAAGAAAGACGTAGCCGAAACACCCACCAATACCATCTTCCTTACTTTCGCCACACCAACTCTCCCATCCCACATCATTGCCGGCTACCTACGAATCCCAGTCGCCCCTTACATTCCCAACCCTCTACGTTGTCGTAATTGCCAGACGTATGGCCCTGGGAAAAACTCCTGCCGCAGTCAAGCGCGCTGTGGTAACTGCAGAGCCCCAGACCATAACAACACCTCCTGCACCAACACCCCACTATGCACAAATTGCGACGGTAATCACCCAGCCAACCATTCCTCCTTCTAGAAAGACTGCCCCACCTGGTTTTAGGAAAAACAAATAAGTAAACTTAAAACCCTTAATCCCAACATAACTTACCCAGAGGCCAAAAACAATTCCTCGCTTTCTTCCACACCAAGCCTTCCTACTCGAGCGCAGTCTCCTCTAACATTAATACCGCCCCTAACACAAGTAACGTTACTAAAACTGACTTACATGCCCAACCTGACCTCACCTGGCTCTTTTGACTTAGTCCTAAGCCCATCACCATTGCCAACAACCCAACCACACCCAATACTTAAACCACCTCCACCACCACTTCTCTCCTCAACCTCCCTTCCTTCTCTAAAGCCCCCGCTGTTCCCTACACAAACACCCCTACATCATACATCAAACTAAAACCAACCAGGCTTACAATCAACAAACAACCAATAAACAAACAGCCCACCACTCAAACCCACATGTATGACACTGAAGAGAATATGGATTGTTGGATTACCGATCATACTTCCCGTCCAACTTTTAAAAAAATCGCTCCCAAAGAAACAGATTCAAAAAAAATAAACCAACTCCGACCCAACAGATTTTCCTCCAGATAACCCCCTGCCTCCTTATGGCGTGCACCACAAACAATTACAATAACACCCGAAACATTACACAATGGAACATCAAAAGCCTTAGGGCCAATTCGGAAAAAGTCGACCTACTGTCCACCACCTTCAACCCAGTCATCTTCTTCCTAAAAGAAACCTTCTTAAAGACCACTGACCATCACTCTCTCTATAACTTTACTTGCTACCATAAACTTTAAGTGGACGCTAACAGGGCCTCTTGGGCGTCTCTATTCTCGTAAGACACGATATCGCACACAGCCTAGTTCATGTGAACACCGACCTTCAGGCCATCTGTATAACTATCTCCCTACACAAAACCATCACTCTTTGCAATATGTAGTTCCCCCCAACGCCAACGTTCAACCCATTAGCCTTAACAACCTCATCTCTCAGTTTCCCACCCCCTTCATCCTTCTTGGTGACTTGAACGCCCAAAACCCCCTCTTGGGCTCCAATACCATCACCCCAAAGGCAAGCTCGTCGAAGTCATTCTTCAACAGCACAGCCTGTTCTTGCTCAACGCTAGCTCACCAACCTACCTTCATCCTGCCACAGGCTCTCTCGCCTGTATTGACCTGTCTATCTGTTCCCCTAACCTCCTCCTTGATTTTAACTAGAAGGTCACTGCTGATCTCTGTGGTAGTGACCATTACCCTCTTCTTATTTACTCCAACCTTCAACCCCTACTAACCACCCCCAATTGGAACTTCGAGAAGGCCAACTGGCCCATTTTTGAAACCCTCTGCGACTCACACCTCTCCCCCGTCTTCTCGAGGATGATGATCCCATGTCAGTTTTCAGTAACGTCCTTATCAACATCGCCACCTGCTCTATTCCCCAAACCTCCTAATCACCCCCAACTCCTGGTTCACTGATGACTGCAAAACCGCCATCAAGAACAGGAAAATGGCCCTTAGGAACTAATCCAACCACCCACAACCTCAACCTTTTTCGCATCAGCCGAGCCAAAGCCAGGCGCACTATCAAGGACAGTAAAACTAACAGTCATTTGGAACAACTTCATCTCTTCTATCACCACCAACACCCCCACTAAGAAAATTTGGAGAATGGCTAACAGCTTTTACGGCAGGGTCAGCAAGACTCCCATCTCTCCTGGAATGGTAATCTTCTCACCACAAAAAGGACATCGTTAACCACTTCGCTGCCTATTTTAGCAAAATCTTGTCCTCAGCCAATTACTTCAATGCTTTTAAAGCCAAAAAAACTCACAGTGAAACCCAGAGTATCACCTTTCTCTCCGACAACACCGAGAAAAATAACATCCTTTTTACCCTTTCTGAACTAAATCAAGCCATCCATAATGCTGGCTGCACCAACAAGGCCACCACTACCCTACTTACCATCTTCAACCACATCTGATCCTCACACTCCTTTTCCTCTATGCGGAGAACAGCTATCGTCACCCCCGTCGCTAAACCGAGAGAGGGCAGTACCGACCCTTCCAGCTACCGCCCCATCGCCATCACCTGCTGTCTCTGTAAGATTACGGAAAGGATCATTAACCAGAGACTAAACTGGTTCTTTGAGACCAATAGAATCCTCTTCCCTCACCAAAGCGGCTTCCGGAAAGTCACAATACCCTGGACCAATTAATTACACTCGACACCGCTATCCGGTAATCCATTGCAAAAAAAAAAACCTCATTGCCATCTTTTTGACCTTGAGAAAGCTTTTGATACTACTTGGAAATACGGCATTATCCACAAACTTCACACTATCGGCCTCAGAGGCCACCTCTCCACCTTTATTCAAAACTTCTTCTTACCCAGGCAGTTTCAAGTTCGTATTGGCCACACCATCTTCTACCCTATCCCTTAAAAGAGAGCGTTTCCCAAGGCAGCATCCTCTCTCCCACTCTCTTTAACCTGAGCATTAACGACATAACGGACAACCGTGGCCCCAACATCATACATGCCCTCTACGTGGACAACCTCACCATCTTCTACTCCTCCCCAAGCTTTCCTGTTGTCAAAAATAGGCTTCAACTCAACCTCAACCGGCTGCAAGCCTGGTGCAACAACAACGGTTTTAAATTCTCCTAAGACAAGACAGTCTGCACGCGCTTTTGTCATTTCAACAACCTCCATCCCAACCAGAACCTCGTGCCTAATGGCAATCGCATCCCTAAAGTTGACCACACTAACTTCCTGGGTTTAACTTAAGACCACAAACTCTTTTACAAACAACACATCACCAACCTAAAACTGAACTGCAAAAGCTCCCTCAACTTTCTCTGCCTCTTCTTCAATACCACTTGGAGTGCGAACCAGCATGCTCTCCTCAAAATCTTCAGGCTCACCATTCATGCCAAGCTTGACTACGGCAATATTGTCTACTGTGTCGCTTACAATTCTTTCTTCAATTACATCTAAAATGAAGCCCTCATGATTTGTCTGGATGCCTACAGGACCTCCCCAATTACCAGCCTTCATGTTGAAGCCATCAAACCCCCTTCCTGCTAAGGTGTAGAATGCTTAGCCTCTCTTATGCTTTTAGAGCCCTTACCAACACCCATAACCCTGTTTACAACCTCATTAGATACCCCAATTTCTCCACGCTCTTTGATAGGACTAAAACCCTATCTCCTCCTTTCTGCTTACGCATCAAATCAGACCTTCTCCATCTCAGCCACCTCCTCACTACTATCCACCTGGACCTCTCCACTTCTCGCAAAACCCAAACCCAGGATAACCTCTTCATACACCCCACAACCAAATCAAAGACTAACTCTCAAACTATACCTCCATCTATACTGATGGCTCCAAGGAAGGCGACAAGACAGCTGCTGCTGTCGGCATCCAAGACATCACCATCAGTAGCAGGCTTCCCGACTACTCATCCATCTTCTCGGCCGAGGACAAGGCTAGCCTCCTTGCCCTCAACTTTATTAAATACTCTCCGCTCAGCCACTTTGCCATCTTCTTTGATTCCAAGGCTGTCCTTACTTCATTACTCAATGTTAAATGGAATAACCCCACATCTCACCTCATCCTCCGTAAACTCCTTTCAACCCCCCTCCCCGCACCCCTCTCCGTAGGAATTATATTATTTTCTTTCAGATACCTAGCCATGTTGGCATCCCTGTCAATGATAGGGCTGATGCAGCTGCTAAGCTTGCCCTCACCCTTCCCCCTACCCATTTTCCCAAAACCATTTCTGACACCAAACCGCTTATCGCTTCTCTTGTTTGTGGCCGCTGGCAAACCTCATGGGACTTTCAAATTAATAAGAAACTCCACGTCATCCAGCCCACCATTCCGATCAAACCCACTACTCACAACCTATCCCGTGTCGACAACGTCCACATTACCCGCCTTAGAATAGGTCACATCCACCTCACTCACTCCAACCTTCTTACTGGCTCCCCCCCCCGCCCCACGCTTCTGCAACAATTGCCATTGCACCCTCACAGTCCATCACATTCTCCTTGCTTGCCCCCTGTACAACATTTCTAGAACTTCCCTTGCTGCCCACAACTCAGTAGCCGAGCTCTTCCAAAAAAACCTCCGGATAAAATTATCTCCTTCCATCACCATGCTTCCCTCTACAACCATATTTAGTCCTCCTTCCCCATCCACTCTCTTTACAATTTTTTCCACCCATACACCTTCTTTCTCGATCCCAGCTTTGGCTTTTAGTTCTTGTGTTTCTCTCAATCTCCCCTTGTTTTCTCTCCTTCCCACCTCTGGAATGATCTAAACTCCCAGGCACAGTTTGACCCTGCTGTTGTGGTGCCATTAAACTCTCATCAAACAAACAAACAAACTATTACTGTACTTTGAATGGTTGTTGGGGACTAGGACTGTCACGGTCCCTTTTGTTAGCATCTACCATGGCCTAGGGAAAAGCCCTAAACTCTACACTTATACAAATACAAAAATATAACTAGGCTATGGTAGAAAAATACTATGTTATATACAAATACTGTACAATATAAAAACGTAAACTTACGTGCGGGAAAAACCACCACTTTAAACAAGGTACAACATTTGTATAGCGCCCTAACAATACAACAATGTACAAAAAAGGCGCTTTACAGTAAGAAACATTTAAGACAAATTTGGATATAATCTACAAAACATGTGGTCTTTAAGTTTTTTCTTGAACAGAGATACATCAGTGATCAGTCTCAATTCAACAGGGAGACAATTCCAAACCTTCGGCCCCAAATGTTGAAAAGCCCCATCCCTTGCCAACGAGCTTGAGCAATGGCTTGTTCTTAGTTGGTATTAAGCTGAACAGCGCAGACAATATCCACTCTTTTTTGTCAGTAAAGACTGAAGATGTGACAAGGCTTCAATATGTATACAATGAAATACAAGTAATGCAAATTTAAACTCTATTCTCTCTAGCACCTTCAACCAGTGTAGTTCTTGCATATGAATGGAAATGTTATCAAATTTCCGGAGGTTAAATGAAATGCGACAAGCCATGTTTTGAATTCTTTGCAGTCGCTTAAGTAGATAATCTGGTGCTCTAGTAAAAGCAGAATTACAGTAGTCAATTTTCGACAGTATTATACTATTTATCAACATTTTGCAAGTATTAGTGTCAAATTGCTGTTTGCATAGACAGATAGAGAGCACCGTGTGTGGTAGCATGTCTCTCACTCAGTCTTAGCTCCTGATTGTTTCTAAGTTTTTGTCTGCAATTTGTTAATTAAAGCTACCATACTTTTTACTGTTGATTGTTTTTATACCCTGGATCTCAATGCATTTATTTTTTCTATGTGTCATCTACTATTTTTTAAGAAATTTCCACTTGAAACTTTCACTTCCTTACAAAGATACAAAAACACATGAACAAAACAAAGAAAACAAATTGTACAGAAAGTGCAGAAGAACAAAACAAACACGTCCTGAAAACGAAAACCACAGTCAATGAACCAGTACTTGCAAGGAATGGAGCTCTCCAAAATAGTTCTATTAGCCTTTTCTCTTTGTTTTCATTTTGGGCTGGCATAGTATTACCTAATTAGTTCTGTGCTACCTCTAAAGTTCGCAGTATGGACAATATTCTGCCATGCGTACCGACTATAGCCTAGCCGTAATACATGTGTTACCGTATATGCAGTAGTTACTGATCATAGCCGTAATACATATTACCGTATTATAGTACATATCACTTAGTTACTGACCATAATTTTGTCTTTATTTACAATAGTTATTAACAATGCGATCCAAATTGGTTGCTCTAGTCCCGTTTCAGTAGCTTTGTATGGAATTTAGGGAATGCTGTGCTCTAATTTTTCCTGGCAACTTAGATGCCAAACTGATGAAGTGGTTACAGTTGTGTGCTTAAGACTCTGCTGGTAGCTCTTACCTATTATTAAAAGCCAGAAAGTCAATGATGTAGTAGCTCAACATATACTTTGAGAGAGGTTTTAATGACAACACACAGTTGAAGTTTATTGACATATTCATAGTGTTATATGTTGATCTCAGATATAATGGCAGTATTCTGAACCGTGGGTACTCGAGATTGAAGGTGTAGCTACCCTTAAGTGCTTAATAGATGGAAGAAAACACGAATAAAGATTGAAGCCTTTGGCGTAAAAGCAAGTAGTTCAGATACCTCAAAAGAAGGATATATACTTACCATGAAGAAGTTATCATTTTAAACTCTATATTTTAGAACAGCCAAATTTAAAGAACAAAGGAGATAAATTATACAAAGCCACTGAGTACGAAAAAGGATATTGTCCCTCCGAACGGATTCCGATTTTTAGTGACATTTTTGGCAATTTGTTGAATGCAACATCATAATCCTGACTGGAAACGAGGAAGATCGAAATTGTCCATGAGTTCATCCCTAGAACCCCACTCAATTCTGTCTAACCTCTAAAAAAGAGGATATTGTCACCCATTGAATTAATACGAATAATCAAAGCAAAATCGAAAGTGTCGTTACCA
>JAIGNY010003794.1:157500-160000 GCA_020152595.1 Chiridota heheva
GTGGAGTGCCATGTGGGAGATATGGGGTGGGATGCCCTGTGGGACATATGATGGAATGCCATATGGGACATGGGATGTCATGTATGACATGGGGTTGGATGCCATGTGGGAGATATGGTGGAATGCCATGTGGGACATGGGATGGGATGTCGTGTGGGACATGGGGTGGGATGCCATGTGGGTCATAGGATGGGATGCCCTCTGAGATATATGATGGAATGCCATGTGGGACATCGGATGTCATGTGGGACATGGTGTGGGATGCCATGTGGGAGATATGGTGGAATGCCATGTGGGACATGGGATGGGATGTCGTGTGGGACATGAGGTAGGTTGCCATGTGGGACATGGGGTGGAATGCCATGTGGGTCATAGGATGGGATGCCCTGTGGGACATGATGGAATGCCATGTGGGACATGGGATGTCATGTGGGACATGGATTGGGATGCCATGTGGGAGATTTGGTGAAATGCCATTTGGGACATGGGATGTCGTGTGGGACATGGGGTAGGATGCCATGTGGGACATGGAGTGGGATGCCATGTGGGACATGGGGTAAGATGCCATGTGGGACATGGAGTGGGATGCCATGTGGGACATGGGGTGGGATGCCACGTGGGACATGGGGTGGGATGCCATGTGGGAGATATCGTGGAATGCCATGTGTGACATGGGATGGGATGTCGTGTGGGACATGGGGTAGGATGCCATGTGGGACATTGGGTGGGATGCCATGTGGGACATTAGGTGGGATGCCATTTGGGTCATAGGATGGGATGCCCTGTGGGATATATGATGGAATGCCATGTTGGACATGGGATGTCATGTGGGACATGGGGTGGGATGCCATGTGGGAGATATGGTGGCATGCCATGTGGGACAATGGATGGGATGTCGTGTGGGACATGGGGTAGGATGCCATGTGAGACATGGAGTGGGATGCCATGTGGGACATGGGGTGGGATGCCATGTGGGACATGGAGTGGGATGCCATGTGGGACATGGGGTTGGATGCCATGTGGGACATGGGGTGGGATGCCATGTGGGACATAGGGTGGAATGCCATGTGGGACATGGGGTGGGATGCCATGTGGGACATAGGATGCCATGTGGGACTTAGGTGTGAGATGCCATTTTTATAATTGGCCGGATCATATGATATGGGTGTCAATTTGCATAGGCATGCGAACCATGACGGTATTTACCGTTCTAGTTTACATTTAGAATGGACTTGCAAAATAAATGTCCGTGTGTATTCTTATATATGCTTTTCGCAGTGCTCACAAACCAATGTATTGCACTTGTTTCCTTTATTGGACCTACAGAGCCGTTGTCCCCAGGTGAAATACTTTCTTTTACGTCACCCGGCTACCCAGGAGATTATCCCACGGATACGATTATAACATGGACCTTTTCAGCCAGGCAAGAATGCCTACTACGGTTTACTGCTAAAGACTTTTATACTGAGGAGGAATGGGATAAACTGTACTTTGGCTCGGATGCTGTTACACTACACGGTGAACATGATAAGTTCGAGTACATTTCAGAAGACAGCTCCATTACTGTTTATTTTGAAAGTGATGCTTCAGGAACAGAACGGGGTTTTCTATTTGACGTAGAGGCAATTCTGAAAGGTATTGTATTCAATATAATTACGAAAGTTATACTTAATGCTTTTACTTTCTTCCTTTAACACTTAATTATGTTGATTCCCCAGGTAAATCCATCCCTACGTGGAAATTAATGGCGCAGGTATGCCTGGTAGTAAACCGAAATGTTAAAATAAAAAATATTAAAAAACAATAGATAAATTAAGCAAATAATAGATGGGGAATGTATTGTTCGTGGTGAGTCTTACAGTTAGTGTTCTTACTAACGGTTGAAGACTGCTCAATTTATGTAAGGTTTGTGATGTTGTGTATATATTTTTAAATATCGTATCTGCAATATGCGCATGGTGTGGGCATTTCTGTGCAACAGTATGGTTAATATGAGGATGAATAGTAATAGACAACTAAGTAGGAAGCTATCAATTAAAGGTCAGCACAGCTGTCCGTCATCGAATCATTTGTATCGTCTTGAATCGGCTATGTTGCTTCTTCTTGGTCAGTTCCTGCATTGCCGTCGGACAATCATCTCCCTCTCTATGATTAACACACACACACTCCCTTAAATCCACAGCTACCAATAACTGAGTCTTCCTGATGGCTTCTGATTGGTCGCTTGCTAAATAACCTTCCATGATAATTTGTTTAGTTAGAACGGTCGTCTCTCTTGTTGATTTTTTGGTAAGTTATGTCTGTGGAAATATTTTGTATACAAATTGTAAAGGTATGAAACGTACGTTTGGCTAAGATTTTCCAATTTATTGTGTGATTATTCTGAGGGCTTGAATCTAGCTAGCAGATAGTGCTTTATTTTGTTGAGATTTGATCAGTTGTACCGATCTCTTTTTCAATTCAATCAAAAACCACAAAAGATTGACGTCATTCCATCTAG
>JAIGNY010003794.1:165000-240000 GCA_020152595.1 Chiridota heheva
ATTGATAAGTTCTTCTCCAAATGCCAATCCGTTGTGAAGGGAAATCATAGGGGAAATGGATGCCAGAACGGGACCCGATAAGCCAAAATCCTCAGCAACTAATCATAACAAATCATCAAAGAATTTCTTAAATAACATTTCCTCCGGTTTTGTTTTTACCTTTTGTCAAAACTGACGAGTTCGTCATTCTTAGTTTCGGCTAACGGCTTACTAATTATGGCTCACGAATGGTTGGGTAATTTTCAACTTATAAAGCAGATTAGAATACGTGTACCTAGGAGTACTTGTATATATGAATACATTTGCAAAAGAAAATATATTCGCGGTATGTGCTAGATGAGGCTACTTCTATCTAGCGGTATAGGCAATTATAAAGTTAGGTTTTAGGAGACTACTAAATAAGAAGTGACCAATCAGAATCCAGCTTCGCTGTGACGTCGTCAACTCATTTGTTCTATTTAAACTCTGCCAAGTTGCTTATAATTTGTCAGTTTTTGTATTGTTGCTTCTAAAATGTTCATATGAGAGGACATTTTATCTATTTATGTTTGGTCAAATAGGTATTCTAACATTGGATCGATCATAAAAGATTCGCGCCCTTATATTAGCAATGTTTGTTTTTTCCACATGTTAGAAAATTGAATATCTCAAGGCCACCAAAAGTGTACGCATCATTTCCCCACACGCCATACATACAGTGTACAATCATACATACCCTGTACGTTCGGAGTTAATTTCAGGAATGGTTTAAGCGGACACAGCGTATACATTATTGATGAAATATTTAGTGAGGGCGCTGCAAGTAGCAATGTCGTGGATGTCGGAGCACAATATATACATGTAGTCTCCTTTTCTTTCATAAATTCGTTGTTCAGTTTTACACATAGTCCGTTTTCCCCGCAGAAAATCATTGAAAGAACATTTTATCGATAAATTAGGTCTCCGTAGGTCTTTTAGGGAATAAAACACAAACACCCACACTCGAACTCAAACACATATACATCCGAACGCACCGACCCACCTACCCAGAGATACCTGAAGCTTAGCGAACAAATACAACTTTTTGCTGGCTTCTAATTGGTCGCTTGCTTAATAACCATTCCTGATAATTTAATATTACGGCCATATCTTTTTTTGAATACGTGTTATTGTGTATATCAATACACATATTGGTGGGTTATCACCAAAAAAACTTTTGGCAAGACATAAAACGTACGTTTGGTTAATATGTCCCATCAAATGTTATGAATCCAAATGACAGAAAGGGACATATAAAATTGGTCTGGGGTTAAGATAGCGTCTGCCCGAGAAGCAGCTGTAAATTGAGCTATTTTGAAGACCACGGCAATTGGAGGATTAGGGCATAGTACAAGAAATGTATAGAACATTTGGGTTGTCATATTTTAATCGAACTTTTACCAATGTGATGCACACAGTATCGTTGGAAACTTTTATGAAACTTATTGCTATACGTCCTTAGATCTTAAGATCACGAATGGTTTTGTTTTAATTCTAAGAATTTAAGTTTTGTACTGCATTGGATAAATTCAGTGCACCCCTTTTTTGTATATATATTGTAGAAAGAGTTTGTAAAAACGAAGAAGATGAACATGTTTTCTTCAGTTCTTGTGACTTCAAGTGGGAGTGTAAAAATGGAACAGATGAATGGAATTGCCGTGAGTATAATTGTTCAATGCATAAACTATGCTTGTACTAGGACATTGTAGATCCATAATGTTTTAGCCATTTCAAAATGTCTTTGCCAGAATTGAGAAATGGTACCATAGTAAGTAGTATGTGTTTGCGTTTTTTTTTTTTATTAAATACAATAGACGTAAAATATCTTCTTTTACTGTATTTCACAACATATCATTGATTACAAATCAAAACTTGGGTATGAATCTTGGTGGGCCTAGGATTTCTGAGGTAGATTGTATTAAGCATAGGGATCAAATAAAGTCTAAAATTGTTTTAGGCATGTTGGAATTGCAACGGGGCGGAGGTATGCGCTCTACAGAACAATAATATTCTAGTTTGTTATTTTTTTATTACTGTAAGTTTAATGACTCTTTTATGCTATAAGTTTAAAGTTAATTTAACTTTCAAATTGCACACACTCTGACACACCTAATTTGGAACCGCAGTTAAGGTACAATTCAATTCATCTATGGCATCAAGTTTGTAGAGCCGCATCTTTTCCAGGTTTACATGGTGTACGCCTACGAGCATATGACTCCTCTGTACAAGACGCCATTCTTATGTCTGGCTTGCTTTTTCATCAATTTGTTTTTACTCAAACTTTCTATATCTTCATTAAAGCTTCATCTCTTGACTTCGGAAGTTCATTGATGATATTCCTAGGAGATCAACTTACTTCTTCCGAAATATGGGTCATCAAAACACAAGTAGATTTTCGTCCAAGGGTAACTGTTAATCTGATAGAAATCAGTTCGCATTCTGCTTTGTCCTCCTTGGGACAGGATATCCGAATATTGAGAAAGGAAACCTCATCGTCATTCTCACAAATCGTACTTCGAATGGATTTAACTTCGTGTCTAGTAAGAATGAAGTTTGGATTCGAGTGGAACGTGAGCGATACCGATCACAAATAGACTTTCAGGCTGAGGTAGACGTTATTAGGCCCACTACGCAACAAGCCGGTAAGTCTTGGATTCCTTTCCCTGTTCTTAGATATACTGTATTTTCAACGAATATTTGGAATATTTTGATTCTTATCCCATAAAACAACATCTTCTGATAAATTACATTGTTCAAGCAACTACATTATTGGAGCTCTTGTATAGTTTTGAAGCGCACTTGATCAAAAGCTTTTCCCAACCAATTGACCATAGAAGTTATCATGCTAAATCAGTTAAATGCACTGACGAATTGTCGGACAGTCACTGGGATACAAACATACTGACAAACAGATAGACAGACAGACGAAACACAACTGCACAACCAGTAGACATCGGCCTTGAAAGCTAAAGAAAAAGTAACCATCATCATATTCTTCCTGGAGACTATGATATAATACAATCTACCACAAGCGCATCTTGGGTGGTATTGTGTAACACCACCATTTAAAGGGCTGTGGCATCTTCCACGTAGAGCCCCATAAACCGTGAAAGAATTAATATAAATGTATTTTTAATGTTATGAAGACATTTTCATCCCAAGACAAACGTTTGAACATGGAACTTGCCCTAAGATAAAATTTATAGTGATATCGAACAGTCGAACTTATTCAGATGATATCTCAAACAGGCGCTTTGGTAATTGTATTTGTGATTAATATGGATCTATTCAACTGTGTAATGTTGTTATCTGTTATATGTTTTGTTAGTATAACTATGTTAAATGCATTTTCATTTGAAAATAGATATACAATGTCCAGATGACTGGGTGTTGTTTAGCGAAAGCTGCTATCGACTTCAACAGTATAGTCTCAGCTGGCTTGAGGCTTCGGAACACTGTAAATCATTGGGCAGCAACTTGGTATCTATCAACTCCAAATCCGAGCACGTCTTCAGTTTGATCTAATCCTTACTTTGGGAAACAGAACTGACACTTTTATAGGTAAGTTGTAAAGTGAAGATTCACCAAGACCGAGGGGCGTTTATAGCTGGTGCTTATACCCGGTTTCCATGGTGCTAAGCGGACGAGAGTACATGACTTCCTGGATGCGATACCAGTCCATCGTAACTGGCACTCATTTCACAGCTGAGTGAACTGGGGCAAATGGGATAAAGTGTTTACACAGCACAGCGGCGTTGGCTGAGATTCCTTGTACTTTTGAGTACAAGACCGACGAAGCCTTAACTACTGGGCTACTGCTCAGCACATACAGACATATAAGTGATTTGTTTCATACGCATACAATTGTAAACGTAATTTCAAGCACAAAATTTAATCATAAGATCAAATATGTACACAATGTTCCGACATATATATTCAAACTTTATTCTTAAAATCGATTGCACCAGTTGCCAGTACTACATTTGTAAGCATCTTTTCATTGCTATGTTCCTGTACGTCGCCATTGAACTACTCATCAAGGCGATGTTTTGGGAAAACAAAAATATTATGGTAATTAATTTCAGTAAACGTTTATCATCATTATACAGGATTACGTCTCAAAAACGACAAGCAGTACATTTGGGATGATGGGAAGCCATTTACTTTTTCAGATTTTGCCAAGTAAGATCTTTTTTAACGGATAATATATAAAGTCTGACTTCAATTGATTAACTATTCGGAAACCTTAATATATGCGACAAATTTTAACGACAAATTGTAAAGACTAATCATTGTATATAATCAATGAGATACAAATTTGATATGAATTTTATATTGTTTGCACGTGGACATTTCATAGCGTAATGCAGTATTTCGATATTGTAGTCTGTAAATGCGGTCTTTAAAATAAATATCGATTAAGAAAAGTAAACACATTCAAAGTCTTCTAGTGTTGCGTGTAAATACACGGACCATATTCATGATTTCTTTTACTAGCATTTTGAAACGATACTCAAACATGTGCATACCATACGAGAAAGGAAACTTACAGCAACATAATGAAGGTCTATATACGACAGAAGACTGCAAAATAAACAAAATAGTGAAAAAACATCACAAATTCTAACTCCATTAAAGAAGTTAAGTTTAAATTATGTACATAATTTGTGTAGAAACCACTGAAATCAGACTAGTTATGATGTCTTTTTCCTCAGATTTTTCAAGTCTTTATGTATTGTTTCATGTTTTGTCCTGTGATTTTGAGGCTTTTAACCATTGGATATGTCTGGAAAAGTAGTAAAACAGAATCGATTAAGGCCCAATTATAATATCTGCAATTCTAATGTTTTTTTTTTAACAAATTTGAGTTCATAGTAGTGCCAAATAAATGAAGTGTGAAAATTATGTTCATGTATGGAATATAATCATATTGTTAATGTTTCATACTATTTTTCGACTATTAACTTTCCTTTAAACACTTTTAAGGCATGTAAATATAGCAAGGATCGAGTATCTAGAGCATCCACGAATGTACTGAATATCGTTTGTACTTGTGTGCTTTTAAATCCATATACCAAACATATTTAACTAACGAAGCTATTGTTGTAAAACATGGTATTGTGATGTGATGCTGCATGATATAAGTTAACAATCGTTTGCACACAATTAACCTTTCCAGGTTTCCAAATTGGCCACGCACACCATAGCAACGCGGTAACTATGTGGGGAAAACAAAATCTTAAATCCGCAATTGTATATTACCAATGCGTTGCCATTTAAATGTTCGCAAGGCTTGCGGCACACTTTAATTTATTCATGGGATTTCTCCGGATTTGTAGAGTTTTTGGCAAATAGGATAAACAAAATTCAGTTTGCTAAGTATTCTGGGTAACAGCAATCAGATTTCCAAAGCCCGCAGCGGGCCCGTAATCGCAATTTGTTTACACTAGTTTGCCGTCACTAAGTCTGTTTGTGCAGAACTTTGTTTTACGCAGTAAGTTGCATTGACTACATGAGCGTGTGCCGTTAGCTAGCTGCACTGTACCAGTACCGTGTATGATGTTTGCGCACTTACTTACGCCGATTTTGTTGCTAGGCAAATTCGTGTGGTGATTGGTTAAGAAAAAATTGTCAATCATTAAACCCAGAAAGGTTAATTATATTAAAGATGAAATTTTGTAGGATTAAGATATCAGCCTGGCATTTTTGTAATTGTCCAATAACATGTAATATTTGCTCATACAAGCACAGCTTTAAGTAAAACAATATATCCATTCCATTTCTTTGTATCAGCGTATTCACATTCAACATTTTGTCTAACATAATGTTTTAATACATTAAGCGGAGAGCCCTCGAGTCCTCTTGTGAAACGTTGTGGCAAAATAAACGAAGTGGATGGCATTGAAACACACACCTGGTTCGATGTGTCATGTGCAACTGAAATATTGGAACAATTTATATGTGAAATACATGTAACTCTTACAAGTAAGTTAAATTCGAAGTTTTTATAAAAGAAATATTTAAAAAAATCAGTCAATAGATTAAATGATATGCCCATTAATAGACCCAACCCTAATTTGCATAGTACATTATGACGTTGTCAAGTCAGAGAAATGAATAAACATATATCGAGGTTGCTAGAAAAAGTAATAAATAATCAAATATTTATTAAGACAATCAAAATGACATGATTGGTTGCATGTATTGAGTTGATAGGTAACTTGCGTATAGAAGTTCAGTGCACGCTCCCGAACAGGAGTTCTCCCTAATCAGAAAATTTTGTCATTATAACCCACAATGCATCTTTCCAAATTCAAATCTTTCTAAAGAAATACATTACGGTAAAATAGGTTTAAACCAAAGGTAAAAAAAAAAACATGCGAAATGTTATAATATATTGGTGCAACAGAACCGTGAAATTATTTTCGCAATTTTCTCCAGCACAAACTTGACTTTCACCAGATAATTTTAACGTAATCTTTAAAAATTCATTCAATAATTCTGAAGAGCAGATTTTAATATTTTAGTCAGCAGCAAAAGCTCAAATTATACAGAAATATTAATTTCAATATCATTTCCAAAGTATACAACTTTAAAATTACAGAATACCAAAGCAAAAAAATAATAATAATATTAAACGTCTGAACTTATTAGCAAGAATATAAATTATAGTCACTACGCATGTCTCGATCTTCTAATTGGGAGATATCCTCGATCTGGAGCGTGGACCGGACTGCATGTATTGGAAGCGAGTGAAAACATGAACACTTTGCACGATTCTGAGTTCCATTGTGCGCAGTGCAATAATATGTGTATAGTGTACTTTTAACGGTTAATGAAGCAAAAATATTTAAATTAAAAAAGTTTGCTTTTTTCTCATTGCGTGCAAAAATAGCTCAATTTTTTTATGCCGAGTTATAAGATATGATAACAAGCGTACAAAGAATCTTTACATCGAAATTTCTGTGTATTCTACAAACCACGCTAAAAAGTAAATGACACAAACCTGCCTTAGTCAATATTGCATTTTTGCAGTCAACCTCAAAAAAGCGGGGTGGGGTGGGGGTGGGGTTTTGGTATGGGGAGGGGGAGGGGCAGGTGGTGGAGGATATTATGCGTAAAATGATGTGAAAAGGACGTGAATTGAGTAAGATGTGAATCGTTTTGTTTTGTTTCATTGATTTTGACGGCAATTGTAGGTATATAAATTCGCGTACGCACTATTTTCCGAAGAATTCAATTCTATTCTTTTTTATTTTGGAGCCTATGGGAACCTCGATTGAAAATAAACAAAAACATTTTTTTACGCGTACCGGACGTGATGCGTACAATGTGTATACGCTATAAGCACGCTGTAAGTTTGCGCGTGTTAAACAAAAGTGTATTTTGTGCATGACATACCACTTCAAACCCACGCGGCGTAAGCTCCTGAATGTGTGTTATTCATTTTTTTTTAAGCCTATCTGCTGATGTCAATTAATTTCGGTGTTAGATTCTGCTCTAAAAGTTGTACTATTGTAATGCGCACCACCCGGGATTGGTTTTTCTAGATTAATTTACAAAACACAAAACAAAAGTGACACACAAGAGGTTTGTTTTACCGTTTGCTTTAACGTTTGTATAATACACTCCTTTCAGTATCAAATTTGACATTTAGTTAATTATAGCCAATGCAAAACTAGATCAAACAATTCAAAAGTTCAAAACAATTTATAATCTCAAACATTCAATTATCCTCTGGCGCAATTGTTCTCGGTAGCTTCATAGAAGTGTACGTACTGATAATCTCTACAGCTGGAAATGCATCCCAGGGTATGTCAGTACGCATCCCGATTTCAAACTGCCCCCAGTCTCACCACGCCCCAATTGCCGCATGCACTTCGGTACCCGAACATGCACCACTGTTTCAACTTACACCACTAATTGTGCACCCACCACTGTTTCAGCTTACACCACTGTTTGAGCACACACGCACTAGTATTTCTGCATACACCACTGTTTGAGCATGCATCACTGTTTCTGCGTGCAATACTGTTTCAGCTTACACCACTATTTGTGCACGCACCACTGTTCAGCAACCAACACTGTTTGAGCACGCACGCACCACTGTTTCTGCATACACCACTGCTTGAGCATGCACCACTGTTTGTGCATGCACCACTGTTTGTGCATGCACCACTGTTTGTGCATGCACCACTGCTTGAACATTTACAACTGTCTGTGCATGCACCACTGCTTGAGCATGCATCACTCTTTGTGCAGGCACCACTGCTTGAGCATGCATCACTGTTTGTGCAGGCACTACTGCTTGAGTATGCACCACTGTTTCTACATACACCACTGCTTGAGCATGCATCACTGTCTGTGCAGGCACCAATGCTTGAGCATGCACCACTGTTTGTGCAGGCACCACTGCTTGAGCATGTACCACTGTTTGTGCAGGCACCACTGCTTGAGCATGCACCACTGTTTGTGCAGGCAACATTGTTGAGTACGCACTTCCTTTTGTGCATACACTACTGTTTCTGCATACACCACTGCTTGAGCATGCATCACTGTTTGCGCATACACCACTGCTTGAGCATGTACCACTGTTTCTGCATTCACCGCTGCTTGAGTATGCACCGCTGCTTGAGCATGCACTACTGTCGAGTAAACACTTCCTTTTGTGCATGCACCACTGCTTCTGCATCCACCACTGCTTGAGCATGCACCACTGTTTCTGCTTACACGACTGTGCACTGCTTGAGCATGCACCACTGCTTGAGCACGCACCACTTTTTGTGCAGGCACCACTGCTTGAGCATGTACCACTGTTTGTGCAGGCACCACTGCTTGAGCATGCACCACTGTTTGTGCAGGCAACATTGTTGAGTACGCACTTCCTTTTGTGCATACACTACTGTTTCTGCATACACCACTGCTTGAGCATGCATCACTGTTTGCGCATACACCACTGCTTGAGCATGTACCACTGTTTCTGCATTCATCGCTGCTTGAGTATGCACCGCTGCTTGAGCATGCACTACTGTCGAGTAAACACTTCCTTTTGTGCATGCACCACTGCTTCTGCATCCACCACTGCTTGAGCATGCACCACTGTTTCTGCTTACACGACTGTGCACTGCTTGAGCATGCACCACTGTTTGTGCATGCACCACTGCTGGAGCATGCACCACTGTTTGTGCAGGCACCACTGTTGAGTACGTAATTCCGTGTGTGCATGCACCACTGTTTCTGAACACACCACTGCTTCAGCATGCACCACTGTTCGTGCATGCCCCACTGTTTCAACTCTGGGTAGGAATATCAATGGCGGGGTTCCCTTGGTTGGAAAATTGGGAATGTTACTCTTCATTTTTTTCACAACGGGGACGTACCAAGAGAACACGGAAAAATGTTTCTTCTTACACTAGGCTAGATGCACCTAATCTGTCACAAAGTCAATTCACCGAATTTAGGCCTAATAACGTTGAGCTTCAAACATTTGACTCTGAGGTTCCAAAGCAGGGAATGAAATCAATGAAAACTATAGATCTTTCATTGACCTTCGGTCGATTATGCTCTTGATAGAATAATGATTTTTCTATGTCCTTTGTGAGTTTTATCTAATGATTTCCAGCTACCGTGGCATCAGAACAAACTTGATAAACTTTAACAAAATGCAAGTGTAATTATTCAAAATATGAATATAAATGTCTCTTAAACACCACTTAAAACTAGATCTGTTATTTTCTTATCCTTTGAAATTAAATACAATAAGTTGAAGTTACAGAAGTCTGAGAATAACGCTCCACAACCTCGTCTTCACTAGTAAGGGTCCAGAACCAAAGTGAAAACATATCGTGGGAAAAATATGATAAAATTCGTTTGCCCCGGAAGTAGGGCAAACACATTAAGAGATTGCAGACTTCAGAGATTTGTTGGTGCTGTGGTGGAATATTCATTTTACTCTCTAGGGGCATTACACTATTAAAGGAAGTATTGCGTCCCTGTTATTATTTGCTTCTAAATTTTAAATATGAATCGGTGTAGATGAACAGGGGTAATAAACAGCTTTCTTACCGTTGCGTTGTCGCGAGAAATTGGACGGTTGACTTCCCTTCATACTCATATATCGGCTCGTTCGTGTAAGTCACTCAACCGTCCAATATCCCGTGGCAACAGGACGCGCTTTTTTTTCTGCATCCCAGAATTGCCATTACAGATTTTGTTAGCCAATCATATACAAGAATGACGATGACGTAATTAAATATGAATATTCATATACAACTTATGACATATCGTCTGACATTATAATTTGGGACTTAGTAATTCCATGACCGCGAGTGAATAACATTACTTTGCCGGAAAATAATGGAAAAAACCTCACACTACAGATATACGAAGCGAATCCTCCTTTGATTATCGAGGAAGTAGTTAACAATATCTCGGTAAGTGGTGTTCTGAATGAAGTTCTAACACTCGCTCCTTGTATGAAAATTAAGACACAATTTATAAAGTAGTAGTTAAGCGACTTTCCCTTGCATTAACACTTTCCCTTGACATGTGTTGTAGGTACGGAGTTTTTGGTTAGTGTGTAAAAATCAAGGTGGGGCTTATTCGCAGGGCAGTGATAACATATACCCTAACCTAAAACCTAACCCCAACCCTAGCCTTATTCGCAGTGCTGGCTTGAAATACTGTGTGGATATTCGCAGGGCTGCCCTGCGAATAATCACTTCAAAAAATCAAAGTTGTATAGCAATAGTTCTCACGTTGTATACGTAGATCTTCAAGCTACTGTATATGCGTGAGATAATTCGCACTAGTTGTAGGTATGCCTAGGCCTAGTACGAGTTCATGCCAAAATAGACTTTTGTTTAAGATGTAGGTGAGTTTTATCCTTTTTAAACATTTTTCTTTAAGTCCCGATTTTCCTTTTTGGACGGAGTGCGTAGTCGTAGTGACTTAAATTTCTTCTTTGATTCAATTCTTTTTTGAAATTTAATATTTATTTTCAAAAGTTGTAGAGCCTATATAGTTTCAAGAATATATGAAACAACATATGCGTGATGAACTTGTAAATATAGTTAATTATGCATGTATAAAGACACATTATTGAAATATCCAAAAAGTCCTGATTTTCCTTTTTGGACGGAGTGCGTAGTCGTAGTGAGTTTCAAAAAAGTTGCATAGAATTTTGACTGCCTCTGCCGCACTTTATGCCACACTATGATTTTATTTGAACTAAGCATCAATTTAGAATAAGAAGTTCCATAAAACCAACAAGTAACAAGTAAAATAAGTCAACGTATGCATAATAGCATTAGCCTAGGCCTAATGATGACATAACATCTCATCCACTACCACCACTATGTACTCCATGCATACATTACATCCTATACAGGCTATAGTATACAGTCCTATGTTATAGGACTAACGTTGTATATGAATATTTATATTTAATTACGTCATTGTCATTCTTGTATATGATTTGCTGAAAAAATCTGTAATGGCAATTCTAGGCTGCAGAAAAAAACCAACGGGACGGTTTGGAAAGCTGGCGTCCATTATCCTAGGTATCGAGATTGTTAGATCTTCACTTCTGAAAAAGGTCAGTTTACCACTGACACGTTAAGCAAGAGGTTTCAGCCAGTGTAGTGTGTTGACAGTCTTGTTTGCATTCTTATACATGTGTTCCAAGAATTGGGTTGTATGGTTATTATATTGAAAAACCTTAAATGAATGATAATTGTATTATTTTCAAGGTCTAATATTATATTTGCCTAATTATACTCACATCTCTATGTAGTAATAGACTATGATTTTCGAAACCGTTAAGCAAACGTAATTCATTACAATTTACAGTTATGTCAATGGATCTTATTTATTATACATGTGCTCCAAGAGTTGGGTTGTACAGCACTTTCAATTGACACCCAATGGTTATTTTATTGAACAAGCTTAATTCAATGATAATTTCATTTTCTTCAAGGTCTAGCAATATAGTTGCTTAATTATACTCACATTTATATGAATGATTAAACTATGATATTTGAAACCGTTAAGCAAACGTAATACATGAAAATTTACACTTATTTCAATAGATCTCATTTGATTTATCTCCAGAACGTACGACATCATCAGTACAAATACCCAACTACCAATCTAAATGTAAGATTTTATATCTTTGTCATACTTATTTCAATTGCCAACATGAATATACTAAAGAACCTCCCAAACGAAGAGCAGTTGTGCTTAGAATCGATGCTAAGAATAATATCCAATCCCCTGTCAATATTTTAGAAAAAAAGGTAAATTTTCCCAAATTACCAGAGATTGATGCCCAACAGACATTAGTATCATTTAGAGCAACCTTTACTTTATAATTAGAGTTGTAATTATTATGATTTTTTCTCTTTCAAGTAGTTGTTTCCCTCCCTAATTATTAATCAATTGATTGCTGACTTAATTCAAACATATCTTGTGTCAATGTTTGCATTTATTAGAAATATTGCAACAGAAGTGATAGGATTTCAAACCACGAATTAATCGAGGCAGAACCTGTAGAAAATACATATACATATAAATATTTATGTGTATACTGTACATGAAAAAAACATAACATACCAACTTATACAAACAAAAATAAATAAAAGAAACATATCAATAATCATTAATTTCATAATTAAAATGGTATCAAAGACTGTGCTGCAGGCACGTAGCAAGGGGAGGAGCCTTGAGAGCCTCGCTCCTTCCTTTACTGAATGTCGATTTTTATGCGGGGCGGTTTTTTTAATAAAATTATTGTCACGGTTATGCTTCTGGGATTTTCCGCTATATATATACTTCACTCAGGTGAAAATTATTTCTCATAGAGGTCGGCTCCCCCCTTTTAAAATTTCTGGCTACGTGCCTGCTGTGTTGTCACTGTGTAAGCCTAAACTTGTGAACTTGATATTCTTATTGGTTAATGTTTTGCAAGAAATAAAGATGGTAAATACGTTAGAATAGCTGTTTTTTTGGTAATGATAAATGAAGAATTTTTTTTTGTATTAATGAAGGTCAGATATATTCAGTGTATTCAACTTGAAGAAGAGCGGTATGGTTCAGGGATCAAAAGGATTAAGTTGGTGACGGTACGAGTTTCATGTTTTGCAAAAGAAACGGTTTCTGGAGTTAGGTGTGAAGAATATGCGCCACCCCAGGTGTCGTACAAAATACATATGGCATAACTGGAATATTGTTAGATACCATAAGAACAATGTGATATCAATATCAGTGATTGCTTATTAAATCAATATGAGATTGTCGATTAGAAAGTAATGGTTTACACCACCAATGACAAGCCAGTCCTCGTGAGAAGGAGTAAATATAACCAAATTTGAATCTGGCTTTCATTTTTGCCTAATTCTGGGGTGCTGCATAACTTATTGGAATAATTAGAGGAACTTTTAATTTCAAAATACAATTCCTCCTTCCTAAATGGAATTAGCAGTCGGTCACATACATTTAATCTAAAAAGTAAAAAAGTAAGACATTTAAATACTTCCTTCTTTTTCAGATTGTCCACCATCTTTTCTAGCTGTAAGTGATCGCTGCGTCAATATTGTTCCAGTAGATGAAAATATTACGCAACACATGATCCCTTCTTGTCCAACTGGCTCACGTTTTGCTACTGCGGAGACTATTGAAAGCAACAAAAATCTGATAGAGTATTACTTTAAAAGTTCCATTATATCCGCTGACGACGACATCTTGTTGGATGGAGATGAGTTAAATTGCACATTGTTACAAGTCATTCCTGTTATGTATGTGAAAGTAACTGGCTGCAACAAAACAGTGAAATACGTAATGTGTCAAACGGATTTAAAAGGTATTTTTCCGATGCAATGACATTTTCTTCATTGTATATTCTCCGCCCATCCGTTTGCTGTAAATGACAATCATATTAAGCTTTTATAGCAAAGAAACTGAGTGCACTAATCAAGTAGCTAGGGATTCGGTCTCGTACTAAGGTTCCGGGATCAAATCGCAGTCATGGCGTTGTATTGTGT
Organism: Chiridota heheva; assembly: GCA_020152595.1. Taxonomy (NCBI): domain Eukaryota; kingdom Metazoa; phylum Echinodermata; class Holothuroidea; order Apodida; family Chiridotidae; genus Chiridota; species Chiridota heheva. The sequence continues at coordinate 179,058 of JAIGNY010003794.1, forward strand.
CCTTGGGCAAGACACTTAATCCCATTTGTTACAGTTCACTCAACTGTGGAATGAGTACTAGTTCGGGCTGGGGAGTTAGCCTGCGATGAACCGGTGTCCCATTCATGCCGAAAAGTTTCTCTTTAGGCCTACCCGAACCTGACATCTGAGTTAATTATGAAAACTCAGGTATGACAATTACCAACCCGACATCCTGTTCAGTGTATTGTGTTTCCACTTCAAACAACGATTATTTATCTGCCATTTCCAAGCACACTACAGCCAAGTAGCTTAAGGTTATTTGTATGTATAAGAATACAGAATGCCAATACCGAGCATTTCTTAGTGGGAGAATTTTTTTTGGCAAACTGGTGATAACAATAGCTGCGTATCATATGCCTGAGGTGATGTGTGTATTAACTGTGCATGATTGACGAACCATTTCTTCCAAGGAAAGATATTGCTTCATGTCGAGGGTAGTCAAGTACTATCATCTGCTTAGTACCATGGAAATCGGATATAAGAACCGGTTCTATAAGCCCTCAAAGCTCGATTGGGGATTATTAATAGCATAAACAATGCCACTTAATAATGTAATAAATATGAATGAGGTATCTCATTTCCTATTTTATAATCGTTTCATGTCTTTATTTATAATCATTTCAAGTTTGTTTACATTATTAAATTCCCTCTTTTGCCTTAATCCAGCGAAAGTTCAAACATGTCGGGAAAATCAGTTTAGATGCACTAGCCGTGAATGTATCCTAAATAGTTTTCGTTGCGATGGTTTAAAGGACTGTGCTGATAATTCTGATGAGAAAAATTGCTTCATAGAAGAAAGTAAATATTTTTGAATATATTTCAAGCTAGTATCATTTTGATCATTTCCCTAGAGTAACATTCTTTAAAAATTTAATATAGGTTTTTTATCATATAGGTCTTTTATCATAAAGCGTACAGTCTAAACACTAACGTAATTTTGCGAAGCTTTAAAACATTACCGATGACAGTTAGAGAATAGTCATCAGTCATATACTTTCAAATGTCCCATACTAGTACTGCCTTTCCGTCCAGTTTTATTTACGATATGATTTTAAACTTTTCGATTCACGAAGGCAAGACGTGCAACTTAAGGATGGGCATTTATGTTAAAATGTTTTCAAAAGCGTTTAATATATATATATATATATATATATATATATATATATATATATATATATATATATATATATATATATATATATATATATATATATATATATATATATATATATATATATATATATATATATTATATATACACGTTCAATCTAACAGATAGTTGTAAAGATGCCGACTTCCAATGTAGAAATGGAGAGTGCATTCCTTTGATATTTCACTGCGACACGGAATATCATTGCTCTGACGGAAGTGACGAACTTAGTTGTCGTAAGTGTATATATTTTTTTTTCTCTCTAGGTCGTTGACTCACACTAGGGGACATAGTTGTGGAAGGGGCATTCGAGGGTATCAGAGGGTATTTTATTTGATGATAACATGGTTAATTCAAAGATTCAAGTAGAGACCTTGATGAGCCCGTGAACTTTACCCTAATCATTTCCCACGTAACTCATTTGTAAAAGGTGTTGTTTATAAGTTTATAAGTTAATATTTCCCCTTATAAGTCACTATTCCCCAATTAATCAGCTAAGAAAGAAAAGAAGAAACAAAGCGTGTACATATGTTTATACACAAGCTATTTTTACAAACCTTCTCTGAGGCTAAACTGCTATGGGTTTAAGTAACAGACCCTCACCTTCATCCTTCCTTCTCTTCCCATTTTCTTCAAAATAGATTACTGCATTTTCTTCCAAAATAATCCGGATACATTTATTGCTATCTTCATTTAATTCTTTTCATTTCTTTCCCAAATTATATAGACTGAGATTTGATTTTAGGTATGGTAAAGAAACATTTCGTCAGAATTTGCTACAGCACTTTGGGCATACAAAAAAAAAACATGGTCACCCTGAAAGACATTATACATATTTATATAAGTTTGCTTAGTGATGCCTAGGATTTCAAATTGCTGTAACATGTTTACATTTTTACTACTCTCACGACAATAATAAATGTTTCTAAGCAACTCTCACGACAATAATAAATGTTTCAAAGCAATTTAGCTAATACTATACGTTCACATACTCAAAGCTGAGGTTTAGAAAAACTCGGTTTGTACTGGCGCAAAAACAAATGTTACGCCTCTCAAAATTGGAAACCCATATTTATCTCAAAAAAATGGAACGTTTAGGGACACAGAACATTACATTATACTTGTTGACACAAGTAATTTTGGTCTATCTTGAATATTCCCACTTTAGGTCGTCTGGAATTATTATCTGCCAATACTTTTACGCAATCGTTTGTTTTTTGATTTTTTTAATTTTGAGATTGTTAGTTTCTTTTTATTTTCTTGTACGTAACAGGCTGAAATAGTTGAAGTATTAAAATATCCTCTTAAACAGTCCGAGGGAAAATTCTTGACGTTTGGTGTAATAAGAAAAAACACCAAACCTTCGGAGCGGCCTCCATTGATATTAATAAATACGAAGCTCCAAATTTTGGTTATTTATTATTACACTAAAAGTCCAGGATTCTCTCTACTGTCAAAGGTATATAGTTTGTTTTCTCCTTTTTTCCTAATTTTGCTGAAAAACACATTAACCTTTTTTAGCGAGAAAATATTTTCTTAATGCAGCATGTTTTCTGGTGAGACTCAGAACAATGCCTACATTAAATAGATGATTGATATTAGCAAAATAACCCATATATATATTCAAAGAGCAATGAAGTGACTAGCATTTATTATAAATAATATGTATATAATACAGAATTGATAGATTGCCAGTTAAACATAAACGTTGGAAACAAGTATCACATAACGCAATGTTTGCATTTTGCCGTATCAAAAATAGATTACCCAGCATGTGGCGACGATGAATTTTGGTGTTCAGATGAAATTTGTGTGCATCAAACAAAAAGGTGCAATTTAATAGCAGATTGCCCCAATGGTGAAGACGAAGAAAATTGCGGTAAGTCTTCATAGCAGATGCTATAGATTTTCTCCACAATATAGCCTGTGAGAGCACCTGCAAATATAGAGTATATACCCAAATGCATTTACATCTTATTAGTGATTCCAATATAAGAAAACAACATCCAACTGTCCAGTCCACGTTCCCGAACGGGAGATCTCCCGATCTGGAGATGTTTTGTCATTGTAACCCACAATGCATCTTTCCAAATTCAAATCACTGTAAAGAAATACATAACGGTTTCATAGGTGCAAACCAAGGTAGGAAAAATTCATGCGAAATATTAATTTCACCAGCGCAAATTTAAGTCTCATCTTGGAATTTTAACGTAATCTTTGAAAATTAATTTCAATATTTTTAAAGAGCAGATTCTAACATTTTAATCATCAGCAAAAGCTCAAATTATACATAAATTTATTTTCAATACCATTTTTAAAGTATACAACTTTAGAATTACAAAATTTGACAAACAAAAAGAAAAAAATAACGGCGAAAGTTATTAGCAACAAGTTAGTCACTGTGCATGTTTTGATCTGCCAATTGGGAGATCTCCAAATCGGGAGACCTCCCAATGGGGAGCGTGGACCGGACTGATCAAGGTGTACTGAGAGATGATTGGTTTTATTCGAACATTACATGAGAGGGGCAGACCGATATAGATAAACAATATTGATTGGGTGGATACAACCGTGTCTGTAGGTGTGTATGCAAAAGCGGTGGAAGGTCGCATACAGTATATCGGGTGGTTGGTAGGTTATTTTACTAAGGTTTATAACTTCCCAACAAACCTCCATTGAAGTATATACGTCAAGATGCCGATCGCCGTTTTATTAACCAATTGTGGAGCACTGGATGGAGACCAAGTGGAAATCAAATTGGGGACGCTGAATTAGAAAGCTGAAGCTTTACCACACTACCACGGAGGTCTCTCGTGGTTGACGGCAGATAAATGAATAGAACTACGGAATATAACGAACAGGCTGACAAGCAAAAAACTGGAAGTGACTGGCTTGTATCAAGCGTGGGGTAAGGTGAGCTGTGTTCTTTTTGCGAAGCACTCGGTAGTTGTACCCCATCCCTTTAGACGGTATGATCCATTTGCAACAAATCAAACGAAATATATATAACAAATGTTATAGAATTGGGCCAAGTTCCCCCTCTTGAGTTGCTTGTTTTTTTCTTTGAGAATTACATACGTCAGGTAGAAGTAGCCATGTGGATATAAAATAAATGGTTTCCTTATACAAATAAATGCCACAGGAAAGTGAATATATGGATCAATATGTGGCGATATGGATCAATAACAGAAACAAATGTTAGTCAAGGAGTAAGGGGATAACAATAATCAATATAATATCAGGCTTGAATCAGGACCAAATCTGCTTTCCGTAGTTTTTTCGTTAGGCAAACGAATTAAAATGACTATTTGATTTAGTCCATTTATTTTCACTAGACAAATCATTATTTCAACGGAAGAACTTATAGATGTTCGTCCATGAATTATAGAAAACTTAGTAACATATTTTTTGAAGTATACTTTTCGGGACGATGGTTCTTGGTAGAACAAAATACTTAGAGTAGAAAAACGTTAGGCATCGATTGTAAAAAGATAGATAACAGGATACTTGATACCATCATTATGTGATATGGTTGTTCTTTAAATATTCTCTTTAGGTTGTAATTTCAGTGATACGTTATGTAATGGTATGTTCCTCAACTTGTGAATCCTCAAGATTAGCAAACCTTTCAAATATTCTCATATTTATAACTTTATAGATATTGTTAATAAAACTGTATTTTTTGTTTCGCATTATTCAAATTTACACATAAAACATTTCAAAGGTACCTTGTATTCTTGTATTCATTTATAAGGTTATGACACTGAAGTTGCTTTCAAGGCCTCTTAACGTCAATATTTTTTAATCAGTGTTTACTCATTCAAATCATTCAACTTAAATATTTGGGTAATATATACAATTATACATCATCAATTGATTACCTTCAATTATTGATTACCTGATTAGCATATAGAACACCGTAAACCAGTAGTGCTACTTTTCCTAAAATTCTTGTTTCACGATTGGCTTTTAAACTACCCCTTGCGGTAATCTTAATGTTAACTAGTAATTCTTCTACCATCTGATATTATCCAAATATAAGTTTATCTTTTTAATTTACAGAGTACTCTTTGGAGAGTTCGCGCATATTCGCTTTTTTTTTCTTCTTCAGTATGTACCTCTTCCTACTTGTCGTATTTTCTTACTCGCTTCACAGTTTCCTCCCTGGTAACTTTCTGTGCTCTTCGGGAATATTCTTACCGCCAAGAGCTGTTGAGGACGGGTTTCCTGATTGCATAGAGACGGATGAAGATGAAAGCAGACCAGAGATATTTCCATTTATGGGGTGGCACCTATTTATTTTACAGTGAATGATTATTCTTTAATCAGTTTGGGAGGTCCGATTTTAAGAATACTTGGGACAATAAACGTCATGCAGCCGTTTTGTTCATATTTTGCGATAAAGATGTACAGAAAGTTTAAGTCTGAGAGCATTATGTCATATAAAAGTAACATTTTGCGTTGTGTTATTTTGTTCCTTAGAATATGCAATTTCAACGACAATTGTTACAAATATTTGAATATTTTAAATGACTCTATTTTGCCAACAAGCAAAGCATTTTCTCTCATATTTCAAAACGGCGGAGTAAACATTTAAAAGATAGTGGCTGATATTTATCCCAGAAAGCAACAAAGATTTATCACTGAGTTTTATGTCGGGCAAAGATATTTTTCACACAAATATTTAAAATTTATAACACTGCATAAGGCTTTAGCATAGCATCATGGGAAATAATACAAAATGGTTTATTCAAGTCACAAAAATTTCCTAATTGAAAGAACCTTTTAGGTTGTTTTCTAGGTCAATTTCTGGACTTTTAATACGTTTAACAATTTGTTTTGCTATTGTCATTAGATTATAGTACAAGCGCACATGTTTTGTTCCATTTCCTTGATAAATATATTTTTAAGAAGAAATTGGCTAAACAATTAGATAAAGATTTGTGGCGAAGAAAATTTTTTTGCAATCTATGGATTAGGGATTTATTATGAAAACAAAATCATTACCACTTTGATTAACTTTAACAGGTTTTTCACACACACTCAATGGGTAGGCATCATTTAAAGGCAATAAAAATGAATTTAAAAATTCACGTTACATGATGCAATACCAACATTAAAAATAAATCAACTTTCCTTCAATCATTTCATACCGCTTAATCAATTTTTTCAATGTCTCATTTCGCTTTAATTTCAGTTTTTCTGTAAATGATCTTCAAATGAAAGAATGTTCGATTCCATTGACCGGTTCATTGCATTTTACTGGGAATAGACAATTATTTTGTATGAGTTGGAAAATAAATTGCTTATCACTATGCTAACAATATTCAACTTGCTAGTTCTCTTAATTGGGGAATGTGATTTTCCCCGTATGTATATATATATATATATATATATATATATATATATATATATATATATATATATATATATATATATATATATATATATATATATATATATATATATATATATATATATATATATATATATATATATATATATATATATATATATATATATATATATATATATATATATATATATATATATATATATATATATATATATATATATATATATATATATATATATATATATATATATATATATATATGTATATATATATATATATATATATATATATATATATATATATATATATATATATATATATATATATATGTATACATATATATATATATAAATATATATATATATATATATATATATATATATATATATATATCTGTTTATGTGTATATGTATATGTGTATATGTATATGTTTATGAATATGTATATGTGTGTGTATATTATATTTATATATATATATATATATATATATATATATATATTAATAAATATATATATATATATATATATATATATATATATATGCATATATGTGTATATGTATATATATATATATATATATATATATATATATATATATATATATATATATACATATATAGTAATATATATATATATATATATATATATATATATATATATATATATATATATATATATATATATATAAATGTATATATGCATATATATATATATATATATATATATATATATATATATATATATATATATATATATATATACATATACATTTTACATATACATACATATAATTATATATTTATATATATTGATGTATATATATGTCTAGGTATATATATATATATACATATATGTATATATATATATATATATATATATATATATATATATATATATATATATATATATATATATATATATATATATATATATATATATATATATATATATGAATGTTTATGTACATATGGAAATTAAATATCCTCTGATTGCGTTCTGAAAACGTTTTTTGCTGTAAATGATCTTCAAATAAAAGAATGTTCGACATCGTCAATCTGTTCAGTGCATTTGACTGAGAATAGACAATTGTTTTGTATTGTATTGTATTGCTACTTCCCTTAATGGGGAAGTGGTTTGCCCTCGTATCTTTGTATATATATATATATATATATATATATATATATATATATATATATATATATATATATATATATATATATATATATATATATATATATATATATATATATATATATATATATATATATATATATATATATATATATATATATATATATATATATATATATATATATATATATATATATATATATATATATATATATATATATATATATATATATATATATATATATATATATATATATATATATATATATATACATATATATATATATATATATATATATATATATATATATATATATATATATATATATATATATATATATATATATATATATATATATATATATATATATATATATATATATATATATATACACATATATATACACATATATATATATACATATGGAAATTGAATATTCTTTCATTGCGTTCTGAAAAGCGACTCATGCAGTAGGTCTAATTAAACAGCTAATTAAACAGGTATCCAACGTTTCCATTATATTTTTATCATGTTTTATTTTGCATTTTTGAGATTTGTATATCAATTTGCAAAGAAGCGAATCTCTCATTCCAGAAGAGCTCATGTCAGATATTATCAAATATGTCGTTTGATAAAGCATTGGATGTCGCAGTCTATCCAATCATGTATATAAACTAATTCTGCACATATTTTCGTAGATCGGAATTGTGACGCACCGCTTATCTCGTGTGAAAATGCGGGATGTTATGATACAAATCTTCAATGCATATATGAGTTTGACGAATATGGGTATCTAAAGGCATGCAGGAATGGATTCCATCTACAGGACTGTGGTAAGTTTGAAATAAAACTCCTTTATGAGATGATCATTTTTGTACACCAAAATAATAAATGTTTACATACATGACACGAATTAAGTTCAATCGTAATCACTAATCATGACTGGTATGCCTGGTATATTTCTGATTACATAATCGCATAAAATCCTTAATACGCATGACAATTTTAAAAAAAGCATCTGAGCTATCTATAGTAGTAACACTTACTTAATACTGACACAAAGGTAAATGTATAATATATATATATATATATATATATATTTATATATATATATATATATATATATATATATATATATATATATATATATATATATATATATATATATATATATATATATATATATATATATATATATATATATATATATATATATATAGATAGATATATTGATATATATATATATATATATATATATATATATATATATATATATATATATTTATATTTATATATATATATATATATATATATATATATATATATATATATATATATATATATATATATATATATATATATATATATATATATATATATATATATATATATATATATATATATATATATATATATATATATATATATATATATATATATATATATATATATATATATATATAAAATAACATACGAAGTCATTTTTGTTCCGTCACAGAGTACTTGGAATACCGTCTATACATGTATATATAAAATACGAAATCATTTTTTTGTTCCGTCACAGAGTACTTGGAATGCCCTCTATTCTACTTCAAATGTCCGCGCTCTTATTGTATTCCTCAAAGATACAGGTGTGATGGGAACATGGACTGCCTTAATGGAGAGGATGAGGTTGACTGTGGCAAGTGCATTTTGTAGTAAATGAAGTACTAGCGACATACATCATGAACTTAATTGGTCTGATAATAATTAAATCTCATGAAAAAACAATACCCTTCAAATTCTGAAAAAAACAGTACGTTCATTCAACGATAGTATAGATAAATCATAATTATTGATTTATTTGTAGATTATATGATTTAAGATATATTGGCGTGTTGAGGCAAATAATATTTAAATTACCTTCAAATTGATTAATAACAATTAAATCAGCAAAATATTTTTAGTTTTTAATAATGATATGCAAATTTGTTTGATACTTTGTAATGCTGTTTCCTATGTAAATCATTTTTTTTGAAGTCCCATGGAAATTTTTCAAATCAAATCAATTTTAATCTTCCAATCAATTCCTTTCAGAAATTAAATTTTTATCCTTTTCGGTGATTGAAATTACGGAAAGAAATTTAAATAGTCACATACAGATTTGTAGCTCTCCGCTAAATGATCAATTTCAAATTTTAGACAGTTATAAAACTTCCCTCAGCTATTAATCATAACAGAAATATATATCATAACTGATATATTATAATCCTCTTTTGATCTATGTAGGTATTGCCACCAAGGACTTACAACTCTATTTCACTCATGTTTATTCATTTAACAAAGCGCTCTCTTAATCAGTTAGTTACTTTCAAGGAGTCCTGTAATGAAAAATGAAAATATAAGCAGCTGTTGGGTAACGATAGACAAAATGCACTGTACTTCCTCGAAAAATTACTATGTACACGAACTTTAACCAAACAAATGATATTCAAAGAAGGTGAATAATTAGGTTTTAATAATGTAACCTAATCGAATTCCGAATACAAATAGCTAGAATTCGAGAACAGCTTTTTCGTCTCACTTCCAAGAAATACGATAATAATTGTAGACTGTTTAGGAAAATCTCTCTTTTAGTCTATTGTTTGCATTTAAACTGTCATTGATACACAATCGTATACGTAAAATTTCATACAGATTATGCTCATTAGACTCTGTAAAAATAGTTTTACTGATCATTATTAACGAATTGGAGATCCTTAAGATATTTTGACTGATCGGTCTATACAAGAGCACATTTCTTCTGATTGTTTTATCGCATTGTCGTACTCACCCGTCAAAAAGAGTACAATATAATAGTAATACTAATACTACTAATAAGAAAAAGGGTTGCTGAAGTATTTTGTAGGTTATTGATCAAAAAGAGGACGTTGTTATCACCCGCATCTGCCTCGGTCACACCTCTCTCTCTCTCACCCACTCTCACCTACTCTCCGGCTACCCTGTTCCTCTATGCCCTACATATAACACTGATATCTCAATCAAGCATATCCTTTAAACCTGTTCTATACACTTGAGCCCTGATCACACCTCTTCCCCTCCGTCTCTAATTCCGATTTTTCAAGAACAACCCTACCTCCAAATTCATCACCTTTTCCCGCAACAGCAATCTATTCTACCTGATCTAAACCTCCATTTTCCTTCCCTTCTCTGCCTTACCTTCCTCATCTTTCTTTTATTTTTTAAACGTCTTTCCCTTATTCACTTTTTCTCCTCCCTTCCTCTATCCCTCCACCCTTTCCTCTCTGTCCTAACTCAAGCACCTTAGTTTTTGGCACCCTCTTGGCACATTTGACTCTGACTCTTGCGGTGCCATTTAACATCAACAAACCAAACTGATCAAATTAAACATTATTTATAAAGAAACTAAACCGTCATTTGGCAATTTGTCTGAGCAAATTGGGCTCAAGCCTTCGGTACCATAATTTTAACACGTAGGAAAACTACAAACGGTCTCATAGTGGTTCTCGTTCGAAGCAAAAAAATCATATAAAATGTTTGAGTAAAGAAGGTCAACAAAGTCATTGCTGCTACTTGGAATATGTCAGTAATAGGTGTCAGTAGCCAATAGAATGAGCATAAAATCAACTACCATGTTTTACAAGTAAATTGTATAGATAAAGTTTGATAGCAAATTCACCGCTATTTTACAGAGTCGTACGTGTGCTCTGATGGATCTTATCGCTGCCATAATTCTAAAGTGTGCATCACACAGGATGAAATTTGTGATGGCGTCAAGCAATGTGGCGAAGGGGACGATGAGATTTTTTGCGGTAAAGTTTTTATCATTTATTGAGTTTCAGACAAATTGTGGAGTCTTACATTCATACTCTTACGTCGGTTGTATAATGTCTAAACTGCAAAAAGATTTCACAATATATAATATTATATCATGTCTTTTATATATTATAATGGTTACTTTCGCAGACCAACGTGCACTAATTGCGTTCTCCATTGATAGTACCTTGAAGCATACATACAGATTTATATGATACCCAAATCACATTATTGCAGTCTGTCTTACTTCCTTTTCCAACAGGTTTATACTGCCCAATTGGCTGTGTCTGTGAAGGACTTACTTTGAATTGTGAAAATATTGAAATGAAAAGAGAGAGCACTACACTTATTTCAAAAAGAACCAAGAAACTGTAAGAGACGCATGTCATATCTTGTATGTAGTGTATAAACATCCAATATTTCGCTGGAGATGAAATGTCGATTTTTTAACAAGAGGGTCGAAATTAGTGTTGCATCACATAGTTTTTGACAACGATACGATCTTCACGTGGAAACCATTATCGTGTAGAACAAGCTAAGTCTTCTATCAAGTGTTGCAATATTATCCACTGAAGATCTTCATTCCAGGAGAAACCATGCGAATAACTAATTATTGATAATTATTTTCTACTCAGCATTTATAAAGTGACATCTATTCAAGATCTGAATTTGTCTTATACTCTTGCGGTTTGCAGACTTTTGATCATTTTAAAAATATTCACATTTCTTTTGTTTCCAATGCTTCTAAAAATTGATAAATTCAGTTGAAGTTTGTGCACACAGTAAAGCGTATGGGGCGCACAGTGCGTCATGGCAAGATTACGTCATCTATTGCTTCATGGATCCTTACTTTTAAGAATATGAAAGAGACTTAAAGGATTAGTTGAGTGGTCAAGCATGTTTATTTTAAATAAAAGAGAACTTCAAAAGAATCAATATGATTAAAAAATATTCAACAATCTTATTCCGTTAGGGAGATATCTAAGTTTAAAGTTTGGTATCATTTGTCTAGAAACGCCTGAAATCAGACTAGTTGTGGTGTCTTAGTCTCAGATTCCTCAATCTTAATGTATTCTATTAAATTTTTGTCATGTGTTTTTGTGGCTTAAGGTATTTACGATATACCACCTGAAGAAAGTTTTGGGGAAAATAGCTTAAACAGTGAAAAATTAAATAAAGACTCTTTAAAATACATTAACAATTTTTAAGAATATGAGGATGAAGACATCAACTTCTCATAGTACACTTACTACACCCGTCATTTCTGCACAGATAAGACTGAGTTTTAGCTTGAATATCTCCTTAACGGAATACGACTTTTGAACGATTCCTTCACGATTTTGTTTTTTGATGTCCTCTTTTGTATAATATAGCCTTGCTTGACCACTGAACTAATCCTGTAAAATTGGGTTTCTCTCTGGCTTGTTCTTTCCCACTTCAATTATTGAGATTCTGCTGAGGTTGTCATGCACCATTTCTTTCTTACATTAAAAGAAATATACCCTCTACCACATCATCTACAATAAAACCAAAACAGTCATAATAAGGCATTACCAATCAATCTGGTTTACAGAGTTTTTTTTACAGAAATGCGCATGTACTGTTTTCTTTAAAGCTTCACAAAACAAATGTGAATCAATATCTTCAATGCTTGTCATTGTTATTCCTATTTCAATTAGGTTCTTAAAGAATGTCACAACGGATAAACAGGAGAAATTTACATATTCCGAAGTCTTGCCCATTTCAGTTCTTGATGTTATAGGAATGGAGCGTCTGCCGTTTCTGGTTTCGCTGTAAGTCGTTAACGCTTTTGTTTTTAAGCACGGTACAAGAGTGAATCGAAACACATATTTAGCAAGTACTTTATAAATATGCATTCAAATTGTCGTCAAATGTTGGCAAATAAATTTATTATCATTGAATGATATATCAGACAATGTAAGCAGGTTTTATATGAGGTGGACATTCTAACACTTGAAAACACTTTTGTTCACAATTGCATTGAGTATTATAAGTATATTAAGTATATACGTGTGCTGGACTAAGCACCCTAATTAGTTGAAGAAGAAAAAACAGTCATCTCACTCCGTCATTTGGACAACATATTTTCACTGGCTACCTGTTTTTGGTAGAAATCAATCTAAAATATTGATACTGGTATTTAGATATATTTTCCATAAGATTTCAGCTAATTTTTTCATAATATTTTATTAAAAAATATAAAAAAAGGCTTGATACTTTCGTAGGATTATGTTTGTAGTTCTCAAATTAAAATCCTGCTTTGGTGATTGGGCTTTTAATGTACACGGAACAAACCTATTGAATAGTCTCCCCGTTTCATTTAAATCTGCTAGATTTACTTTCGACTTATACATTTTATGAACTTAGACTTGTACAGTTGAATGTACCTTTGAATTTGAGATATTCAATATCACTTATATTGTAATGAACACAAATATTCACACATAATGTATTTTCAAAAACATAACTATTAAGGATTTTTTTATTATTATAACAACTAATCACGTTTCAGACAGACACTTATATTCAGATATAGGGACACTGAAACAAATGCTGATAGAATAAAAAATAGTTTGAGTATGATTGTTAAATATTTGAAATAAAGATAAAGTACACCAATTGCTCCTAAGCATAACACGCCTCTATGTCAATTTGTTACTTTATGACGCACACTTTACGAAAAGATTTTCATCGTGGGGTTTTATACGCCTTTCATCTGGTTTTGCTACATTCATACAATTGCAAAAAAAAACATTTTCTCAAAATATTAATCAAATTCCGTAGATTATGAAATAAAATCAAAATACGTCGAAAGTGTTGTCACCAGGTACTCTATTTCTTTTGTAGCAAACATTTCATGACTTTTGTTGCTACCAACATGCCACTTATTGTTCTTCTTAGTGATTCTTTGTGAAATGAAAAAATTGATCCTTTGCGTTCTTTTTTCAATACAGAGAGATATCAAACAGCGGGATTTCTTACATTTATCCGGACACATTTGCGCTTAATCTGAATCTACAGATTTTGTAAGTTAAACTCCCTTTCATTACTAAATTTGAAAAAAATACCATGAAATGAACACAGTATATTTTGATTACATTCATTTTGTTAGAATATCTGTTTTCTAAAGATCGCAGGTATAATGATAATCATCTTATAATGATTTTACCTAATTTTCATGTACACATCTTCAGAAAGGTTAAAGATTTACATTGTACATCTTATCTTCGCTTCTCAATCAAATAAGTTTCCACAATGTATACTATTTGTGATAAAAATTAAAAAAATGGAGGGTAAATGGAATGTGTAATTGTCAACAGACCTTTAAGTTATTAAATATGCAAAATACTGAGCTTTTTTTGGAATTTGTATAAAGTGGCTTAAGCAATACTTTCCATTTTATCAGAGAAACAGCTTCAAAAGTAAGAGCCAGAAATAAAAGCTTCAAGATGTGATTAACTGTTCTTCTATAATGATCATTTTTTGCTTTCTGTTAGGTTTTAAAGGAGCGAATTAATCGGATTTGTTACTACAGTACTTTCAAAGTACTCTTCAATACTATTGGGTGATCATTAGGTATCATACGATTGAATTTGAGATTTTTCACTAACGAAAATCCTTTTCCTTTACTTGTTGCAGAAATGTATCATACAATGACATTAATACTCTGCATTCAAGCATGTTTTCGGGATTAGATGAATTGAAAAAATTGTAAGTATCAAGTTTGTAATGAAATACAGCATGCTTTAGACTGTCGTTTTATTTATTTATTATTTTAGAATATTTTTTGAATTGTATTGTAACTATGAGCATAAGCATATGATGAAATTATTCGCTTAGTGTGGTAGGAAGGATTCATCTTTATACAGTTTGCATAAAATTTTGATTGATGCCTTCGTAGGTCAAAAATATTAAAAGTCATCGAGTGTTCATTATACATAATCTTATAATCTAGTACAGCCATTTTAACGAAAGTGACAAGCCACCAAAAGTTCAAATGGCACGGTAAATTTAAAGCAATTATAGCGTCACCAGTTTTGTAGAGTGAGGTTACACGCGTGTATATTATTTAGAACGAAGAAGACAAATTACATAAAAGTATGAAAGGGAGCTGGTTATGACTAGTTTGATCAAATATACCTATTTTCATCAGTGCCGAAACTAGATTTAAATTTAATGATCTAAAACTTGTTGGTTGTCAAATTAAGCAATTCATAAGATATACGAATATTGTCATTATTTTGATGTTGAAACATAACTACAAAGATCTTTGTGTAGGTATCTGACCGGAAATCCTATTACAAAGGTGGACCCAATACCATTTTCAACTATTCCAACTTTAGAACATCTGTAAGTTTTACAATATTATTTTTTATTTAGAAGATTACAATAGAATGCTAGCCATTGAGAATCATCATAAACAATATCAGAATCATCAGAATAATCATCATACGGATGAAGTAATAATATTTCCAACATGTATTGCAAGAAAATAACTCATAACTGATCCGGAGATGAAAAGAACTACAGATCTGAATGCAGGTTATTTAATAAAGAGTAAAAAACGAAACACTGGAAGATATGCAAGGTTAAAAAAACACAGAACGTTTTCATATCATTTTGTATTATAATGTTTTAATAATATCAAAATGTGGTGACGTAAAATCGTTATTATAACATTTTTCATATAAAATTATGCAACAAATGTTTTCATTACATCATTTTTATGTTTTTAAAAACGAAGAAAAAATGTTATAAAAAAACATTTTTGTGACACCACAAAATTATATTATAAAAACATTTTCACAATTTAGAAAAAAAAGTTTTCAGGATGTTTTTAAAATTTTGTTGTGTTTACTGGATTGGTCTTGCAAAACACTTAGAGCAACATTAATGAAGTTTTTTTTTTGTTTCTTCTTCAATACGCATGGATCCCACTGGTGACTGAAATGACAAAAATCGCAAAAAAGGGTCTGAAAATTGAGTTACAGAAGTTTCGGAACTCTGTATGCAATTAGAATCTTATGTAACCTATTTTATTTAGACCAACGGAAAAGGAATGCGTTCATATGTGTGCATAACGTAGCTGGCATGGCACAGTTCCTTCTGCATATTGATAAATATATCGAAACTAAAAATGATCAAATTCTTCATGTATCATTATAACTTACCTGAAAATCATATCCTATTCCGACAAGTTTACAATTAAATATGACAAGTGGATTTTATTGTCTTCATATCTATTTTGTTCAGAGACATTCGAGATTGCCTATTGAATGACACTACTGATGACTTTCTAGATGGCCTTTATTACCTGGAAAAATTGTAAGTAAAATAAAACTCCTTGATCTATTTTATGTTTATATTGAAATTGAACAATCGCCTCATGTCGGTGTCAATTTTCTTCCTTAAACAACAATCTTGTTGATTGTTGATCACATAGAAAATGAAAACATTTTGCTCACGGATGTGTCCAGCATTAAGCCTAAATCTCAACATTATTTATATCAGTGATGGTGAGTTCCTCTATTTTCAAACAGTTTTGAGACTCCATATCTTAGTAAATTACATCTCTATGTGTGGTTGATTTATGGAAACGATTAGACTAGTGATTAAAAGCATTTAAGACATTATTTCAAGTGGATGATTTGTAGTCTGCGGCTAACACGATAAATTTAATGATTATACCTATGAAATAGTGAACATACGATGTTATATAGATTTTCATGATCTTTTAGGTTAATGGTATATTTGTAAGAATTTAGAAATTTGATCTCTACAATTCTTTTAATTATTAATTTGTGATAGCAACATACACTTTTGAATGCTGTACTTCCGATTATTGCACCAAGAGCTAGCATCAACTTCCATTTTCAAAATGGATTTCTATTGTCAAAATGGTCTTGAATATAGCCGTCACATTACCATTATCAGATTATACTCCTTTTTTGGTACTTAATAAAATTTGTACCAAAAAATAGTAGCTAAATTTTTTTGGTTGCTATTTTGGTACAGAGTTTAATAAGTAAGAAAAAAAGAGTATAATGGTAATGTGATTTCGACAATACAAATCAATTTTGAAAATTAAAGCTGTTTAGCTTAAATACAATTTATTCCATAGGTGAAAGTGGTGCCATATTTAAATAAAATGCTTTTCGAATAGAAACATCAGCAAAACAACATTCACATCAACCATGATTACCAATTGTAGTAATGTTTTAAAACATTGCATCAATGATAGCTTGTTTAATAATGTAAAACAGCAACCTCCAATTATTGAGAAAAGTTGTTATTAGTTTTTAACGGGAATTGACAATTAGTACTATATACAGAACCAAAGGCAAAAATATTCTGGGAACAAACATTTAAAGATATATTGAATCATGTTCTCATTGGCCGTAAGATTGAAGTAATAAATTTGCAGGAAATCATGATAAGGGTGTATGATATGTTTTAGGTTTTAGAAAAACGCAATCATCTTGATTAGAAACACTTAAACTGCAAGAGATTATTTCAAAACTACACTAACAGTATTATGTTTCAATTGATTTCTAAATGATGGTGCCGATTAACCTGTTTGCTTTACAAAATGTGCTTGAACGAGAAAAATTCCACCGGTTTGAATAAATAACGTGAATGAAACACAAGAAACCAAATTTTGTTTAAAAACATTGTAAAAAATTCACTGCGTCAGATTTTTTATGATTTTCGAAATTTCTATCAATAACTTCCTGTATGTATACTTGTTGTCTTTTATGCCAAACACGTGACAGCAGATAAACAATGGAATTACTTTTCTCTTTGACAGGCACTCTGACAGGTTTTATTTCTGTTGTTTGGTAGAGACAAATGCAACTCTAGTGGAATGCTTGCCTGATTCCGATCAATTTTCAAGTTGTTCCGATCTTATTAGGATAAGACCGCTCAGAATATTTATGTGGATCCTTGGTCTTTGCGCCATTATAGGAAATTTTGTTGTGGTTGTGTTTCGTTTGGTACGTAAAAATCCCTCGCCAAATTCATCGCAGGTAATTTTTGTGACAAATCTGGCTTGTGCAGATTTCTTAGTTGGAGTTTACATGCTTATCATCGCCATTGCGGATCTTTCATACCAAGGAAGCTACTACAAGTTTTCAGAAAACTGGCGAACTGGCACAATTTGCAAGATGGCAGGATTTTTGGTTGCCTTCGGAAGTGAAGCGTCTGTGATGTTCCTGACAGTCATCACAGTAGATAGATGCTACAACGTCATCTTCCCACTGTCAACGCGAAAACTACAAAGGAACTCCTCTGTCGTTTTATCCGGGGTAGTTTGGTTTTTAACATTAATTTTTACTGCAGCTCCGACACTTCCAACTAAATACTTCGGTAGAAGCTTTTATGGTCGCTCCAGTGTTTGCCTTGCCCTGCCGCTCGTTAACGATTATTATAATGGATGGCTGTACTCAATTTTCCTGTTTATCATCCTGAACTTCGTTTGTTTTATATTGATTGCCATATGCTATATTTCAATATATATCATTGCATACAAGTCGGGCGCAATGACCAAGAAGGATACGCAGCGAAAAGAACAACTGGCAATGGCGGGTAAGATGGCGTTCTTGATTGGAACGGACTTGGCGTGCTGGGTGCCGATCATTATTATAGCTCTTCTATCCTTGACAGGTAAGATCTTTTATTTATTTTAATCATTAAAGTGGAACAAAATTATAAAATGAAAGTGCTTAAACATCAAGACATGTAAACATGCAAATGTTCTTATCAAAGTTTAAAATCAAACAACGAATTCCTTTCAGGACAAGTAAAACAGCATGGTCGTTCACTATCTTTATCTCTCTATATACAGGAGTAGTTTCCGTATCAGCTGATATGTATGCATGGACGGCGATATTCATTCTCCCAATCAACTCATCGCTCAATCCGTACCTTTACACGTTTATTGTAAAGACACAGAAGAGGAAGAAAACTGTTGAGAATAGTGCAAGTTCACAGCTATACACCAGCAACGCTGTGCCTGATGACGGTAACATTCCTCTTCGTTCCTTCTTAAATTTGTCCACTGCAGTGTAATTATTTGCTTCTCAAAACTCTTAACCTTCAGTATAATTCTTTCCTTCGTACTACAATTGAATAATATCGCAAAATTTAAGTGGCACTAGACTGAAAGGAGAAATACAAAACAGGTCAATGAATATTTGAAAAAGTCACTAAAAGACGTTTCATTTTATGGGTCTAGTTCTCTTTCAAACTTTACACCAGAATAAGTTGAGATCACGTCAGAAGAAAATTTTAAAGAGCCTTTTAATGTTAGTTAGGCTTTGTCTGGGGCAGGTTGAAGGGTATTGCGGCATCATTATTGATATCATTCATTATTATACTAATATGTCAATCAGAAGTAATATTAATGGTGCCGTGTACAATAATGTTTCTGCACAAATACCGTTGAGCAACAGTAAATAGTATAATGGGATGTTTGTTGTTCACATATTTGGCATATTTTGAAAATAGACCGTTGACACTTACAGACACCTTGCTGTAAGATATTGTGCATACAAAGGCAGAAATCCATTTGGCCCGTTTCTCCACTTTTCTTTAGTGGCGGAAAGAAATTTACCGCAATCTGCCCTTTTAAATTCCCCGTTCAATGTTGAACAGCGCTCACATGTAGAACCATACTGTGAGGCTGAGGGAGGGGGAGGGAGAGGGTGGGGGGGGGGGGGTGAAGGTATGTTTCACGAAAGAATTATACTTTCGCTTTTGTTGTTCCCCATTACTGGTTTGGGAGTACTAGAAAATGTTTAATTTTTATTCTCAGCAACCTCCGTTTTGGGATTAAACGTAATTCCACGTGATTATAAAGACGCAGATTTGTCGAAAGCAGTTGTTTTTATCGTTTCACGATCATTCCGCATTTTGAACCGAGGGAATATTTGTCAATAAGTCAATGTCAATGTCAATAAGTCAAAACATAACCACGAAAAATAATATTGTCCTTTTTGTTATTCAGCATTGTGTTAATATGTCAGACAAGAATATTTTCAACTAAAGATTTCGATTTTATATGGACACTTCACGCTGAAAATGGTAAATCATATTGATATTATCATTTCAGAATCTAATGCAGGCAACAAACTCAAGAGTATATTTGACAACGTTTTGAATCTAAACCGGGTTTCTTTGCCGATTTCGTCTGGGAACATCAAACGTCATTTACTCTCATTCTTGAGGACACAGGAGAACTTCGTTATAACAGACTATGACAAGAGCGACATCAAAGCAGATGTAAGGAAGGGTCTTGCTTATTTGCATAAAACTGGTATTATCCATGGATCTGTAAGCGAAGACTTTATTATCATTGAGCAGGTAAACAACACGTTCTGTGTTTCGTATTACTTTCTATATAGGATTCCTTGAACTTGGTATATTGCATTGTATGGTAGTGCTTAATCTCTGCTGTACGGCAATACAGTAGCCTGTAAAACGAGTCAAAAGAGACAACAAATGGAATTTTTAAGACTAATTTTTTCTTGAACCCCTTCAGATTTTCCAAAAACGGTTTTTCGGGATTTCAGAAAATGATCAATATAGCCACCATTTTCAAGGTTTGCAAGAGTGTCGTCAGAGCAAATTGCACGATTCAATTAAATCAATATTTCCCGACTTTGGTTGCTGAGTCTGGGATATGTCATGAACAAATGCTTACAAATGAAATTCAACATATATTAAAGAGCTGTGAAAGTGAAGTTCTAAATAAGTGACAAAAATAAGGGCAATTGCGTTTTGACCAAAATTTGGTAATATGATTAAATAAAGTATAATCGTACATTTTTTTTTTGTTCGACTAACATTTTCACCTAGTAATCACGGCATCGACCAAATTTAGGCGGTAATGTAAGACTGAATTGATTAAGCTAAAACACGAATGGTACATAATTTGTTGCGCAATACTCTCACGATTGTCCGAAATGCAGTTTGCAATTTGAATCTGTCTATCTCAACAAAACCAAATCAAAACGGTTTTTGATTCAAATAGGGGATACAAGTACAACAATGTTATTGCTGTTACACTGTATTTAGAAACTAATGATACTATCTTTAGTTTGAATTTTACTAGCACAAGCTGCTTATTCACCAGCCTGGTGAGGGTTTTGAAATATTCTTAGAAATGCATATTTGCTAGTCTTTGCCTAATTTTCAAAGCGTCATCAGCCGCAATCTTTAGAGTTATACGCAAAACATTAATCACTTAAAACAAAATATAAAAAATAATGTACACGCTACATAACTTAACGGCTGTACATTTAAGATTCCGTCCACTGCATTGCTTTGATCTCCTAATCGGGAGAGGTGTCCGGACTGATAAGCTGCACAATATTCAACACTTTCTTTACATCATTATTTTTTCTTGCAGACGATCCATGGAAACAAACGAGCGTATCTCATATTACCTTCAGTGCTACAAAGGAAATCTTCAACGGAGGTCGGCGAGCAGCTGGCTGATGAATACTCAATTGACCTTGATAAAGAAAGGGACAAAGCAGCAGACTTAAATGATCTCGAAAGAATTTTCAAAAGCCTATCATTTCAAACTGAATCCGAAACGACAATTTATTCATAATAGGCTCAATTGTTTCAAAATATATTTAGAGTTAGTAGATCGAGTACCATTTAGTTAAAAGTAAATATATGTAGTGTGAAACTCATAAATAAAGTCTACATACCTTATAATTAATGTTTAAGAGTGATAATTTTGTAACCATAAATAGTATTTTATGTTTCTTACATATATAGAACATGATATTGTGGCATTGTTATAAATTTGTAATATATCTCATATAGATATATATCTCATATGAATATATATCTCATGCAAATATATATCTCATATAAATCTCATATAAATTTATATCTCTTATATATATATATATATATATATATATATATCTCATACAAATAATACGAGATAGTAAAGAAAACTCGTTAATATCATACTCCCTAGGCAGTTTGGTCATTAATGGTAAAAAAAAAAATCTACTTTCAAAGGTTCGAGCAAGCTTCTTTTCTCATAAATTGTTACAATTTGTTATAAAAAGGATTCAACTTCAAGTACCGCAGGAGAATGTGATTTACTTATATCCTGACATATACAATGGTTCAAGAAAAAAAATAATTCAAGAGCAACTATAAGAAACGTTGATATACGTGACGGCGCAACGAGTCTGTTTGCGGTCATTTCCACACAAATGAGACATAACTTTGAAGTTTTACTTCAAATTTACTTCAAAAGATGAATAAAGAAGCAGATAAATTTTTCCTCGGTTCTAAAGAATGTTAAATTAGGGGTTTGAGAAATATAAACAATAAGCAGAATATGCGGTAGAGGAAGACATGATGATAAAGTAGCTGAAGGAATTAGGATGAGGTTATGTGGGACAGGGTGAAATTGTTTGTAAGGCAGGGTGCGGTGGGATGTTGGTGAGTATGTTTTGGCATATTAGACAGCTTGGATTGGCATGTAGAACAGGGTGGGTTGGCATGTGGAAGAGGATAGGTTGGCATATGAAACAGGGTGGGTTGTCATGTGGAACAGGTGGGTCGACTGTGGGACAGGGCGGAATGGCATGTGGTGGGATGTCAGCTGGATTTCAGTTGGGATGGCATGTGGGTCATGCAACTGGTGGAATAACATACAGTATTTGGTTTTCATGTGTGATTGCATGGAGTATAGACGTGGGATGACATTTGGGACAGTTGGGATGGAATGTGGGACAGTCTGGAATATGCATTATTAGCGGTGAGGGGATTTGTATTGTTTCCAATGTCTAGTTTGTCATACGTTAAGCAAAATTGTTTCGCAAAATGTTGCTTTAATGTTATAGTACATTTGTCATGCTGCTTGACTTTGCTTGACACACAGATTTTCTTAAATTTGAAGTTGTATTACAATCCAGGATGTAGTTGTGGGAATGTGTAGGGGCTGGGGGAGGGTACAGGTTAAAATGTGGTTGCAATTCTTTCATTGACATTGGTAATTCAGGGCTTCTCCTTTCTTTGTTATAAAATTGATAGAATTAAAATGGGTGCTTTAGTTACAATATAAAGACCACTTGGTATTACATGTTTTCTGCGTTACTGGGTGAGGTAACCGTGAGCATTTTTGTCCTAAAATATTTAAGACAACTCAAAGATATTTTGAAGCTTGTAGTGCAAATGAAAATGTAAGTGCATCTTTCAAAGCCCAAATAGTTTGAAATCATCTGCCCCTGCTACCCTATTTCTGTATATACTCCCCTCTACGAGCCCATTCTCTATACTAGCTTTGAATAGTCAAGCATTTTGTCCTTTCGACAGTTTTAGTGTTTGTTTTGACTTCCCTTTTCATATACATTTTAACCACGGAAAATGACACAGTGATTTATACCATACCTTCAGCAAACTTGCTATTTGACGTTTTATTCATGATAATCTTTTATATCTTATAATAATATAAATGCTCGTTGTAGGCATTTGTAGGCCATTTTAGAATCGTATTTTTGTATACGATTGAACTTCAAAATAACAAGCACTGTTCTATTTGCATATCATACCTAAAACGATAGTCCAATTTATCATATTCGCACCTCATAATTTGTTAGTTTTGGCATAGTTTTGATTCGTATAACTGGAAAGACAAATGTATGTTTCTACCAATTATGACAGCTTTCACTTTGTATGTAGAATTAACATGATTTTATCCTGTATAGCACTTACAACCACATTTTACACGTTTAAACAAGCCTATGGTAGCATTTCTGTGCTAATCTCAAAACCCTAAAAAGTTACTATGAAACAGAACAAATATTTTGCAAATACTAAAGGATAGGTATCGTCAGATACAAAAAATCAGAAGTAAACGTCACTGTTCCTGTAACGTCACCTCCGATTTTCAATTTTCCTTATTGATTGCGAGAAATCTGTGATGATATCGATAGCACATGAAGGCCCCTGTGTCTGACGGATGTGAAGTCGGTAGCATCGTAGATTTCACGCGAACAATATGAAAAATGAAAAACCGGAAGTGACGTGTTCAGCACTGTGGCGTTCACGTCTAAATTTATTTATGGGACGATATGTTTCCTTACGCTGGATGATAAGAGTTAAATTGCCTTTTGAATATTTCACTAATTTTTGATTACTTGAGTGTATCATATCTGGTATATATGTATATGTTTATATAGTATATCCTATTTTACAAATATTTGCGATAGTTATAATTATGCATATAACTTTATGTTGTGTTTCTGAAAGAAATTTTAGAGCATAAATAAAATTAAAAACAGAAC
This sequence comes from Chiridota heheva, assembly GCA_020152595.1. Taxonomy (NCBI): domain Eukaryota; kingdom Metazoa; phylum Echinodermata; class Holothuroidea; order Apodida; family Chiridotidae; genus Chiridota; species Chiridota heheva. The sequence goes on from JAIGNY010003794.1 coordinate 203,876, forward strand.
CTTAATCGAAACTTATTTCATTACGTAGGTATCTACAATCTGCGACAAAGTACTTGGCACCTTTTCCTCTTCCGCCGCTTCAATGTTGGCATGATTATCGCTTTAAAAATGGAGACGCCGGGAACTTTACTTTTTACCAACATTAAAGAAGAAAAGGAAGAAAAAGTGCCAAATAATTTTGTCGGTGATTGTCTGTGTTTCAGATACATAATATTTTTAGATTATTAGGAGGTGTAAGTGATGGTTATATGTGTCTTTATGTATGTAGTTAATTCTGATAATATGCGGATTTCGGCATTCTAAATGAGACGTATTTACAGCAGTTGTGTTTACTATGTATTATGGTGAAGTATGTGTCCTTTATAATAATTAAAGGAAGCAATACAAAATAATGTCGGAGATTGCATGAGATTTAGCTTAGAGGATGGAGTCATATTACACACGAGTCTAGAAGTAATTGGGAATAAACAAATTACATTAATTACTTATCTATAATCGATCTTATTGCATCACATCACAAGTTAATTGTTATTATGAAGAATACATATTATAATTTGTAAAATATACTAATGGTAATCAAACGGAGGTCTGAAAAATGTATATTCAGTTTGGATATAGTGGATATACGATTAACATATGTTTGGATATATAATTAACTAATCAGATTCCTTTAAAAAACAGTGACCATTCTTTAGCTGGCGCAATCAACGGTACACAGCTAAGATATCAAAGAATTGTATGGTTCCTTTTATATTTTCCGCTGTGTACCGTGTGTATCGCTGACAGGTACACAGCGGGATTACTTAGGATCTTGAATATAGTGAAAATATGTTAATCCTTATCACTTGGTTTACAAAAGCGTAACAAGCACTACCGGCGGTCGGGAAAAAAAACTTATATGTTGTCGCCGCTGGGTTGTGGCGCCCTTTAATTGCTGTGCCTGGGAATATTTCTCTCCCTACCCCCAATTACAACGGACGTGAGTTCCATTAATCAGGGGCGGCAACAAGTTATATTGGGGTGGAAGATAATGAGTTCAGAACGTGACGCGTATCGCTTGATATCTAATGGCGTAGCAAGCAACACCGACGGCTGGGGACAAACTGTTATTTAACCGCCCCTAGGTTTTGGCACCCGGGAATATTTTCACCCTTCCCCCAATTAAAGACGCCAATCGATGCCGTTTCTTTCATTTTATGGCGAGATGGTAGTACACACCACCAACCTTATGGGGTTCTTGGCAACATACCTAGTGTTTAATATCTGCACCAATAGACTTAAAGCCAATCACAACTAAGTGCGCAAAAGCGCCCTTGTCTTTCCCCTTTCTAATATCCGCTTGACTGTAAGCTATCAAATATACCATTCTGGTGTATATGGGATTCAGCTCTTGCCCCACATGATTGAATTAATCTGGATCGTCAGTGATGCGATTGAATTCGGCCGTATTTGTATTGTCCAACGAATGCTCGTTGTAATACCGTTTTAATCGCATGTCCCCACGTATTATTCCAAACTTTGATAATCTTACGCAACACTCTACAAAATTTCATTCCAAAATCCGAAGCCTCCTAAATGTTAATACGATTATAATTATTTTACATTCTTGCTCTTGCTTTCATCCATTGGAAGCTACATACTTCAATACATAATTTATAAGAAAATAAAAATGTATAAGTGCATGTCTTTAAATATGTGTCATTCAAAATCTCACTACAAAACCATCACTAACCATAAATGACTAAATCAATCAAAACACATATAACCATCACTTACACCTCTCAATATTCTGTTTTTCTATCCGAAACTCAGACATTCAGCAACAAAATAGGTGGCACTTTTCAATGGTGCTTCAACGCTTCAATGTTTGCATGATTACCGCTTTAAAAATGAAGACGCTAAGAACTTTATTCTAAAGTTTTTACCAACATTGAAGAATGTTTCAAATCCTACGTAACCACGCTGTGTACCTGTCAACGATACACACGGTAGGGGGAAGAAAAGATGCCAAATAAGATGCCAAATAATTTTGTCAATGATTGTAGGCAGTTTCCACGAAGCTGTAGAGAGTGTTCATCCAAATATGTTTTGTTATAAGGATGTCGTAAGGATACCCGGTCAGTTCCCAAATTGTTAAAATCATTGTATCTATTCAATCAAACTGTTTTCAGTTCAATTCTTACAACGAATTCGTCAGGAACAACATATCACTTCCACTGCTACAATAAAATAGTTCGTAGGCCAGACTTTAAATAATCTTCTCATAGAGACCACCGATGACAGTATCAATGCAAATTCCATATGGTATGCCTGTCGTAATAATCAGCATGCCAGATATAATTTGACTCGGGATTGTGATACATTCTGCGATTAAGACGGCTCCTTCCCCGTAAATCAACCGCCTTTGTATCAAGGATATAAAGTAAACTTATCTCGAGTAGGTACAGTGCGTAGCTCGACCTGACGATTTGGGGGAAAGGGTGGGGCACATTTCAGGCCTTGAGCATAGGAAGGATCACCTGTCAGGAAACAAGAACCCAACAAATTATTAATTACAATGAAGTGGACAAATTAAGTTCTTCATTTTGGGGAATTTTTCCCCATTTTTGAGATATTTTCTTCAATTTTTGGTAAGTTTCCTTTATTTTTGAGAAATGTTTTTCAATCGTCGGAAAATTTCTTTTTTTCTTGTAAAGTATTTTGTCTATTTATGTTAACAATTTCTTAATTTTACATCTCAACCTGTCAACCGTAAAAGCATAAAACCAGGAAGATGAAATCCTCTCAGTAAGCAGTGGTTCCCACTGTACGCCCCTTCCTACGCCTCTGGCTCATTTGAACCACAGCACTGATGGAATATTACACTAGCTCTGGGTGTGCAGTGGCTCAGTGGATAAGGAGTCATGCTCGTATGCGAAAGGCTTGCATTGTGTCCGTCAGCAAGGCACTTGATTCTACTTGCTCCAGTGCGCTCAGCTGTGAAATGAGTACCAGCATTGCTGGGAGTTAATCTGCGATGCAATGGCGTCCCGTACAAAGGGAATCATGTGTTCTCATCCGCTTCAGTGCGCCATGGAACCTGGTGTTATTACCGGCCATATTGGTCAATTGGCTCGAATGGATTTACATTTTAAGTAATTAAGTGTGAATGTTACGGATAGTACCTTTAACCACGCGATTTTGATTTCATTGAAGGTTATATTTGATTTCACCCTTAAAAGGGTCATATGATCATGATTAATTTTTTACTGCTGATCAATGACAACTCACCTCCCTTGCCTGATTCTAACACGTTATAAGCTGGCTTTATTGGATTTTGGCACTATTTACGGGTGAAAACATTAGATAAATGACCAAGTGCAAGGAACATTCGAAGCTTATCAAACAATTTTCTTTTAGACTACACATATTTTTCAAAGAGAGTGACCATAGACCTATATCCATGAACAAAACCGTGAACAATAAAATATATTTCCACTTAATGCGTTATCATGATTTTGTTTTTGTGTATATTGTGTATTATAGCTCTCTTTGAGATGAATTTTGATTTGTATAATATACCTTATTCCTATGCGTTGTGGCGCACTTTTTTTCCCTTCAAATGTCAATTTTGCTAGAGCTACCGGGGGCTTCGACCCTGGACACCAGTAGAGGCCCTTAGGCGGGCCCCTGGATCCCACGCCGCAAAGCGAGCGCTCTACTCTCGCGGTAATACCTTTGGTGTCACCTTACAGGACAAATCTTAACAATCATTCCCCCTCTTTTTGAAATGAATTTACGCCTGTTCAGTGCGCCCCCATTAATTTCTTCCTTCCGCCGCCGCTGCTTTAATTTGGAATAGGAGTATTTTACGTGCAATAAAAACTATGTACAGAATATGGCCTCCGTACCCCCTTCCTTCCCCAGTACCCCCCCCCCCCTCCACCCCACATTGGCTACAATCGTGCTATTGAGTACCCCTCATTTATATTATGATATTTAAAAGCTTAAAACTGTACCGTACAAACATGTTTCTATAGTTCTTCTCTTATGCATAAGAATGAGATTACAATTTGTTTATGTTTAATATTCTGTGTAATGTCCTTATATCTATATCATGATATAAAACTAAGTAGAATCTTCGAGTAATCCATTGAATAAAATTCCGAAAAGGGAAATCGAAGTGGAGCGGTGAAGATTACAAAGATTTGTCCAAAAAGTTGTCTCCTCAAATAACGTTCGTAATTGATTATTTGTTGTTGAAGATTTTGGCAATTACGTGATATCGATGTTCATCTTTTCATTACAGAACTTGCTCTTTGAACAAAACTCGATCCTGATTTTCTGTGCCTGTGGCATTTCAGTAACTGCATGTGGCGGTTTGCAATTTCCAGTTTATTTCCAAATTATTCCTTTTCGTGTTTTAAAGAGGCGATATCGTCATATATGCACCATATTTAGAATTCCTTTCAAATTTGTTGATTGGTCGAAATTTTGCTGCGCGATTCGTTGTCTCATATTGCAAGGTATATAGTTATTTAAAACGCCTTGAAAGTCACCACACGAGATAGCCCAGATGCTTGCGGCGATCGCAAGTAACGTTTTTTTTTTTTCAAATCATGCCGTGAGTTCAAGCCCCGGTAGAATCGTTTATTTTGACTTTTTGCTTTCATCTTCTTCTTTTTTTTTTCTCAGTAATTTTCATTTGGTGACTATCATTGTGGTATTTTAATACTAAAATTTCACTTTCGCTTTCTGACAAAAAAGCATTAAAAAAAACAAATAAGTTTCTCGTCACAGTAACGTAATGCGCTGTGTATGTAATTCTGCACACACAACGTACATGCTAGTGTCTGGCTGTACTGTGTGGTACAAACAGAGGATTGGATCTTGCCTCTACACCCGGAAGTGACGTCAAAATAAAGTATCCCCTATTTTTACCGTATTTTACTGAAACGAGCTTCCCTCTTTAACCAAATTTACCCTCTTAAGGTAAATTTGTTTTAATTGAACACATTGCTAGAAGATTAAACATTTGAACATCGAAATTGACGCTATATTTCGTATTTTCACGTAAATTCATTTTGAAGTGATGAAACCAAAAGCAGCATTTTAACAATAAAATTTCCTCCTGTATAACGGAAACACGAGGGGAGTTTTTACTTAAATAACATCAATATGTGTTGTCTTTGGAGTTTTGGACATAAAGAAACTTGTAAAGTGTATTTCTTGTATATTCATAAGTAACCAATGAATAATTTCATTGAGTCATATTCAAAGAAGCCTAAGTTTATGTGTATGAAAATCTCGTGATTGCTATTGCCTGCTATTATCTTTGGAAAATCTTTTTGCACTGTTGGACCGCACGTATTTGCTTTACGTTTTAAGTATGCTCGATAATGCATAACTCCTTACCTCTACCACACAAAGAGTCCTTGCTCTACGCTTGTATTGCAATGATAAACGGAAATGGCAAAATAGCAGGATTGTTTATCGAAAGTGTCAAGGGGAGGAGGTTACGCTAATAGGGCGGCAAGATTTTAGAAGTCGCTTAGAATTACGCAGCTGAAAATGGTGTTATTTCTGCATCAAATAGAATAATGAAACCAGTTTCCAGGGTAGAAATGATCCAAGTAAGAACTATATGATGTTCAAATACTAAGGTTTTATCAAATTACAGCATTTTTTTCGAGTTGTTTCAACTACCTGTGTGACCAAATGATTGCGTAATACCAGTGGCAAATAAGCAATCCCTGATAATACCAGGGATGTGTTGTTTAGGAGAGTGTCCTTCGAACGGAATAAAAATAACACTGGCAAGTTTTCCCGTCCATGTTTCAATAGGCGCTTTCTTCACATGCAAATGCAAAAAGATTACCCGTAATCATATTTCCTTCTGTGGTATATTTATGTTAAAAATCTTTTCAATTTTGTGAAGCATTTGATATAGCCTATATATAGTGCATTCAAATAGAATTGTGTCATCTGAAAGAATTTAAGCATAACAGATAGACATTAACACGACAATCGCAGTCACTGTCATCGTTTCCATCCTTCATCAAAGTGGCTTAAGTAAGTCGATTGTTGAAGTTATTAGCTTGTTCTAATTTGCTATCATTTTTTAAAACAAAATTAGGAGAATAAAAGTAGATTCGCATAAGCCATATTACTGCTTGAAAATTCTAAATGCTGTAAAATCATTCATTTTCAACCGATTTTTGTAACAAATTTATGTTGCAAATAAAAGCTTACTTTTTTTCCATAATTCATTGATTGGGATTCCAAAAATAGATTCGAAATCGCATGGCGAAAAAACCAAAGGCTTATCCAAAAAGTTGTCTCCAAAAAGTTGTACGGTTTCTTCTTGACTGATAATTTCTAAACCAAACTCAACTTCAATCAAAAGAAATGACCATCAGAAAAACCGTAATTCGAATTTTGTAGAAATTCATGCAATTTGATTGGACATTGAATATAACATATATAACAATAACTTTAGGAGAAATGTTTATATTATATGATACTGTAGGGTAAGAAAGTCTCTTACTGCATGGCGGTTGGTTGGTATGTTGGTCCATCAGTTCCACGGTGATCGGAATATGAAATGTTTTTCCGGTCAATAAATTAATATTATAGAAAAATGTCTGCTTGACAAGTAAACATGAATATAAGTTCCTTGCACTTCAGGATCAATGCTACAAGGGCAGATTGATGTCTAATTCTTATAATTGTGAAGAAAACAGATTTAACAGTTTGTCGAGAATGAAAAGTAAATGATGCCAATACGACCAGCATTGATCGTTTTTAATTAACAAACACTCACTTCAATAAGTCGGTTGTTGAAGTGAACCCATTTTACAGGTTTGGATAACGATATCTACTGTAAGTTTAACTGCAGGACGATAATAACAGAATTCAAACTCAAAAGACTTACTAAGGTGGGAGTGTCTCCTTTCACAGATATGGTCAATCTTGAGACAAACTGTCTCCTTTTTTCTGTTAATAAATAATAACCTTCATTTGGGATGATAAATAAGTTTTTATTGGTTCCAGCTATAATAATTCATATGGAGATGGTCAACAAGTTGAGTGTGTCTGTGTGTGCGTTTGTCTTAACAACAAAATATTTTGTGTCACGTATAACGTATAACATGCACAATTCCAATTCCACATCCAACAAAAAATGAGGTCAATTACGGGTCAAAATTCAAGGATGAAAGGTCAATCATGTGTTTTTAAAGGGTATTTTGTGCCACTTTAAACTCCCAAAGTACAACACCCATATTAACCTAATGTTGTACTATGTTACCTTGGTGCATGAAGCTGTACCACGAAGACCCTGTCATCAAAAGATCAAAGAGCAAGTGATCTATTATTTTCTTTTTGGTCTATAGTTTGAAATTGAAAATGAAATTTAAGCATGATTGTATGGAACGGTAAGATTAATACAACAAATATTAACAGCTTCTTTTTTTTTAAATGGATCTATATTGTCAAAATAGACTGGAATAAAGCCTTCCCATTACCATTATACTCCTTTTTTAGTACTTTTGAATTCTGTACCAGAATAGGAAGCAAAAATTTAGTTAACTATTCTGGAGTTTTCTTAACTACCAAAAAAAGAGTTTAATGGCAATGTGAAGGCTTTCTTCCAGTCCAATTTAACAATAGAAATCCATTTTAAAAATATAAACTGTTTATTTTAAAAATCATATAGGGGCCATATGATGATGTCTTCATAGCTGGGGTCTTGAGTGTGTGACGTGGGATTAAATGTGATAATTGTTGTGTCTGTCTGTGTGTGTATGTGTGTTTGGGTGCGTGTGTGAGGGTGTGCATGTGTGTGTGTGCGTATGTGTATGCTACTAATTGTAGACATTCGTGTAATAACACACCTTCCAATCGGGGACGACTTACCAATTGGGGACGTCCCCGGTTAGTTTTCATGCAGATTTGGACTCTCTATGGTCAAATAATATGCCATCTAAAATATTATGTATTTTTATTGCTGTCCCCATTTAGTGGATTATGCGCAGGCTGTGTGTCAAAATATGTCTCTTTAGGTCTATACTCAGAGAAAGAAGATTTAGCATCGATGTCCCCGCTTATGTGATTTAGATTGCATCACGTGATACTGTCCCCAGTTGGGCCAATGAAATCTAACACATCATTTGTCCCCGATTGTGCAATTCAGATTGTATAACCTGACTCTGGTTGAAATCAAAGCTCAAAAATATCATTGAACCCGCCCTGATTGTATTATTTTGTCGCACAAAAGAGTCTTCATATGAAACAAAAATCTTCTTTGAAAAAGTTAACCTATAACTTAGTTATGATTAACTTGCTATGAAAGAAACATTTCCTACATTTAAACTTACATTTATAATGTTTCAACTGCTCATAAACATAAATATGGGTTATCTGGTTACAAGGGGGAAAAATCATATCCCAGCCGTCATAACTGTTAGACCTTAGTTAGATACCGATAGTAATAGAAAAGTACCAAGCTTTTTTCTTGTTATTGCCAGAAGAGTTATTTTCTACATTTCTTTTTATACATTAGGCCTGTTTTATTTATTTGTTTTTACAGTGCACCTCTAGTAAAAACAAAACCAGATATGATAAATATACGATCATTGAATGATAACAACAACATCTATCACAAGTAAACTTGCTAGTATAGGGACTCTCAGACCAATCCAGTCAAAGGAGTATAGGCCATACTCACCCACAAGTAGGCCAAACATCACTGGGATTTTAAAATGGATCAAAATTGATTTTACAAATGTGAGCCCACAATTATCAAAGCTTACCAAAGCATGTATCACTAACAATACAGCATTAGATAAGCAAAAAGTAATGGCATGAAGAATATAATAAGATATAATTAGCCAGCAACCAATTTGACGGTTATAAAAACGTTTGTGGAGGGTTTAAAAACGTGTATGTATGCCTTCACAAACGAACTAATAATTGCTGGTTATCATTCCAATGAGCGAAGACATAAAAGACTAATTTAGAACCTAGCCAAAACGTTTCTTGGACGTTTTGTGTTTTCTGGGTAAGCTTAACAACGACTGTAGCCCACATGCTGTGATCCCAGGGTGAGATCAAACAAAATTATTTTTTGCTTTTTTTAGTTGTTTTTTGATGAACACTTCCAGTAATTTTCTACTGTTTATGTCCGCCTGCATCACATGTTACACTAAACTTGTAGAAATTATTTCTAAACTGGGTAAATTTGGTCTGTATATTGTTGATTTTTCTGGATTTCATCTGGGCAAAGTGAGCACATTGCAAACAATACCGGTTGGTTCGTAAATTATGAGCTGCCACCTCGTCCCCGAGCACATCAGTCACGGAAAATCACTCATTTTTATTGTTTGGTCTGTAAATATGTTTACAACAACCGAGAAAACCTTATTGCGAAAGCCTGTATTAAAATGTGCAATTTAGTTATGTTTCTACTTTTAATGTCGTGACTATAACAAAATAAATATACAAAACTGTAATTTCCTTCATATCATTAATGGAACTTTTAAGTAGTCTGCATACCTTGTTTGTAGATTGTTTTCCAACCTGGTTTAACGCCTTCATGTGTCCTTACTATCTGGAAGTTGTGGTCCTTGTTTGCATAGTGAGAAATCAGATTACGAATTTGGGGATGCCGCGAAAGACATTCACGCTTGAAGTTGTAAAATTGGTTTCTGAGTACGGTTCGACAATTTTTTTACATAAGCTACAAGGTGAATCACTTGAAGCCTGAAGGGCATTTTGAGGCAAGTTTGGGAAATTCTGAGTATTTAAACGACAAGAAGTGAGTAATCTTGCATTTTTATATTAGTTTCAAGCAAACTTGTCATCAAATCGGGACGTGTCCTTTCAGATAGGCTTAACACTAGGCCTAAGTCACTCTCACACAGGTATCCTATTCAGGCTTAAGCCAAGCATGGGCCTTCCTTATCAATGTCAAGCCGATTAGGCTATTCAAGTTTAGCTATGTCATCTCTTCAACATAATGTCTCACGTTAATGTTGCATTTGATGCTGTTTTGGAGCACTTTATATAGCTTAAAGTTCAAGTTCAGTTTACCACATGATTTTTTCATTCTGTTTTCGCTTTGGAATTATAATAATATCCTGTTGTTATTGTGAATTTCTGAATACCTGGCATGGTACATATGTGTTTATGACGATCAAGATTTCATTGCAATTTGGTTGTTTGTTTCATGTAACCACTTGAATGCGAATACGTACATGTTTGAGGAGTAGAATTTGAAGGAAATAATACAATTCGAGGAGAACCATGCTACATGTAAGAGTAAGTCATTGTCAGAGTTTTAAGATATATTAGTAGTTGTACTAATATAGGCTATGGTTAAGTGTGCGAGTCAGACCTAAATTTTAACAGTTCTCAGCTTTAGGCCATGTTATGCTCTTGTCAGTTGCTTGAATCACCTTTACTACCCCTGGCTATGTCAGTCAAATGTGATTCATTGACTTATGAAACAGTGACTCACATGTATGTGCATCATTGTAGCAAATTGTCAGTAACCAGAGTGACTCTGGGGTGAGTCAATTTACTTTGACTAGACTTATTCATTTTATACAGAGGTAACTAATTTGGTCAACCGAAATGTTAATTTCCCATGTGACCGAGGTATTTTTTCAATGTACATGTTTTGTTTAATCACCTTGGTACAATGACTCACCTTGTCCAGAGGTTTAGAGGTGAGTCACACAATTGACAAGTACACTGCATTAGTCCCACTAATTTTTGGTATCATTCACAAATATCTTTGTTCTTTGTTCTTTGATTTTTTCTATCAAAATTCAGATATGCAAAGAAGAAGAAGAAAACGAAAAGCGGATTTTGACTTTGAGCACAACTCAGAATATGACAAGCTAGGTTTTCTCATAAAGAGTTCCCTAGGAAAAAGTACTGTATTGATTAAGATCATCAGTACAATTGTATGACTCTCATAGTAAACAATTGTTTCAATTACTATCGGAAATGGATATTTTGAGGGTGTGTGTTGAAGACTCTTGCTAGTTGGAGACTTCCTAAGAGAATACTGGAGTGATGGGCGACATAAAATAGTCCCTCGAATCTGCACCCCATTTTAGAGGATGGAGGCCATTTATTCATTTCCTAATACCGGGCTGTTTTACTTAAGCATTGATTGAGGAAAGATATTTGGCCCCTTGGAAATTAGGCCCCTACTTTGCATATTTTGGGGAGACAATATTGCTACTTTATGCTGTGCGGCAGTTATGTGCCGATCTCAGTTCATGATCGGGTATGATCTATCTAATCATCGTGGGTTTCAGAGAGATAAACAGTGTGGTAATTTTTGGTACAAGATCTCTCCTTTTTGGTAAATATTTATCTATCTGTTGTTTATTCCCCTTGAATAGGCTTGTATGTGATGTAACTACATGAGACTTTAATCAAATATAATCAGGTAAAGGGGATCTAGGCTACTTTCGAGGTGATATTCCGTGGGATATGTTTCGGTGATTATCCTATCATGCGTGTTGTACTATCCTGTAATATCCTGACAAATCAGACAATGATTAGATTTCTGGGGATTTCAGTTGAGGTATGCGCTTTTTTTGTCGAAATCACGAAAAAAGATGTTTTCTCCTATTGACTGTAATGATAGAGCCCCTATGTATTTTTTAATTGTGGTGAGCCCTATAGTTTGACTTACCTTAGCTGGTTGGTTAATGTTTTTGGCTTGCCCTAGACGGTTGTCCAATTTCACTGAGAGCTCAAGTTATTATTTACTTGTATCTTGTTGACATTCTTGGTGAGATTCATGGTTTAATTTTCTATGTATTGCTTATGTATATTTGATTTGACAGTGAAACTATTCATTTGTATGAATACGGAAAAGACATTCTTTTCCGGGTGTTTTTTCAGATATTACTCTTATTACTCTTATTATTCTTAACATGATGAATTTACACAACTTTGATTGGTCATTTATTTCTATTCCCTTTTGATTTGTCAGTTAGTTCACAAAGTGATAAATATTCATGTTTTAGGTCTAAGGCCAGTTTTTAACAGATTTGAGAGTTTTTTTTGTTGCTGAATAACAAACAGCACATTTAAGAAAAGATAAAATGTTACGGAAAATGTATGATTAAACTTAAAATCCTGTTTTAAATGACCAATTATCAATTTAAGGTTTACAGTTAAATTGTTACTTTATTTTTTCAATACCTATTTTGAGAAATGTTGGGTTCCTATTCAACTTTAAATATTAAATAATTTGTTCCATTTTCAAAACAGGTGAAATTTTTGATGAAGAAAAAAATTTGTAAATTCTTCTCGTTTTTCACTCTTTTTTATATTTTCTATGCATTTTAAACAATCTAACACGAAAATTGTATAAAAAGATTAACGCTTTGGCATCATGTTTATATGCGTATTTAAACATGATTTTTCACTCATGAATGACCCTCCTAAAGTTTTTCTACTCGAGTCAAAATCCTATAAATGATGCATTAAATACGCATATAAACACTCCGTCTCAACATTAATCTTTAAGTATTTTTTGAGTAGCAGTGTACAGTGTCCACAGTTGGAAATCTCTTTCAATGTTATAAATTTCTACAGTCGCCACTAGCAAACGTTGGTACTAGCAAACTACTTGTATATTTTATTTCTAGTTTGTACATGATGGCTCTCTTAATTGTAAGGTTAATTTTTCCTATTTGGTACATGAAATACCTGAAAGTATCTCAAAAAGTTAATTCTAAATTATTTTTGGGTCCTAGTATAATGTCCAGAGTTGATTACGGTAGCTTCTATATTATATAGCAACACATAGTGTCCTGAGGTGGCATGTGATAAGCACATTACAATTGTTGGAAATATCTAATTAGTTACGCATAGTGTCCATGATTGGTATGTGAAGCATTAATTCTGATGCGTTAGCTTCTAAAGAAGGTAGCAGCAATTTGTGCCCCTGTTTAGTATACAATTAATCCACTCACAATGTGTGAAGAATCTAAGTAGTGGCACATACATGTAGCGTCCGTATGTGACACATTTATCCTAAACGTCTTGATTTATTTAGTAGGTACTAGCACATATTGTCTCCACTTGGTATGCAATACATGTGATCTGAATATCTATGTTATACCACGGTTGGCTCATTTATCCTGAATGTGTTTAATTTAGTTTCTACAGTAGGTATCAGCACAATGACATAGCCAGAAGAGAAAGGGGGAGGGGCAATGCCTCCAATATTTCAATTCCATTTGGTTCAGATTTGTACTTGTTGGTTCTGATTTGTACTTTTTGGTTCAGATTTGTACTTGTCGGTTCAGATTTGTACTTGTCGGTTTAGATTTGTACTTTTCGGTTCAGGTGTGTACTTGTCGGTTCAGGTTTGTACTTGTCGGCTCAGATTTGTACTTGTCTGTTTAGATTGGTACTTGTCGGTTCAGATTGGTACTTGTCAATCCATTTTGTCGATTGTACTTGCCATGCCCTCTCAATATGGAAATACTAGCTACACCACTGCATCAGCACATACATGTAATGTAGTATCCCCAGTTGTTGTGTAATTAGCTATTCTATATACACAAAATATCTAATAAGAAGCACATTCTGTCTACAGTTTGTGTTTGATATATTTATCCCATTGTGTTCATTTATAGAGTAGGTACTTAGCACGCAGTGTCTATAGTTAAAATATGATTTATTTGTATGCGGGCCTCTCTAAATAGGTTTTACTTTTCCAGTTTTGAGGTCAGGAAAAGCTGAAATGTCTTTGTAGACATTAAGATTCCTTTAATAATACTGTATGTTTAAATCTTCTGTCATTGATTTTTCATATATTTATGGTTCTAATGAAGAAGGCAAAGACAATGTAGGAGGAGAGACAGCACCAGAAGCAGACATAGATCCAAACCAAGTGAGATAAACAGAAGTAGCAGATGTCCCAGTAGAATATGAGTAAGAACCTGCAGCAAAAGGTCCAATGCAAATGAAATATGCCAAAAAGCAGATATAGGAACAGAGGTCCAAGTAGAAGATGAGAAAGAACTAGGAGAGGGAAAAGTCCAAGAAGAAGTGAGAGCTGGAGACAAAGAACTTGGAGCAGGTAAGACAATATCTGAAGAAAACAAATCTTGACAAAATGATGCAACTTGGAAAAATCAACAATTTATTTAAAAAATAATACTTTATTTGTTGCATTTACATAAGCGCATGCATCTTTTACTGCAAGTTTTAGGAGTCAATTTTCAGTTTTAGATCTGAGAAATACAATTTTCACCAAGGTAATGTAGATGTTAATTCGGCTTGTTGTCGTGGACATCATCAATATTCAAATCACTATATAACATGTAGGCAAAACATAATTTGAGAATGGTCAAATTTCAATTGTAAAAGTTAATGTGGATGAAATTAGAAGATATTTGGGGTTATTTTATTGTCTCCATTTGCTTCGTTATTCATCATTTCTACATTTGGTGCGAGTGCTGATTCTGAGTACTATCTTCCTAATAGTGTCTAAGCTTGCCCAAAACACTTTCTGACATCAAACCTCTTATCGCTGGCAAACCTCATGGGACTCCTAAATTGATAACAAACTCCACGTCATCCATCGCACCATTCCGAACAAACCCACTATCCACATCCTCTCTCGTGTCGATAACGTTCATATTACCCGTCTTAAAATAGGTCACACCCACCTCACTCACTCCCACCTCCTTGTTAGCACCCCACCCCTCTGCAACAATTGCCATTGCACCCTCATAGTCCATCACATTTTCCTTGCTTACTCCCTGTATAAGCTTCCTAGAGCTTCCCTTGCTACCCACAACTCAATTGCCGAGTTCTTCTCCAAAAAAATACCCCTGGATAAAATTATCTCCTTCCTTTATCATGCTTCCCTCTACAACCATATTTAGTCCTCCTTTCCACTTTCACTCATGCACCTCCTCTCTCGATCCCAGCTTTCTGACTTTCAGTACTCTTGTTTTTTCTCTATCCCCCTTGTTTTCTTCCTTTCCTACCTCTAGAATGATCTGACCTCTTAGGAACAATTTGACCTTCGTTGTTGTGGTGTCGTTAAGCCCCATCAATCAATAGTGTCTCCATTGGGTGTATGATTGGCTTCATATGTGTTATGCTTCTGCAGTAGGTTCTATTACATAGTGCCCACAGTTGGTAAGTAATTTGTCTATGGTATATTTGTAAAAGATTTATGTAGCAGCATATAGGATCCACAGTTGGGTATGCAATATTTCTGTATTAAATGTATTATTTTTCTCTGGTAGTATTAACACACTACTGCATATTATATTTCGGCTCTTGTAATTATTAGGTCTTTTACTTTCTCCATTTTGTGTATTAACAATCCCTCAATGTGTGAAGCTTTTAGGCAGTAGCAACATATAGTATCCACAGTTTGTAGGTGATATTTTTAATCAAATGTGTCATCTTTTACCAAAGGTACTACGACATTGTGTCCCAATTTGGTATTTAATCAATCTATTCCATATCTATAATATATCTAAGTACTAGCACAAAGTGTCCACAGTTGGTATGTGGTACATTTGTCCTACATGTCTTAGGTTGTACATTACATTCTAGTGTTCCCATTAATTTGGTGTGTGATTAATCCATTATAAATTTATTACGTATCTTAATATGGTTGGTTTCATATGTGTTATCTTCCTAAAGTAGGTTTTAGCACATAGTATTTCCAGTTGGTGTATGATTGGTTTCATGTGTGTTTTCTTCCTAAAGTAGGTTCTAGCACATAAGTGTCCCCAGTTTGTATTTGATTGATTTCATATGTGTTATCTTCCTAAAGTAGGTTCTAGCACATAATGTCCCCAGTTGGTGTATGATCTGTTTCATATGTGTTATCTTCCTGAAGTAGGTTCTAGCACATTCATTTCATATGCGTCTTCTTCCTAACGTAGGTTCTACCACATAGTCTCTCCAGTTGGTGTATGAGTGGTTTCATGTGTGTTATCTTCCTAAAGTAGAATATAGCACAGTCTCCTCAGCTGGTGTATAACTGGCTTCATATGTGTTATCTTTATAAAGTAGATTCTATCACATAGTGTGCTATGTTGTCTTTGTATACATTTAAAATTTTAACAATAATACTGTATCTTAAAATCTATTATTATTGATTTTTCAAATATTGATGAATTTAATTAAGAAGACAAAGACAGTGTAGGAGGAGAAACAGCACCAGTATCAAGCATACATCCAAACCAAGTGAGAGAACCAGAAGTAGCAGATGTCCAAGAAGAATATGAAGAAGAACCTGCAGCAGAAGACCCAGTGCAAATAAAAACATGCGAAAAAGCAAGTATGGGAAGAGAAGTCCAAGTAAAAGAAAAGAAAGAATTAGAAGGAGAAGGAGAAGTCCAAGAAAAAGCAAGAGTGTAGACAAAGAACTTGGAACAGGTAAATATCTGAAATTTGTTTGACAAAATGATGCTACTTAAAAAAAGCAACAAGAAATTTTAAAGATAAAACTTACTATGTTGCATTCACATAACCACATGTTTTTGCCAAAAGTTTTACTGGTTAACTTTCTGGTATAGATCTGATAAATACATACCTTACCAAGCAAAATTGTCATTCGACTTGTTGCAGAGCACATCATAAAAGTTGAGTGCATGATATTATATTTTTGCAGGCAAATCATCATTTCCCAGGAGAAAATTCCAGTTCTCATTCCCCCCATTGGTCCCAACTTGGAATGTTTATGACCGGAGTTTTGGAAAATCCCAACCTGGATAAACTGGTCTGGAATATGTTAAATGCTAGTTGGGCCCAGTTAATCCCAATTGTGAATTTGTTCAATCCAAGCTGGGACCAGTTCTTCCATGTTGGGAATATTCAGTCTAAGTTTAGACCAGTTCATCCCAGTTGGAAATCCCAAATGATCTCAACAGGAATTTTCCTCTTGGTCAGGCATTGTCAAATTTCAGTTATGAATGAAATTCAAAGAAATTTGCCAAGTTCATTCTGTATAATGGTCCCCACTTTTGTGTTGTGTTTATCATTTGTAAGTTTGATGCAAGTGCACTGATTCTTGGCACTATATACCAAATAGTGTCCTCATTAGTTGTATAGTTGGTTTCATATATGTTTTGTTCCTAGAGTAGGTAATAGCACATAGTGTCCCCAGTTGGTGTATGATTGGTTTCATATGTGTTATCTTCCCATAGCAGATTCTAGCACATAGTGTTCCCTGTAGTTGTGTAATTGGTTTCATGTGTGTTATCTTCCTTAATTAGGTTCCAGCACATAGTGTCTCCAGTTGGCGTATAATTGGTTCCATATCTTCCTAAAATAAAATCTAGCACATAGTGTCCCCAGTAGGTGTATGATTGATTTCATATGTGTTATCTTCCTCATTTAGGTTCTAGCACATAGTGTCCCCAGTTGGCGTATGATTGGTTCCATATCTTCCTAAAATAAGTTCTAGCACATAGTGTCGCCACTTGGTGTATGACTAATTTCATGTGTGTCATCTTTCTAAAGTAGGTTCTAGCACATAGTGTCCCCGGCTGGTGGATGATTGGTTTCATGTGTTATCCTCTTAAAATAAGGTCTAGCACATAGTTTCCCCACTTAACCCTTACTCTACCACGCGGCGATATTATCGCCGTTTTGAGTGCCCCGTCTTTGGCCCCGCCTCCCGAGCGCATTTTCAAAAAGGTGCTGGTAGAGTAAGGGTTAATCAACCCGCGACATATGCGCCAACCCGAAAATATAGGCAGCATGATTCCGGTGGGCGGCCCAGCGGGTCCCGAAAGCGGAAGGGGCCCGACTTTTCTGCCTGGAAGACAGAGGACCCTTCAATAATCACGCCTTGATTAACCCTTACTCTACCACGCGGCGATATTATCGCCGTTTTGGGTGCCCCGTCTTTGGCCCCGCCTCCCGAGCGCATTTTCAAAAAGGTGCTGGTAGAGTAAGGGTTAATGTATTGTCAGTTTCATATGTGTTATCTTCCTGAAGTAGGTACTAGCACCTAGTATCCCCAGTTGGTGGATGATTGGTTTCATGTGTATTATCTTCCTCAAATAAGTTCTAGCACATAGTGTCCCCAGTTGGTGTATGATTAATTTCATGGGTGCTATCTTCCTAAAGCAGGTTCTAGCACATAGTGTCTCCAGTTGGTGTATGATCTGTTTCGTATGTGTAATCCTCCTAAAGTATCTTGTAGCATTTTGTGTGCCCAGTTGGTGTATGATTGGCTTCATATGTGTTATCTCTACCAACATTTTGAACAGCCATATCGCCATTGAAATGGTAGTTACAAAAGGCAATCTAAAATCAGCAGTGATATAATTTGAAGAACAAAAATGAAAGATTTCAGGTTTTCTTCAACTTCCTGCATTATTAATTCAAAATGAATGGAAACAATTTAAACATTTAAATCGCCATCACTCTTTGCATCCATATAAAGTTAGTCACAGCCTTTGAAATGTGTAATCCTCACCGTCTTTTAACAACATTATCTGTTCACAAATTCATCATATGTAGCAAATAAAATGTTTTATTTTATTTGATCTGACTACTACTTTCAATATCTTTTTTACCACTTTCTGTTCAGAAAAGGTGTAAATATCTAGATTTTTAGGTATGTTGTTGGTCCTTCATACATGCTCATTACAATCTTGCTTTTTTCATCTATTTTTGCTATGCAGTAGTCATATGAAGAGTCAGATGAGGAGTCCGACGAGGAGTCAGAGGACAGCGAGTACAGTAGTTATGACTTAATGGAACTAAACATTGTGCCACCATCAGATCCTTTCGATGTGGACACTCCTGCATATCCTCATCTCAGAATGCTACAATTAGATGATTCCAATTTGAACGCTTGTGCATCTCCCCACCTAATGATGCCTTTGAGTGAATTTGCTGATGATGGTCAAGAACAACAGAAGAAAAGAAATGGTAAGAAATGGAAGTTTCTTTTACCTACTACTGGACCAAACAAACAGGTTGAAGAAGTTTTGAGCAAGCTAAAGGGTGATAACGTGTCACCTTGTATAAAGAGTAATAAGATGATTATTAAGCTGACTCTTGATTGAAGCTTGGTTGGTGTGTAATGAGCCAAGCATGACACTAGCAGACTTGCTGCATCCGGTGCACTATGATGATGTCATAAAAGCTGTAAAGAACGTAGCAGGCTTTGATAATGACACACACTTGTTCAAAATACTTTCATTAGCATTGAAGATTGGCCAGACTTTAAAGATTTGTGCTTTGAATATGAAAGGTGATGCACTTAAAAGTAGGAAAGAAAATGTTGTGACTCTATGTGCAAGGTTCGTTGAACTTTTTAAATTAAAATGGAATGGAGACCTATGTGATCATGCCTATCGCACACTTAAAGAATGGAAGCGAAACAACCCAAAATTTCTCCCACTGACAAAATATGTTCGTTCTGTGTCTAACTACTTACTTGAAGAAAATCACTCAAGAAGAAAAGGAAAGAATAAGAGATCCGGAAAATGAATCTGAAATCCTCTTATCATGGAAGAATTTTAATGGAATAAGCCTTGCACAGGGACTGTTGTTTAACAGAAAACGGCAAAGAGAAATTTCAAAAATGGCTCTCGACGATTATAACAAGCTCTCAACTTCCCAATATGTAGATTGCGTTTCTGATGCTTTAAGTAACTTTGAGCGGAAACTATGTCAAACATTTAAGGGGGTGGAAATTGTGGATAAAAAGGGGCAATACTGTCCCTGTCCTGTTTACCAGTGAAATGGACAAATCTGTAAACCTGCTTTTGAGTAAAAGGAGGGAGGTCGTTGTGAATGAAAACAACAATTTTGTGTTTCCGTATGGGACTTGTGACTCTGAAGGTCATATTCGTGGGGCTGACTGTATCCGGAAATATACCTCATGCGATGAAAATAATCCTTCCAACCTCCGTTCTGCATCCCTAAGAAAGCACATTACAACATTGAGTCAAATATTGAATCTCAGGGATAATGAACTTGACATTTTGGCAACATTCATGGGTCATGACGTAAGAGTGCATCGGGAGTTTTATTGATTACCTAATGCATTCTGCAAGTTACCAACATCTCAAAACTGTTTTTGTCCCTAGAAGCTGGGTCAATATCGAGTCTAGCTGGAAAAATCCTTCATGAAATTGAAATGGAGAAAGATGAAGGTGGGTTAGAAGTTCAGAACCTGGTAAAGTTCTTTCTAAACTGATACTCAATTCCTGGAAACTTTTTAAGAATAATGTGTATCAATGTTTCGGCATAATCCACTATTTATAGTCATATATTGTATACAAGTTTATTGAAACTTAACCCGCAGTAGTACATTCAAATGATTATGTAATTTCTGAATAAATGTTTTTCCACTGGTACTACTTCTTAAAAAATGCTAAACCATAGTATGCCACAACATGCAAAATGACACTACATGATAGTTGGTCCACCCCACCTGTTTTTGGGGATTATAATGGCACAATCTGACCTGTGATTACACACCGCCTATATTTCTTTGGGATTATCAAACTGATTAAAATTTCAAATTACTTGAAAAGGAAACATAGACTGGAATATCAAAAACATAATATATGTATATTTTTTTCAGAGGTTCAGGGAGATGTTGATGCATTTAGTGATGATGAAAAAGTCTATCAAAATGTGCATGATGACACTCCAGATCAGGACAGATGGCCAAGCACAGTGCTGCATTTCCAGAGCGATTTCGTTCTCAAGATTACTCAGAGCAGAAAAAAGACTTCAAAGTGAGGATGACACTCTTATTGTTTGTTATTTCCAACATTTGTAGTGCGCTTACTGCAAGAAGTAACAAGCAGGGCTTTACAAAAAAGTACATCTGAAAATACCTGATCACCTAGTGATTTCTATTTGTTTTGGCATGTCTGAATGTTGTGTCATAAAGGGTACCTGTTATCCCTTTATTTAAAGTTATCCCTTTCTAAGGGTTGCTTACCCCCTTACACACCTCTGACGTGAGGGAATAAATCAATGGATAATTGCTACTTTCCAGCAGTAAAGAGTTGTCAGATGGTACACTCCTTTACTGTCTTATCATATTGAACATGTGACAACAAATACCTCTAATGTCAATCGTTACATCACAGCCAACTATATACTTATGACTTTTTTGACTATTTTACAATGGGTATAGAATAACTTTGTATTTATGCTGAAAATTATTATTACCACACTATTACCAACTTAAACGTGCCCCTTTCAGCTTATGCTACACATGAATCAGTGCTTCTAAGATCACTACTACTATGCTAATTATTCGGCTTATACCATTCATCCACCAATCTAGAAGACTAATTGTGTCATTGACTAACATACCAGATGAGTTCCTATGTAGGTAAGCCCTGGGCTTTCAACAAAATCACAATTTTTGGCTGAATTTGCTTTTGTCTTTTTGACAATTCTACCACCCCAGGTCTACTGACCCATAGAAGTGGCTCATTGCCCCTTCCAGAAGTCTTATTATTAGTACAAAGAGCATCAAAACACATTACTGTGATCTTTTTGCCTAGTAGTATACACATATGAATCAGTTAATTTGTATTAATCTGCTATGCAGTACTGTATCCTTTTTTTCAGATCTAGATCTATGAATCCAGAAGTACTATCTACACAAATAGCATTGACCCATAGTCAGGCAAAAATTTGGTATGCAAGTTGGTTGGCCCATGTTTCCTGAATTTGAAGAACATGTGTGCGTTTAAGGAAACAATTGTGAGTGATATGTCCATTATTTTCTTTACTATCCCATTGTAGAAAGAACGTATAAAAGGAAGACATGGCGGGATGAAGAACTGATGTGATAAAGAGAGCGTTTTAACGAGACATCGCACTAAACAGGTTACCCGGAAAGGCAGTTATTATGAAGGTCCTGAAGACTAACAAATGTTTAAATGGTAGAAAGTGGACTGATGTGAAAGATTATATTATAAATCATTTTGTAAATAAGGCCAGGGGCAAAGGTATGTAGAAAGAGATTCCATGTTGACCTTTCATTAAGGGCATTGTATGTGGACAGGTATTGATTTTCTCTTAGTTGAAAGAGAGTTAAGTTTTAAACCGAACAATCAATAAATGGTCAGAATAGCACTAAAGATTTGTGCCGTATTGCAAATCAAAAATTTGTATGAGTGATGATATTTGAAAAGGAGAAGCTAAAATTCTTTCATGTAATTCTTTTTATTTATTTCCCAAATTTCAAGTAGCAAAGGTTTTCAATTGAGTTCTATACTGCTAAATCTGGGTCAAATTTGAAGTAATATTCAATTTCCTGTTCACTGTAGGCAACTTCTCTCATTAAAATACTTTGGAAAGACAGATTAAGTATGTTTTAAACCATACACGCTCATTGTGTTGCCACCTGTCCATAAACTATACCTTTAAATTAGTATTCTTGTGAGTTTTAGTTTTTAACTTTTAAGATTTACGCAACATAATTAGTACAAGATCATTAGTACTATTTTCAAAGTTGCAAAAGTGAAGACCACAAGCAGAATATGTAACCATTCTTCAAAAGCTAAGTGATTGATTTAGCAATTTAGGAATCTTTAACTTGGTAAAAATCTCAGCTAAAATATTCCTGGTAGTGATGTTTGTTTCAACAACAAAAAATGATATAGCTGTATTGAAACAAAAGTACAACATATTTAATGGAAACATTACTATAAATGAGCTTTGTAGGAATTTTAACATTTCATGTTTTATGTTCAAACCAATGAAGGTTTGTTCTTGTAATTGCATAACAAATTAAATAAATAAGACTTACAATAACGGTAATGTTTAATTGTTTAAAGGAACAAAGCAGCTCCAGGCAAGCTCTGAACCTTTTTTTTTTACATCAGCTAGGCAGAACAATTTCAGTCTGACTTAAATATGAGCAGGATGATAAAGAAGCAGAGTCGAGAAAAAAAATGTTTTCAAATTCAAAACAGCAACAATTCGTGTGAATCCATCACAGTGCATTATTGTTCAACATTGTCATATTTAGTTGCGGAAAAATGATAAAAAACTAGCAGATAAGCAGCAATTGATCTAGATGAAATTTTGTGCTCAAGGCTAGTAACACTGATTTGTCACAAATTTTAGTTTTTAATCTTGCATAATGTTCATATCAATTCTAAAGTTGCTTGGTTTGTTATTGTTTCTCAGAAGTGTATGTTCAGTGGTTAATGACATACGGACTGATAGAGACGTATGCACCGGATAGTAACTTTAAATTCTGAACAGCAAAATTCTTTCAATTAGCAAGTTATTGGTATTTAAGGTTTGAATTAATCTTAATGTATGAAAACATTTTGATTTATGATATAGAGGACAGCTCAAAATTATCTATCATAGATAATTTTAGTTGTTCTGCTCCTTAAAGTTTCAAACAGTCAGACCCGACCTGATATATAACCAGGTCGGGTCAGATTTTTCCTTTTTATTTTCTTTATTCTGAAAACCTTAATTGTTGTGGAACTTGGTGCTGAGTATCATATTAGCAATGGAAGAAGTCCTTATTATGTAATTATTTTCATTAAGATAAAGTGGTCTCACAATTTGCTACAGTAAGTTTGTGGTTATGATTTGCTGGAACAAATTTTTAAGGAGAAGGACAAGCCATGTGTAATACATTGAATTTCTGGCTAAAATGTCAATTCACTGAATATCATCGGATGTTTACTCCTGCTATGTTATACTTGGCATTGTGATGGAGGGGAAAAACCTCTTTGTCATATTTAATTTCTGCCATGAAAATAACGTTGGTGAAGAACTAAAACACAATTAGTTAACATAAGGAAGTACGTAGGTTTTCTTCATAGTTTATTGTAACGGGTTTTTAACCGGTTTTGATGAAACTATTTTGCTATTTTGATAGTATATTACATGGTTTCCTTCAAATAAAACCAACAAGGTATAAGTACCAGCATAATGAGGTCTCATCCACTACTTTCAAGGACGTTAGGTGTAAATACCAGCATAATGAGGTATCATCCTCTAAGTTCAAGGAAGTTAGGTATAAGTACCAGCAAAATGAGCATTCATGGCCCGATAGTGGATTTAATTTCACTAATAAGTGAAGAATAGTTTAGAATATCAAGGCATTCGAACATCGTCATTTCGGAATGAATGAAATCTAACCAGGGCAGCACTGAAGAATGAAGCTTACTTAATTGTTTATTCAGGATTTATCTTATATTGTTTTCAAACGTAAATTACTTTTGCTACTTTTTGACGTTTCAAATAAACATTGTGTTACCTGAATACTGATGTTTTCTTCTTTTTTTTTTTTTGCTTAATTTTTCTATTGTTTCATTTATTTACTTTCTTATTTATGTATATTTTTTAAACTTTTTTTGTTTTGTTTTCTTTATGAGAGGGGTGGGAGATGGGAAAGAACGAATTGCAACTATCCTGCTGCGGTATTGTTATCCATTTTGCTTTATATCATCATGTCTTCGCCCAGTTCCTTAAAAGGTTTTCCTTGTAACTAAAGGGTATGCTACGGTGAACCCAAATATTATTTATGATCTAAGACATCACTTAGTATCTCCCAATCTAATGGAAATATCCTTTCACCCCTACCGACTTCCCCATCATTACTTGTTACTAAAAAATGTTGTTACAAATTAAGGTCTACCTGTTTAATGCCACCAGTCTTGCAACCCTTTTGTAATTTGATGGAGCATTGTTTTATTTGGTTGTTTAGTCATATTCTTTTCCAGAAATAATATATTGACTTACTTATAAACTCATGCAGCAGCTCAAAATTGCCCTACTTTTTATTACAAAAAGCGAAGTAAAAGTAAATGCAACATTTTTTGCTATTTTATTATGACTCTGATTGATGTGTTTTGTGTGTTTGTATTTACTGGTCAAAAGCACTTGAGACCTACACAGTATTTTAGTTTATGCCATTTCCAAAAACGTCAAAGACCTTAACGTCAAAGACCTACAAGTATAGTACTCAAAAGTAAGAAAAACAAATCGTAATTTAGTTTCTGCAATTGCTTTTGATATATGACATTGATTCCTACCTTATGTGCATACTGTCTCCAATTGGAAGAAACTTATCCCCAGTTAGCATGTACGAAAATATTTATAATACAACCAGCTATTTTATGCTTTAAAGTGTTATAATAGTTCTTAAGAAGTATATAAAAATAGGTTTATATGTAAATGAAAGTAAGTTTGTTGTAATTTGTTTCCCAACATTCTTTGTTTCGGGGTCCCCGATTAGTATGTTATATATGTATATAGTCTCTGATAAAAAACACTTGTTTTTCCCTGGTTGGTATGTACTAGTGTATGATGTCCCCAATTGGAAGATACTTGCATTATCCTCAGTATACACTATAAGCTATTTGTGATACAAACTATATTCTTTTCAAACATGTTGTTTTGTTGTAAGAGTTAATACAGAAATATGTGAGATAATTCTCTTTATTGTTTTTACCATAAATTGCTTAATAATCGTGATATGTATATATGGCTCCAATCGGTATCTTATATGTGGATGTGGTCCCCGATTGGAAGACACTTGTGTGTCCGCAGTTGGTATGTACTATATTACAGGCCATAAAAAAGACAACGTTAAGTGTTAATAACAGTGGGTTGTGAAATTGTGATTTATGCACCAAGTAATATCTAATAAGGCTTAAGCGAACGTCTAAGTACGATGTCCATTTTTGGGTGATCCAAAACGCATGTCCCCGAAAAAGACTTCAACATGTATGTGTGTATGTGTGTTAACAACACAATATTTTGTGAGACGTATAAAGTATAAAATCTGCAATACCAATTGTTGTCAAATTCAGCACAGGGTTATATAGGATACAAAAAAGTAAAGGTCAAAATTCAAATGTCAGAGGTCAAATAAAACAATTTATTGCCAAGAGCTATATCTTGATAGTAAAGACATATCATCTTTATAGAAGACATCAAATCTGACATAGTTCTTAATTCATGTGATAGATAACAAATTTTCTGACCAACTTTTATAACTCCCAAGCAAATTAACACATTTTGTGTAATTGTCAAACACTTTAATACTACTACTTAATGGTACCATGAAAGCTGCCATTTTTATTTCAAAAAATGCAGATTATGATGTCACCAGCCCAGCAGGATGTTGGAATTCTTTGTATTTCTTTATAATGTACCTCAAGTTGTCTAGCTTATGAAAAATTGTTTTTTGTTTGTAAGGGGCAAGGAAATTTTTGGGTACACATGAAATTATTAGAACATGCTGTTAAAACTTTGTGTCACATCATTTTGGAATAAAAACTTTGATTACATTATAACGAAATACATTATAATCCTGATGTCCTTATTGGGGAAATTATGTCATCATGCATAATATTTCTATACAGAATTAAACAAAATGGTAGCCCCCATGTGCCAACTTCAAACATGAATAACTTGAGATAAAAATGATAAAAGGACTACTTACGGAGTGATTTTCATTCCTTTCTGTTTTCATTTACTTTAAAATCTCTATCTACTCATGATGGTGTAAGTTGTGTTATGTCTGAACATTCTGAAATGTACTGCTCGTGTTTGTTTAAAATAATATTAGTGCTGTGAACTCATTTTGTTTGCATTAATACAAATGAGTTTACTTTACCCAGCGTCGGGCATGAGCACAGGCAGTGAATTAACGCTGGGCGACTAACGTTACACTCGAGATGTGAATACGCGACTGGTGGTCATCGACAACCAACAACAAAAGGTAAGATTTCACAATACAACTTACAATAATCCGTTTTACTGTAGCATCTGGAATGTTCCAATAGCAGTATCGAACCACGATATAATAACAGATATATAAAATATATAGTTTTAAAGTGAAATAATATCTAACATCAACCATGCCCAAAGGCTCGATACTTAGTCTTACGCCTGGTGTTATAGCCTAACAGGCTTACATGTAAGTTAGGCCTAGTACTGATTAGCAGTTGTAGCCTAACATGCGCACTCTTTCTGTAGTTTTACTAGTAACGTCAGATGCTACATTAAACAGATTTTCGTAAGTTATATTGTAAAACTAATACCTTTTGTGGTTTCGTGTTGGTGACCACCAGTCACGTATGCACATTCGTCGAGTGTAACGTTAGTACTCGCCTTGCATGCATGTGAAGCTTCTTTTATTAGAATTAAATTAAATGAGTATTTTATCTAGTCATGTGTAGAAGTACGAAGTAATGTGTAAGCATATTTGGAGGCATCTGATTTTTAGGACAGCATTCTGGTTGCTGTGAAATAGAATAATTTTACTCATGTAATGTATTTTTACTCATTACGAGCTAAATAAACTCGATGCAAATGAGTAAATTTGAGTTCGAAGTTTACTCAATTTTGGGGATAAATTTACCCACATGCTTTTTTTGTGTAAATTAAATGAGCAGACGGGAAAAACATGTTCTTGTAGAAGTGCATGTAAGATCCAACTTTAATAATTAAACAACATTTGTTTCCAGTAATTATAAGAGGCAATTAATTAGGAAATAAACTGCAATTGCGCGCCCATTGTTGGGTAATAATCGGCAAAAACAAATAATTTTAAGAATAAGGGGCGTGGCGAAGCCGAGCCCATTATCTTAAAAAAAAAATGAAAAGCTGGTTATTACCAACATTGGGCAAGCAAGGGTACTTTATTTCTATTCTATCACTATGAAACGAAAATATTTTGCAATTATTCGACAAAAAATGACAAAAACTTGAACAAAAGTGAAATATTAAATATTTACACACAGCATATAGGCAAGCTGTTCAATTTGTTTATTCATAAGCAATTGTATCAACCAATCAAAAATTACTTGTGGTTTCTATCTGTATGCGCACGCATGGGTGATGCATGATGACATTTATGACCGACGACCAAGAATGACACATTTGTTTCGAGGAAAGAAGGATATCATCTTGCTTCTGTCGACGTTTATTAACTCACTTAACTATGTTAGAGATAATTTACAATATCATTTCGACTTACAAATTTCAGGGCTACGTTTTAGATGGCAATAACGATAGTATATCTGCAATATAGAAGAAAAGCGCCAATTGATTTTTCAGTTCTTGAAATAGAACTGATGGTCTAAGGTTATCGTAACTCAGTAATGCAATGTACTACTGAAGAGCTTAGCTTCAAACTTCGTGGCCTTTCTCAGGATCCATTTCATTTCACCCGATATACTCAACAACATACCGTAAGTTACAACAGTTACAGATAAGAAGAGGTTTGCAGTCAAAATAAAAACCTAAGTGACAACCTTCTCGCCTATGTACACTGGTGTATTACTAATAACTGACTGGAGATTAGTGACTTTGTTGTAAATTGGGACGTGAAAGATATATGTCGAATTCTTATATTTCTAGTTCAGTTATGTTGATTTTACTAAAGACTCTAAAACAAAGACACACGCAGTGTATTATCTTACACTTTGATAGAAGTTGGTAACATTTTACCCCATAACTGCATGGTATATAATTGTAGGTTAATAGGATGCAAATTTATGCAAATGAAGCGTTTTAATATTCAGTAGTGTTAGAGAATTGCAATTTGCATATGCAATTAGCCCCTTCGTTAAGTAATAATCGTGCCGCTTGTCTATGCAAATGAGCTTTGTCAGCCAATCAGAAACCTAGACAAAAATAACCGGGCAGTAGAGGTGATACAATTCAATATAACACCACACTCTTCATTGCATTGGTAAATTTTAAAGACACTGCTGAAATCTGTTAAACGTAATATCTCCATAAAGGAACTTCAATATGGTTTTTCACCAATTTGTTTCTGTCATAGTCTTCTATCATAAATACACACAAACAAAATCATGAGAGTACACCTTTAGTATTATGTTAGAGATTAACACACGGCATTTGTCTTTATCTTGGTCTTTCATGTGTAATTTTCTTTTTTGATGAAGATTGAAGTAATTGGGAAATGGACGATGAGTGTGGTATACGTCTGAATTATGTAGCTTATTGGTTGTTCGCCCACCGATTCGTGCACCAATCTGCACGTTGTTAATGACTTTCCGCATTATGTGCACACAGCATAGATTAAATAGAGTCGGCGAGAGGATACACCTCTGCCCAATTCAATTTCCAATGGGGAAGCAGTCTCAAAATCCGAGCTTTGTTCTGACTGCTGCTTCCTGATTGATGTATGAATTATTTGTAAGACCAACCAGATGAGGTGACACCCCCATCTCAGTGGGAATCATCCATAATTTTGCGGTGATCGAGGAAATTAAATGCTTTTTGAGAAATCGATAAAGCACATATATAGTTGCATCTGATATTCTCCTGCAGTCTCCATAATCCATCCTCAAATACAGTTGTCTTATACAGATTGACAAATTCTGGCTATGTGTTTTAAATTGCAAATATTTTCGTTAGTTAATACATGTTTTATTGCTTAGTAAACAATTGTACGCTTCTATTAGGTACCTGACTTGAAATGCTATAACAATCGTAGTACCAGTACCGTTTGCATTGTCACCAACTATAGTTCATTTGTAAGTATTGATTTAATCTCCATTCAAAAATGTAATACTCTATATCCATATCTTCTACTCTTTACAATAGTCTATGAAAGATATATTTTTGGAAATTAAGATAGTCAACAAGAAACAAGGGATATAACATGAAGTTATGCATGTAGGCTACAAATGAATAAAGATGGGTATATGATAATCAAAAAGGGTTAAAGCGATCGTAAGACAAAAAGACAAATGAAGACTGATTAACTGAAAAACATTGGATTGCATTGTTGATCATATTCTTATTCACTTTTCTAGGTCATGTTCGTATTCGAAAGGTACTGGGTTCGATTCCCACCGTCAGCGCTGCACTGTGTCATTTGAGCAAGATACTATACTCTATCAGCGTCAGTCCACTAAGCTGTAAAATCAGTACCATCACTGCTGAGGAGTTAATCTGCGATGGACTGTTGTACCATCCAGAGGAGTACTCTCATTCGCTCGCGCCGTTAAAGCCGGGAATAAGCACCGGCCCTGTGAGTCTAATGGCTCGGGTAATTTTGGTTTTCCAGCTTTAGTTTTTACAATGAACAGAAACGTACACGTCGTTAACGTTGAGATAATTAGAGGCTTGGGAGATGAAACCAGAATCACTATCGTACTGTAGGAAGCAACGGATAATTAGGGATGCATCTATATTTAGCCATCATCATTGATGATGGTAAAGTTCATATATGAGAGTTTCAGGGTTATTAAAAGCGTACTTTTTGATATAGTAGAATTGTAAAAAAACAAAAACATACTTTAATCAGTGTAGCTGCAGCGCGGGTAATGAGGGTAACACGCTTTGTTTTATTCAAATGCATTACTATTAAATTTTCATTCAACATGAAATTCATAAGAAGATAAAAATCGATTTTCGAAATAATATTGGCAGATCGAGAAGTGCGCAGTGACCACAGTTTAGATTGTTGCTAATAAGATCAAACGTAATTTTAGTTATCAAATTCTGTAATTCTAAAGTTGTATACTTTGGGAATGATATTGGAATTAAAATTCCCGAATAATTTGAGCTTTTGCTGCTGATTAAAATGTTAAAATTTACTCTTCAAAAATATAGAGAATAATTTTTAAAAATTACGTTAAAATTCCCTGGTGAAAGTCAAATTTGCGCTGGTGAAAATGGAGAAAACAATTTCATCGATCTGTTACACTAATAAATTTTAAATATTTCACATCCATTTATGAAATTGCGTTAAAAGATTTTATTAACCAGATGCAATAATACAAGTGCAGAAAACCACGGTACTAACGTGAGTGTCTTAGAGTAATTTGGATGTATTATGCATTTATTGCATTGGGTGCAGCAGGTTTAATTCTTCGTAATAGTTTATCTAGTTCTTGGTTAGCTTACAAACATAATTTCCTTGAAAATTATATTACTTACGTAAAATCTAAAGCATATAGTGTAAAAATGGTCTCTCTATAAAAGTTATAGATGCAAATAAGGTTTTAGCGAGTTGCATAGACGATGTAATTTTTATCAAAATCACAAACCTCTTCATACGCCCGTATCGGACAAGCGATAAATATGATGCATTTTGAAAATGGTTTATGTCCATTGTAGTCCATGAGTCAGATGGGTGTATCAATATCAAATTGCCTACCAAGCGCCCTTTATACCATATATCTACGTTGGTCATGTGATGCCAAAAATGCTCTCTAGACATTCCAGATGAACAGTTTTTAAAATTTATCGCTAATTTTAGATTTCACCCAATACTCGTATGTGTTTCGTGCATAAAACGCCATAAAAATTGTGCTAATCAGATATACCGATTCTTTTAGCAGTTTAGTTCAACAAGATGTTTAACAATAACTCATTACACCCTTAAGCTAAATGTCATCGCAATTAATACAAGAACTAATACATTTTGTGTTATCATGTGAGGAAGGTGGGGTGGGGTGAACATGTAAAATGTCCATGTGAAAACTTATTTTAATTATGTTTTCGAATAATGAATGTATTGCAAAAACTGTTCTTATGATCTTGGTCCTCTATCCCTTCCACAGAACATCTAGACACATGTATCCTGCATCTTCTCCTTTTCTAGCAATTATCAACCAACCAGTTGTCACCACAGTATATCCCCCTCTTGCTGTGAAGGACGCCTTGCTGTGTGCCCTCGTGTATTTCAATCAACAGTCCTTGCTTACATAACACATCAGAAATATGAATCCCTCATATTTTTAGTGCTTGAATGTGCCTGAATGGTTTGCAGATGTATAATCTGCTCTGATTTTTCATGACTACATGATGTCTTTGTAATAAAGCTAGAGAGATTAATTTAAGGTGTCAATGTTAAACGTGTACGCGATGTGAGACTAAAATAAGCCAATAAGAGGATTATCAGCTTTAAACAATATTTACATCTAAACTTCCATGACCATTTTGGCGATGATGTTACCTTTACAGTCTTTGTAAGGAACTTGTTTCTCAGCAAAATAGGTAGGTGTTCACTCTCACTATCAACTTATAGGACGTTTGCTTTTACAAAACAAACAAACTGCACTTACTGTGCTTTATATCTCGTTACCAGCTGGCGACGTCAAGAGTAAGTGAACAGCTGTTAAAAAATGCATGAAAGAGAAGAATGAAGTTGATATCATTGATGCAAAAATCTTTTAAACCAAGACCATTGATCTTACCTTAAGTTTATTACATATATGGGATTTGCGTTACAGACAGCCCTGGCCACCTTGGAACTTAGCGAAGCATATGTGGACCTACCGGCTTCCCTGAAGTTGTTTCTGACTACTTGACGTACTGGAAATTCACAAATGTTTGAAAGTGACCAGTCATTTCGCGTGCAGAGATTAGTGTGGTAAATAGCTCAGGATATGATTTATATAAAAAGTAACTATAAAAACGCTGACAGGAAATGTAGAACTTATCAAATTTGTCAATCGTCTCGGACATGGAATTTCTTACAGAAGGCTGGAAGAAATAGTCAACAAAATATCTCTTTTCCTTCAAAAGGTACACACAGGAGGAAGACAAAGTTGTCCTTCCTTCAAGTACTTACCCAAGAGTTCCTTACCGTTCTAGCTTTTAACAATATTGATCGTCAGGATGAAATCCTTAGTGGATCTGGGATATCAAACAGGGTGAATGGCATCATTGTAAACCACAGACTTTAATGGTCGAACTTCCATCGGACCGTACAGAGTTACTGAGAGATAAGATACGAAGACTTCCAGGCAAGGATCATGTCGTTCCTCACTATGACTGTGGGGATAAAAAGAGTCTACCACCCATCACACCAATACCACCTGGTCCTTTGAATGTCAAGGAAGCTAGCTAAGCACCTGCCACTCAAATGTCATATGTCAAACAAATCTTTGCAACAAATGAAGCACATTATAAATTCCCTTGAATTACCAGAGATTGTCTGCGTGTTTGATCAGGCTCTATTGGCCATAGCTCCTGAATTTTCCGGAGCAATCAGGGTGAGCTTGCTGGCATTGTTTTTCGGATGGGTACACTTCACACCATGTGCAACCTACTTTCCATTATCGGAAAACGCTACAAAGATGTTGGGCTATGTGGTATTGCTTTTAAGTCGGGCGTGATTGCAGAAGGTTCAGTCAACTGTGCTTTAGGTCGACAATATAATCGTGGTGTACGACTCGATAAGATTGTCTATGAAGGACTACTTAGCATGCTGTGGTCAAGATTCCAGCATAGAATGGAGGAAAATCATCCTGATGATTTGTAAAAACTGACGAAAACAGCTCAACTTGCAAGACAATTAAGTGATCATTCGTCGTTTGCTGAATTCTTAGAAAATGAATCTTGAATTGTGATTCTGAACTGTATTTATGGGTATCAGCAACTTTTGGGAAATAACAATCGGCCTTAGCATCATTGTGGATGCGTATCTAGATATCGTTGAACTTCTTCTTGCGTTATTGCGGGCATCTCAAAAGGGAAATTTGCCACTGCATCTTCATTCCATATGCGCAATGATCCCGTGGTGCTTCGCTTATGACAAGAGTGATTATGCGCGATACATCTCAGTGTACCATGTACAAATGTCAAAGCTTCCAGACGATCATCCTAAAATTTGCCAGCAACAAATTTATGGCTCCAGTTGAAAACACACAATACATTTAACAGGATATCAATCGACCAAACTGTTGAAGAGACAGTTAACAAGGGTACACAAACAAGTATGGTGGAACAAAGGGCTTTAGTGAAGTGCAGTCTCGAAATACAATTTATCAACAGAGCACAGAAGCATGTGTCTTAGACAGCTCCGCAACATCATAACCACTCAACGTAATGACACCAGACATCCAGATTTAGGAACAACGCGCGCTCAGGGTGATGAAAGAGATGTTAATTCTGTTGTCGAACTTCTAAAAGGTTGCTGGATTGATCTTTTTGATTCAAGGTACAACAGTCTTGTAAGCGTCTTAACTGGTATCTCTGTATCAACAGCAGCTGCAAAGGAACTATTTAAAGCCAAAGAAAGGGGAGAACAGGCCTATCAAAGTTTCATAAATTAGTAAGTGTTTCTTATTCTACGATCAGCTGAGCACCTTTACTCATATGCAAACAAAAAAGAAGACAAACTCAAAAACAAGGAAACAATACTAAAAAAGCTGATCATCAACTGTTCTCAAGGATGTTAATGATTGCTATTACTCGAAAGTTGGACATGAAAGAAGTCCTATAACATCTTCCAGAACCTTTGCCATGGTCATTAGCAAACTGCAATGGAACAATGAAAAAGACAAACAAGGCTGCCCTTGCACGTTATTTAGAAAACAAAGCAGCATCTGAAAGCAGTATGGTGCCACCTTCAGTGTCAATTTTTGATGGAATGGCTCTTGTTCAAAGACTGCATGGAACTAATTGCATATTTGGGGGCATTTCAGAACAAGTACTGAAAATGGTCTTGAAGAGTTCTGTCGTAAGTGAAAGAATAAATGTGGTTTTCGATGTCTAGAGAAACATCGATAAAACATGCAGAAAGAGTGAGGAGTTTCATACTCCACAATTGTTGAAGGTCACAGAGTGAAAGATTGTAGAGGGCTATTGCCATGTCCATCCAGGAAAGATAAGATAATACAGTTCTTTGTCAACAATTGGCAGACAAAACAGAGCCATATTGACGGACAAATCTTGTATGTAGCATGCGGTGAGAAAGATGCATTGAAATTTTGAAGAATGAGGTAACAGAGGTCACAGATCTACAGTGCAATCACGAAGAGGTCGATAATCGAATGTTGTTGCATACCAAGCATGCAGCAGAGAATGGCTCAAAAGTTACTGACAATCATACAGATATGCAGGTATTATGTTTATGTCTTCATGGGATGTGGTACCAAAAACAGAACGAGACCCATTAGTATCATCAAACTATCTGCTACACTTAAAAATGATGTGCCTTCGCCGTCCAAGGCAATTTAAACGGACTTAGATTTATCCAGCAATGCATGCAATTCAGAGCTGCATTTATAGAAATGGGTGAGGTACAGTATGGCAACCAACTGACAAGCTCTTTGATAACATTCAGGAGTTTACGTGCAGTGTACGTTGCACGCACTCGAATATGCACAGTCAATGATCTCCGATTTGAAATGTGGCGAGCCAAAAAAGGAAAAGTGGAGTCAGGGCAGCTTCCACCATAGGTAGATTGCCTTCGTCAGCATGTTTTTAGAGCAAGTTATTAATGTACTATATAGTGACGAAGTTTGATTGCTACTCCAAATGCACCTTGTGGATATGGATGGATAGCAGGAGAAGATGGCAATCTTAATTAAGATTTGCTGAATGACAGGTTTACCTGCTCCATAAGTGGTCCTAGAATTTATATCATGTCGTTGCCGCCAAACTTGTCAGCTCAAAAACTGCGATTGCCTGATTAATGGGTTGAAATGTATCGATGAATGCAGGCTCAGCGACTGTTCAAACATGCCTGACTTTGAGGAAGTTCACATTGAGCAAGATGTTGTTAATGAAGAAAATGAAGAGGATTATGAACTGTGACAAATCAAAATTATTGTTTACCCAAGTAAACCTTTGCAAAGGGACATTGTTTCTGCAATTATTTAAATGTTCCTCCAGTAACATCGGCGAGCAAACAATGTTATTGCATTGCCATAGGTGTTCTTAAAATTCCACTACATTTGTATGAGATGATTGGCATCACACTGAAAGCGGCATAGTGATAATCGTATTGCTCAAATGTTGTATATACTGTACCCAAAATTGACATTGAAAGGCACTGGTTCAAAGATTTTATCATAATTATTGATAATTATTATGATAATTCATAGATAGCATATTATTATGAACTTGTTTATAATCTGCAAACAAATTGAACATAAGAATTATCAATTAAATCAGTTCATACTTTGTCTTCACAGTAATGGGAAGTGAAGATGTGATCTCAATTCCTGTAAAGAAGACACGTAATACCACAGAGTCCCAAATATGAAAGCTTTTGATTTCAAAGTACTTTAACCAACATCCTGTTAATCTTATCCTGTGTACATCTTGCTCTTTTCCATGCTTTCTAACTAAACTTATCCTTCAGCCGCTTGGACTGATATCAAAAACAC